>JAQMWT010000670.1:0-439917 GCA_029834535.1 Chrysophaeum taylorii | reverse complement strand
TTGTGGAGGCTTGGCGGAGGCGGAGCAAGTGTCTGGCGAGCATATTCCCCGACCCCGCGTCCGTGTTTTCCTCGTTCAGGTGAGGTCTAGGACGAGTGCGGTAGGTACCCCCTTTCACCCGGGGGTCGGAGGTTTTTCGGTGCCGCCATACGTGGTGGTTGCCACGAGATCGTGTCGATACATCGGTCCCTCCCCACGCCGACGAAGGCGAGTGTGCCGTCGTACGTGTTGGGTTACGGGTCCCCAGGATTTGTACGACGTGCGCCCTGATCAAGCACACGGAGTTTCCATTGGACCGGTTGTTTGCGTTGAGATATACGCGAACGTTGTTTGTGTTCGTTCGTCCGAGTGACGACGAACACGCGTGCGAGTTGGAAAATCGCAGCGCATTTCTCCGGGAGTTGATTTTGGTACAGCTGAACGGTGGAAGCTGTCTTGGCGAGTGGATCGCTAACCCACGGGCATTTTTGAATTTAGCGGTTGGAAATCCGCGAGTGCTGCTTTTACAGCGACAGATAGCGTTGTTGGAATCAACGTAATACTTCGAGTGATCGGATTCGGACGTGTTTCGAGATTCTTGATCGATATTGATACCGTATGGAGATAAACGCAGACGTGGGATGCGTGAGGAAGAATCTCCTCATTCTTTCCTGCCGCCCGAGATAGGGCCGCGAGGAAGGTGAATTAAGAGAGGCCGAGGCAGTCGACGTTGCTGACGTGCCCCCTGATGTGCCTCCGAATACTGCCATTTTTCCCGCCGTTGAGTCCAACGACTCCGGACACGCGAGCGGGCGCGCGTGTTACTATTGAGCGCGGATCTGCAGCCGAAGTCGACTTCGTTGAAGACCTCGAGCGGAGACGTCGCGAAAATGAACGATGAGCGGCTCGTTTGTTGCTCGTGAAAAGGGCTGAAGCGAAAGAGGAAGCGGCTCGACGAGAAGCTGATATGCTCAACGATGCATTACAGCAAGAGATTGAGACCTCGAAGACCCTACGTGAAGAGGTTGAACGATTTCGTCGTGAACGAGATGAATTGTTAGCCGAACGTACGCGTCGGGAGAGTAGCCGCGAACGACCCGTGAGTCGACCCGAACCGGAAACGCCCGTGAGGCCGCCTGAACCGGAAAGGAACACTGAAACGGGGAATGAACCTCCGCCCCGAGTCGATACGGAGACTGAGGGTAGGGCGGACGTTGAGAATGAAGGTACGAAAGTTTTACGGGAATTATCGCGGGGAGTATCGCAAACGGTAGCGAACGCCTTCGAAAGGGGCAACTTGAGCCGATCCCGTCGACCCACTTCCAGTTTGAAGCCTGATAACTTCAAACTCGTCATCGACGGCCGAGACCAACGGCAATTCAATTTGGATTCGGCGGCGATGATGCATACTTTAGCAGATGACCATTACTCGGTCGAGAAATTACGTTACCTACTACCTGTGCATCTACGGGACACCGTTGCACCAATTTTTGCGGAACACTTGCAGAAATACGAGGAGCTCTGCGATGAGCTACTGCACGGTCCGTCGTTTTACTTGAAATTAGATACTGACGATGAAGAGCATGGAGCCTCGGTTCGTCGTATCCGTCGTCTTAACAAGACGTATTGCGACAAGATTTTGGATTATTATAGATCGACTTGCCGACCTCCGCGCACGCACCAGGAGCTGCTTGACAAGCTGCGGAAGGTCACCCAGGCTTCAGTTCCGAGAATGTCTGGGGAGCGGCACGTCCAGACGTATTGTACCAGATTCCAATCTGAGGCTTTTGAGTTTTGTTCCGTGTCCAGCCGCACGATGGATGATGTCGATATCCTTGACCAGCTTATCAGTGGATTGACGTCCAAGGAGCTGAGGACCCGTGTGCGGACTATGAGGAGCGGACATCCTCATAGTTACGTGACTTTTAAGTCGATGGTAGCGCTTATTACGCGGCTCGAGAACGACTTACGAAAGTTGATGGAGGAGGAGAAGGACCAAGGCCCACCTAATCCGAAATCGAATAAACCGCCGCGAGGGCGGGGAGGTCGAGCTATGGCCTCCGATCAACAAGCCAAGCAAGATGCGGATAAACCGTCTGGGAATACGGATCCGCTGATCTTACGAGATCCTTTTTTGTGGGGCAAGAGAACGTGCCCGCACTGTGGGTTCTTCTGGACCACCCATGATGAAGATGAACACGGAAATCGCGTAGTTTGCAACCGCGATCCGGATCGTTACTACTGTGCGATATGGAAGCGAATTCGTAAGCAGAAGAAGCAGCCCATATCACGGTCCGATTGGGCGAAGCGTGATGATGCATCTCATGCGAACGCCACGCACGGATCGGAGCCTCCTAATGAAATTCAAACGGCCCTCACCGATCTTGGAGCCACAATGGCGACCATGGTGAGCGAAGTCAGAGGCATCAAGGATACTACGTCGTTTTCGACACGACAGCGAGACGGACGATCACTTTCTAGACGATCGTCACGCCGACATCGAAGCCAGAGCCCTGATCGAAAAGCCCATACTGCTCAAAGCAGCCCGAGTCCTTGCCGTCACCGGAGCTCTAGTCGCAATTCGCGCCGGCGCCGACGTCATCGACATTACGATGACGAGTATGACGGAGGCAGATATCAGGATAGTTCGGGACATTCGAGCGCAACTTTCGCGTTCCAATCTTTATGCGACGCGCCGCCAATGTCGGGGGTTGTCTTTTACCCGACGGCGCGCCCTGCCCGAGTCTCCGATGATGTTGCCGATGTCGCTGTGACGAGCAGCCATCGTTTGCAACAGGAGCAACATACCACCAACGCTCGGATCGTTCGGTGGCCTTCTACATCGTCTGTGGAAGCAATAATCAGATGCTACTGGGGATTCTCCGCATACTGGGAAGACTCAGATTCGGCGACCGACGAACCCATGCCGCAGGTTCCGTGTCTCCCACCATCCCCATTCGTCAATGTGCATGTCTTGCAGGGCAGTTCACGATGATGACGTTAGACCTTTTGAGTTGACGTCGGGGACGACGTCTTTGTTCTCTCCTACGCCCCCGCCCCCGAGAACCGTTTTTTTTTTTAGCGTTTACCGATGTTCTAGCCGATACAGTTTTGGTCGCAGCAGAGCAGACCACAGCGGCGCCGATGGAGGAGAAGTTGACGGGAATGTCCGATTTGATGGACGAGAAACGACGATTACCAGAAGAGATAAAGGAGGATATATATGTGCCTCCGATTGAGAAGTGTCAGAATTTGTTGTCAGCGAAACTGGGGAATGAGGAAGCAACCGAAGCGGCGAGCGCCAATATATATTCAGCGGCGAGATGTAGAACGCCAGATATAGCAGCGGTGACGATGCAGATGCCGGGCGATGCGAAACCGGAGATACGATGTCATCACACTGCACTGTCGCCGAGCGATGGGGAAAAGATCGAGCAAGACCTCATCACCATCGGTTGCCTGGAACCTGGTACCCTTACGTTTATAGTTGGTCATATTTATAGACGACGAGACGGGCCGAAGTTTGCAACGACTTTAGGCGCGGATGGAATGGCTGATGTCGCTTATATTTGTCGTGGGGTGGTTGAAAAACTGGAAAAGGATAGCATCATCCTTGACCGCGGCGATCTTCCAGTCGAGCGCACTTTGTATGGGTCAGGATTGAACAAAACGACTATCCACAAATGGGTTGCATTGCGGATTGCGCTTGCGGACGACGTAGCCGTTCCAGTTGTTGCTATTGTGGCCGATACTAATCATCTATTTTTGCTGGGAGCGCGCGATATTCGGGTGTTTGGAGCCATAGTGGACTACCCGCGGAATCGCATTGCGTTTCTACGCACACAAGTCGCTTACGGGCGCAAGAAGTTAAAGGTGCAGGATCGACGAGTAGATTCTCCGATTTTGACGTTCAGAACAATTTATGACGAGAGCAATCCCGTGGTAGTTCAGGTTTATGGGCAACAGCACCATGCGATGCAACAAAGCCTGAGCACAGTTGAGAGCCGACTACGCTCGCTTGTGCAAGATTGAAGACCTCCAGCGCCCACCGCCGAAACGAGCGGGATCTTCGACGACTTGGGGAGTTCCTCCAGTTACGCCTTCTCAAAGTTCGAACAGCGATGCTTATGAAGTGATAGCCTATGCTGCACGCACGATGAAGGTCGAGCCTGGGCGCACCTACTGCGTGCCAGTCGCTCTTTCAGAGCCCGTGGAAACTGGGCAAGTTTTCGTTGCTACGTCTTCTGGGTACGAGCAACTCAGGGTAGTCGATGGAATGTGCTCTTCTCCTGAGGATCATGATAAGTTCGCAGCTCGAGTGGCGATATCCTCTACCCAGACAAGTCCCTCATACCCCACAAACCCACCCACATCCTTCATGCTCCCCACACACACCCCCCTCTTAGCAGTCGACATTTAAAGACAGACAAGTGCAGGCCAGTAAGTTCACCTAGTCCCAATCTCTAACCCTAGTAAGTTCACCTGGTCCCAGTAAGTTTCATTTAAGTTCACCTGATCAGTAAGTTCACCTAGCTCACACCCACTCCTTCGAGCTCGTCGCTCTCGCCTCCGCCAATCTAAGCTGCCTTGATCCGCACACGCCGCTAGCCTTTGAGTTTACTCTAAAACTCCCAGAAGTTCATCTGGTCCCAGTAAGCTCACCTGGTCACTATATTCTCCTAATCCCAATCTCAAACCTCAGTAAATTCAACTTTTCCCAGTAAGTTCACCTATAGTGCGCGTGTAGACGCCGGGAGGGGGCTTATCGGTATTGCGCAGCACGTGTGGGGTAGGGTGGAGTCTTCGACCCAGATGAGTATATCCTCGGGGTTGCCGATCGACAGAGAGCCACGTAGAGCTGGACGTGACAGAAGACGGGTTTGGGCAAGAGCACGCCGACCTCGCGGGGCGTCTGGCCCTGGCTCTTGTTGATCGTTTGGCATCGGCGGGCCTTAAGGGATACAGGTTGGAGGAGCCTCGGTGACACGACACGATCGATCATGTATCTGGTACCGTTGCAGTGGCCGTGCGACGGGTCGAGGTTGCGAAGACCTTAAGCTCGCGCTCAAAGTCAGCATGCCGTTGGTTGTCAGGGAGTCGAAAACTCGACTGTAAAGAGCGAGGCGTCGTCTTCCGACCCAACCTAGTCTGCCTAAAAGAACTCCGACACCTCGTCTCCGGGAAAAAAAGGTCGCGGTCATGCGCGCGTTGTCAGCATCGACAACATCGTTTCGACGGGGCGTGAGAATGGCGCGCTGAAAGAGCCGCCGCGGGTCGTGGAAATAGTCTGCGAGGTCGCCGTAGACGGCTTCGAGGATCAATGGCTGGCTCGTGGGCCTACCTGATCCTTACCCTAATTCGGGCGCCCACACCTTCCATCCCTCCCACCCGTCGCCTGTCGATCGACGCGCAGCGCAAGTCCACTCCGAATACCTCGCTCACGCCCGCGGCATCGACGCCATCATCCCCCTGCCGGGTACAGCACCACCGCCTGGCTTCTTGGGCCCTGTCGAACAGCGGCTACGTAGCTACGGCACCGTCGCCGGCCTCGTCATTGGTGCCTTCGGCGAGGCCAGCGCGGCATGCCACGCCCTCGCCAAAACATGCGCAGAGCGCATCGCTGCGCGAACCTGTTTGGAAAGCGGCTGCGCCAACTTCACAGAGGCAAAGGCTGCCCATACTCGCCGCATCTACCATGAGTGGGGGATCGCCAACGCATTGGGCCGGGCGTGCTGTGCCCTCACCGCCCTCGGCTATGTCGCCGCCTCGGGGAGCCCCACCCAGGCCGCCCGATCCCAGCAGGACGTCACCCTTCGTCGCACATACGTCCGGCGGCAGCATGCGTACGACCTACGGGGGCCCATCCTCTCTTCGCCTGCCCCACGACTCAGCGATGACCCCGACTAGGTCCCGCGTACTTATCTCCGCCCGTCAGGCACATCCCTCCTACCCCACAAACCCACCCACATCCTTCATGCCCCCCCCACACCCTCTTAGCAGTCCTAACTACTAATCGACAGATGTTTGTCTCTCTGTCTGTCTGTTTGTCTGTTTGTCTTTAAATGTCGACTGCTTAGAGGGGGGTTGTCTTTAAATGTCGACTGGTAAGAGGGGGGTGTGTGTGGGGAGTATGAAGGATGTGGGTGGGTTTGTGGGGTATGAGGGATGTGCCTGACGGGCGGAGATAAGCACGCGGGACCTAGTCGGGGTCATCGCCGAGGCGTGGGGCAGGCGAAGAGAGGACGGGCCCCGCCCGTAGGTCGTACGCGTGCTGCCGCCGGACGTATGTGCGACGAAGGGTGACGTCCTGCTGGGATCGGGCGGCCTGGGTGGGGTTCCCCCAGGCGGCAGGGGTTGTCCACCGATTTAGGGTAAGGATAAGGTAGGCCCGCGAGCCAGGCAGGCATTGATCCTCCAAGCCGTCGACGGCGACCTCGCAGACTGTTTCCACGACCCGCGGCGGCTCTTTTAGCCAGCGCGCCATTATCACGCCCCGTCGAAGTGATGTTGTCGATGCTGACAACGCGCGCATGACCGCGGCCTTTTCCCCCCGGAGACGAGGCGTCGGAGTTCTTTTCGGCCGACTAGGTTGGGTCGGAAGACGACGCCTCGCTCTTTACAGTCGAGTTTTCAACTCCCTGACAGCCAACGGCATGCTGACTTTGATCGCGAGCTTATGGTCTTCGCAACCTCGACCCGTCGTACGGCCACTGCAACGGCACCCGATACATCATCGATAGTGTCGTGTCACCGAGGCTCCTCCAACCTGTATCCCTCAAGCCCCACCGACGCCAAACGATCAACAAGAGCCAGAGGCAGACGCCCCGCAAGGTCGGCGTCCTCTTGCCCAAGCCCGTCTTCTGCCACGTCCAGCTCTACGTGGCTCTCTGTCGACCGGCAACCCCGAGAATATGCTCTTCTGAGTCGACGACTCCACCCTATACGTTATACCGGAAATCTACATTTTCGTTTGCACACCTTTGTAGCTTTGGCTACAATTGAACTTCACGCGAACTTCCACATCTTTTACCCCACACGTGCTGCGCAATACCGATAAGCCCCCTCCCGGTGTCTACACGCGCACTGTAGGTGAACTTACTGGGACCAGGTGAACTTACTGGGGTTTGAGATTGGGACTAGGTGAACTTACTGGCCTGCACTTGTCGACATTTAAAGACAAACGAACAAACAAGGCTGGCGGCGACTAGTCGTCGTCCAGCTCCATCGGCATCGGGGCGGCTGCGGCGGCGGCGGCGGCGCCGGCGGGGGGAGGAGGAGCGCAAGGGTCTGGGATGCCGAAAAGCTTGCAGACCGCCTGGAGCATCGGTTGCTTTTTCAGCGCATGGCGGCCTCTGTACTTCACTTGGGTCAGGTCGGCGAGCAGTTGCGTGCGCGTCCGCCTGAGCAACTGGGCCTCGGGCAAGGACTGGTAGAACGTTGCGATCAATTTCATAGCGGCCTCGACCTTTTCCTTGGCGGTTGATTTGGCTTGTGCTACCTCCTCGTCAGACGCGGGCCGCGTTGTCTTGGCGAGGCGCCGCTCGAACGTTTTGACGAAGTCGGACAGCCGTTGAAAGCCGACGTCGACTTCATTGCGGACGTTGATGAACTCTTGCTCATCGGAGGCGTGAGCCGCGGCTTCTTCGAGACGTGGGTAGCGGTACCGCTTTGCGTCTTCGAGTGTCGACTTGAACGACGCGGCTCGGACGCGCTCTCGATCGCACCTGAGCTCCGGCGAAAAAGGCTTATTGTGGATCCCTAACAATCGCGGCAAATTGCGCTTCGTCTCCCACCGGGGGCGGACGCGGGAGCTGTCGCCTCCTTGATGGCAGACGGCGTGGCCTTGATATTGTTCGCCAGCGAACATTTTTAAATAGCGACTTCAGGCCCTCCATGAAGACGTCGTAGACGTACTTTCAATGAAGTGCCGAGATTGTCACCAGGTCGGGGCACTTCTCCGCTCTAGGGGTCGAGGCTCTGACTTGGCCTCGGTCTTTAAAAGGTCGACTGCTACGAGGGGGGGGGGGTGTTCAGTGCATGAAGGATGTGCGCGGGTTTCTGGGGTAGGAGGGATGTGCACGACGGGCGTAGATAGGTATGCGGGACCTAGTCGGGGTCATCGCCGAGGCGCGGGGCAGGCGAAGAGAGGACGAGGACGGGCCCCGCCCGTAGGTCGTACGCATGCTGCCGCCGGACGTACGTGCGACGAAGGGCGACGTCCTGCTGGGATCGGGAGGCCTGGGTGGGGCTCCCCGAGGCGGCGACATAGCCGAGGGCGGTGAGGGCACAGCGTGCCCGGCCCAATGCGTTGGCGATCCCCCACTCACGGTAGATGCGGCGAGTTTGGGCCGCCTCTGCCTCTGTGAAGTTGGCGCAGCCGCTTGCCAACCCAGGTTCGCGCAGCGATGCGCTCTGCGCATGTTTTGGCGAGGGCGTGGCATGCCGCGCTGGCCTCGCCGAAGGCACCAACGACGAGGCCGGCGACGGTGCCGTAGCTACGTAGCCGCTGTTCGACAGGGCCCAAGAAGCCAGTCGATGATGGCTGTACCCGGCTGGGGGATGATGGCCTTGGTCTTGGTCGTATGGCCGCCGTCGCCAGTTGCGATATCAAGCTCGCTTGCCATCCTCGGGGAAGCGAATCGTCCTGATGTCCACGTACTTGCTGCGAGCCTTCCGCCCGGGAAGAAAGTAAAGTAGGCACAGCGCAGGCCGTCGTCTGTACGATAATGGCGACGGTACAGCCCCTGCCTGGTATCACAGAATTCTGCTCGCGCGTTCTTTGGGCCAAGCTTTGCGTTGAGTTCAGAGACAGTCAGAGTGTCAGTTCCATCGACCGACTGTCTCTTCAACTCGCTATGGAGTCTGCTGTCCGACCAGACTCGCCCATGGGTGGAAATGGCCAAGTTTGCACTGACAATGGGGTCGTCGACGACGACGAGCTTGCGGAAGCAACTGCCACTGAAAAAAAAACAAGCGGCAACGAATGCAATAAGAACGCCGCTTCGTTCGTTGCGACGTGGGTATCAGCTGAGCGCGCTCCTTGAGTGGCGTTCTTATTCGCCACCGTCTTCCCTGGTTCGCGCTCGATTAGGGTTTCGGCGCTTTTCGGAATCGCAAATTTTCCGCGGCTCAGCGTCTCGAGGCGAGAACACTCGCCGTGGCAGGCCGTGAGGCAAGGGCGGCGAGGAGTTGGTGAGGTGCGGGCCTGAAAGCGATGGAAGCTTCGCGCCGTGAGCAGTCTTCCAAGTTTCACGCTTCTCCACATTCTTCACATTCTTGGATCATTTCGGCTTCGTGACGTCATGATTCCCCACAGAAAAGGTGTTGATTCTCGCTTTTCGGATGTGCTCTTCTCCTGGAAAAATAGCGTTGAGCCTCTTCGGACGATGACGCGTCTGTCCACAGGCCCTACCGTCGGGAGTGAGTCAGCCCGCTCCTATCCAATCCACTCCACTCCACTCCACTCCAAGGAGGAGGCGTCGTACGACACCCCCGTCGTGTCACTCACTCACTCACTCGCTCACTCACGACTAGGAGGAGATGCCGGACCGCCCCCTCGTGTCACTACGTGGAGGAGACGCCGTGCCTGCCAACAGAGGTGCACCGTGTCGAGAGAGGTGTGACGAGAGTCGCGATTCCGTGGCGGGCGTCGCAGAACAAGGGCGGTGATGGATGTATGACGTCCGCGAACAGACAGACAGACAGAGAGAGAGAGAGAATCCGGGCCGGCGTAGCGGGAGCATAGGATGATGATGATGCCAACTCTCGGCTCTGGTGTTGTTCTGTGGCGTGGTTAATGAAATGGCGTCTTTGGCGGGAAAAAAGAAAATGCGAGGAGAGTTACTATGTACTAGAGTAAGATCGTAGTATCCAGGGGAGGCGTTGTTGTAGTAGTTAGAGAAAGAAAGGAAGGTGAGTTCGTGAAGAAGGAGAAAGAGTTCGTTCGATCGTTAGGTCTTGTGTAGTTGTCGGATCGCGTGCGTCCCTGTTGGGACTCGTTGAGTGACGGAGGATTAGATACGGCAAAGCGCGCGGTTCATCGCGAGCGTCGTACGCACGCGCGCGCGGGTGCGATCGATTGCTTGTTGCAGGAGCGACAGCAATGATACGATTTCAAGGTGCAGGCGCACGGACACGAGAGATTTGTCGCGCGGACGGCCGGCGCGTTCGCCGATATCCGGGAAGACGTCGTCAATCTTGTATAGGCTCGAGTCGAGACGGGAAAGATCCGTTATGTATCCGAACTTCAAAGGGCGAAACCTGCCCATTTATTTGTCGAGAATTCTGATAGTTGGGTCGCGTACTACTAAGTAAGAAGTCGTCGTCGTCGTCGGCAGTTTGTTTGATCGTCGTGGTCGTATCCTTGTTGTTATTTTGTGGACTTATTATCCTCAATGCGTCCTAGCTCGCTCCTCAAGCGCGTCGCCGAGCGCGTCGCGTACCCGCTTGATCCGCGCCACCGATACCTGATCCTCTCGCACCTCTTCGACGACACTCGGCGCATGCTCGAAGCCCTCGAGCCGTTCGTGGCATACGACGCGATCGTCGGGATTCCCTACTCGTCGAACCGGCCGGGCGTGCTGGAGACGTGGCAAGCGCGGTTCGGGGCCGACGTGGTGCACGTCGAGCCGACGATCGAGGACACGGAAGACCGACTGCTGGTGGAGCTCGACAAGTCGCTCGACAACTGCGAGCGCTTCGACCAGAAGCTCATCGTGCAAGAATGCGGCGGCTTCGTGGTCCCTCTGTTGCACGCGCACTTCGGGGACCGCCTCCATTTGGTCAAGGGCGTCGTCGAAATCACGAAGCAGGGGGTATGGCGCGCCGAGTCGCTCGATCAGCTCAAGTTCCCTGTTCTCCATTGCGCGGCGAGCGACGTCAAGCGCCTCGAGGCTAAGCGGTGCGGCGAGACGGTCGCGCGGTGCTTGGACGGACTCTACCGCGACCTCGGCCTCGCGGCGGCGGGCCGACAGGCCACCGTTTTTGGCGCCGGTTGGATCGGCCTCGGCGTCGCGGCGGCGCTCAAGCGACTCGACGTCATCCCGGCGATCGTCGACATCGACCCGCTCAAAGTCATGGAGGCGCGACTCGACGGCTTTGTAGCATCGACCTACATCGACCCGCATTGGATCTCCCGGAGCGACCTCGTCGTCGGCGCGACCGGCCGTCGATCCGTGACGCCCCAAGTTATCGATCTCCTGCCCGACGGCGCGCTCGTCGCTTCCGCGTCCTCGCGCCAGCTCGAGATCGACGTCGACTACCTCCAAGACACCGCGGTCGACAGCGCACCCATCACGCCAGCGATCGACGCTTTTCACCTCCCGCTTAACGAGCGTCAGATTTACCTCGTCAATCGCGGTTTCCCGGCCAACTTCGTGCCCGGCTCCCAGAGCGTCCCCGACGAGATCGTCGAGCCCGTGCTCGCCGAGCTCATCGTCTTGATGCGGAACCTCGCCAGCACCCCCGAAAGCGTCGCCGGCGTCAGGGGCATCACTCGCGAGGAGGAGCAGAACTGTGCCGACCTCTGGCTCGAGCTCCGCGACCAGCCAACTCTTGCCGCCAGTCGTGCCGCCAGTCATGCCGAGCAGCATCTCCCCGCCGAAATCGCAAAAAAAGCTGTGGCGATGGGACCTCCTTCCATGATGACCTGGACCAGAACCCTGCCGCGCGTCGCCGCCGCCCGAGCCCACCTCTCGACCGCGCCGTCCAACGCGGTGCCCGCCCGAGTGGGGGAAGGCCTTCGCCACAGCCCATTCAAAAGCGACGACGCGCCGCGGCGGCAAGTCGACGAGGACGACCAGGAACAACAACAACAACAACAACAACAACAACAACCACCCGTCACGCATTCGCCCTATCTCGTCCAGCGCCTCGTCGGACAGAAACCTAATCTCTACGGCGTGGCCAAGTTCGACGTCGTCTCCGAGGAAATCCGCAAAATATCCGCGACTCTGAACAGGCCCGCGAGGATCCTCGACCTCGGCTGCTCGACGGCCATCTCCAGGCTGTACCTGGAAGCGAACAACGTCCAGTTCGAGTACTGCGGGATCGACTACGAGGCGGCCTTCGAGCCGGACATCGTGATGGACGTGCGCGAACTCGACGAGAAAAGCGAGCTGCTTCCCTGGCAACCCGACGTCATCCTCTTGCTCGACGTCCTCGAACATCTTACCGGAAAGGAACGCGACATCCAGCGCGTCATGGCGGCCTGCGAGGCCGTTATCCCCGACCACGGGGCCATCCTCGCCGTCGTCCCGCAGCTCTACCGCATGGACCGCCTTAAACTCGACCACCTCCACTACCCCGAGCACGCGGTTCGATTCACTCTCGACGAGTGGCGAGACATTCTCGTCGACGGCGGCACCAACATCGGCGACGTCCGGGGGATCGGCTACATATCCGTGCTCCCGTACGTCCCGATGCTCAGCCCGTGGTACCGCGACGATAACGGCCACGGCGCCCTCTTCCGCTACCTCCGCGGAACCGCCTTCGAGTGGGAGCCCCTCAAGCCCGCCGAAATCGCCATAACGCGCGCCCTCGGCCGAATCTGGACTGGCTGGTGCAACTCGACGCTCCTCGTCTGTCGCAAAAACGGAGTCGCCTAGCCTAACCTAACCGCCGACGATTCTTCACCTTTCTCAACATCCTCCATGCGAATCCACAACCTCTTCTCATCGCGATCTTGATCTTGCCCTCCTCCTGTTCACGGACGGGAGAATGAGACGAGACGAGAGAGAGTGTTGTCGGCTCGCCAACGCGCGCGCTCACACGAACAACAAAACGAACCGTCGAAACGATCGAAACGAACATCGCCCCTCTCGAGGACACACACCCCGTCCGCCCCGGCAACAGCACTACATAGCCTGGCTTGGCGGACGGACCACGCTTCAAGGGGGGTATCCCCATCACACCATCACCATCACCATCCGACCTCCCCACCCCGACTAATAACGGCAACGATGATCAAAAAAAACAACAACGACGCAAACGACGAGCTTGGGGGGGGTCCCCGCCCCCCTCCAGCACTGCGGCACGTTCAACCGTGTCTCCTTCTCACAACACTGTCCATTGTTATTGATACCCGCGCGTGCCGTGCCCTGCCCGTGACAACATAAACAATACCGCCGGCCCGCGCCCTCTCTTCAGGTTCTTTGGAACAAACAAACAAACAAACAAACAAACAAAGTACGCGCTATGCTTTCCTCTTTCAGGGAAAGGCGCGAAGGAAGGAGCCGGCCTTAATCAGGCCGGGGGTGATGTTGGCATGGACTGGCTTTGGCGAGCTCAGGCGTCGCGCGGTACGCAATTGACGCCGGCGGTCGTCTACGTTCTGGCGCCTCGAGGGCGCGCGTTTGGAGACGGGCGTCGGGTAGCTGCGGAGCACCCACGGGTCGGGCTTTTCGCCGTACTCGACGCGGTGAAACGTGTCGCGACCCGAGCCGCTCGGCGAAAACGGCGGAAGCAAGTCGGTCCGGACGCAGCCCTTGCCCTGCGTGCGCGGCCGCTTTGTGAGGAGCCCCGGGGGCGCACGGTCGCGGCTCAGATGCATGTCGCGACCGGTACCGTCGTTCCAGTAGCGCACGGGCGGATCAGTGCGCGGACGCGCGGGTCGGGGCGGCGAGACGGGTGGCCGTTCGCTGAACTTGGACTTACCCGTCGCGGGGATTGGCCCACCCTCCCGCATGTGGAGATCACGCCCGCTTCCGGAGGCCTGATATGTGGGAATCGGGTCCGTGCGGCCGCGCATTGGACACGGCGGCGCCTGGATCGCCATCTTGCAGCTAATCGGCGGCCTGGGGACGTGCTCACACACAACGCGTCACCCACCCTTTCCTCACCGCTCGAGACCCGACATGTACATGTCCCTCCCCGACCCGTCGGCCTCGTGCTTGGGAAGGGGGACCGTCGACGGCTTGGACGACGCGCGGATCATAGCGCAGATAATGTATCTTTGATTGATGACTACTGGCCACCCAATCTTTCTTTTCTGACTTTTTCTTCTCGGATATATAGCACATTTCTACTACCATGGTTGAGAACAGCAAAGTTTTTTACGCAATACACGACACGAGCTCCTCGTGACGTCCGGGGTTGCATTCTTCGTCGAGGCCCGCATTCAAAAAAAAAGTTCGGTCGTACTGCGAGAACAACAGTGTCGACGCCTCACATCGCATCGCTCGCTCGGAATAACAAACTCGAGGCCAGCCCAGAGCGTAGGCATTATTAATCTCAACACCGAAGCGCGCAGGATCTCAGGGACAAGAGACGAGGGGCGCTATCGAGGGTGATTTGACGCCTGTCGCCACGCAGAGACCGAAAACCATCTCGTCGTTAACCTCCCCCTCTGCGCCCCGCGGCCATTACCCGTCCCACTGCGAACGTTCCGGGGGTGCCAACCTACGCCGGGAGGATGGATATCCGGCAAGTTCAGAAGGCACCGTCCTCCATCGCAACCGCGCGGTTATAGGATACAGGCGGCCGGTTATCAAAACTCAAAAAAGGTTGCTCTTACGTTTCCTTACCCTGATCGCCGCCGACTACGGTTGCGATGGAGGACGGTGCCTCATGAATCCTGAGCCTTGCGAGGGCATCCGCCCTCCCGGCGTAGGTTGGCACCTAGTCGCCTCCCGGGCGGGCCGGTTGGCAGCCGGAACGTTCGCAGTGGGACGGGGTATGGCCGGGGGGCGAAGACGGAAGGTTATCGACGAATTGGTTGTCAGTCACATCGCGGTCTCCTCCTCGCATGGCGACAAGCTTGATGGTCACTCTCCGCCGACCGACCTTTCGGCGCTCCTCGTCTACAGGCCCGTGATTCCGGACTGGCTCCTGTCGGTCCGGCCTGGCTCCCATGCTCGGGAGAGGTCTGAAGTTAGTTAGTTAGCCTCCCCCCCTTTAAGTTTAGCAGCAGTCGACTTTAAAATCCCCCACAAGTCAGGCTTTGTTCGTACTTGAACCCTGCGATCGCTAACCGTATGGTTGCGATGGAGGAGGACGGCGCCTAACACGCTTGCTCCCTGCGGCGGCCCCTGCCGTCCCGGAGTGAGACGGTGCCTGCTCGCCTCCCGGGCTGGCCGGTTAGCACCCGGAAAAAAGTCCGCGCCGCGATGGGGTTCGCTCGGTTGGGCAGAACGCGACGGACAGGTCGATTGTTCGTGGACCAACACGTCCGCGGCCTGCGACGCTCTTGCACGACCTCGCACAAGACCGCGGTCCGCAGTGGCGGTCCGCCATCAACAAGTCCTCGTCCCTCGCCTCTGCCCCAACTGCGTGAATTTTCTCCGTGATACCGGACAGGTTCGTGCCGGTCCGGCCTGGCTCCCATACTCGGGAGAGGTCTGAAGTTAGTTCGTACTTGAAAACCCTTGTTGTTCAAGGAGTCGGTCTTATGTGGGGCGCCTGGCGATGGCAACGGGTGAGCCTATGGGAATTTCTATGGACGATTAGCCAGATTAAGATGACGGGACTCGACGGCAGCACCGACCAAACAACAATTAAGTGTTTGCTCTACGACTCTTCGAGCTGTCTGTCTGTTCGGGCTGTTCTGTCTGTCTGTCTGTCTGTCTGTCTGTCTGTCTGTCTGTCTGTCTGTCTGTCTGTCAAGAGTGGACCAGGGGTCGCCCGCCCAAGGCTGGTTCAGAAGATGCCTTACGACCGACCCCAAGAAGCGGACAGGGACGCTCGCCGCTGAGTACGTTGTCGATAAGACGGTGGCCTTGAGCGCCAATAAGGGGAAAAATGGTCGCTCGGCGCGCGTAGTGATGCGGAGCCGCGCGCGACGACCCCTTTAACCTCGGCGCAACGGGTTGCACGGAAGGACAAGATCATCAACAAGGTGGCCGAGAAGATGCAGCAGACGCGCGCTGTCGTTGCCGAGCACGAGACGGAAACGTCCCACGCCGACGCCTTCCGTGGCCAAGGAGGCCCCGGATATGAAGTACGATGCCACGAGTCGGGAATATCGACTCCGCGTCCTGATCGAGCGCCACGATACCGCGAGGGAGAAGCAGCGCGACGCGAAGCTGCGAAGCTGCAAAGCGCGAAAGACAGGGCGAAGGGAAATGCCAAGGCAGCGGTTGCCGACACGGCGTGGAAGTTCTGTCGACGCGACTACCGCGCAACGGTGCCGTTAATCCCAACGCGATGGCCGTTCGTTGGCTCCTTACGGGGTTTGGGGCGTCATCCCAGAGAGCGACCTCGCGACTGGTCCGTCCTCGAAATGGCGCGAATCAACGAGCAGGCGTTCTTCGAGACACGGAGACTCCCTGCAGATCGTGGCGACGGCGGAGTACGAGCCGTTCGACGCGTCCGCGGAGAGGCCAATTTTATCGCGCGGCGTTGATCAGACCGAAGGTCTCCGACTTCGGCGAGCGCTGCTCTACGATGACTTGATGCGAATCCGGAAATAAATAAAGACCATGCTCCAGGTAATTGAAGCTTGGGGCCTCCACACCTTCGAGAACGGCCAGGCCGCGGCGATCTCTCCGCGGCCAAAGAGACCTCGAAGTTGCAGCAGCAGCAAAGGGCTCGCGCCGTAACGCGAATTGGGTCGGTTTGGCTCCCACAAGTACTACGCCGGCATCTTCTCCAACGTGCGTGTCGAAAGCAAGCAAGCTTGTCCGGCGTCGTCTCGTATAAGATCGCCAGCGATACTGATGTTGAGAAGCGCCAGTCGACGCCGAGGCCAGCGACGCGACGGCGAAGACCCGAGCGTTAGGTCTCGACGATCTCGGCACCTACGTCGGGATGGCCGTCATCGAGGCAGCCGCGCGGAATACGTGGAGCAGGCCTATGGGCCCTCGAAAGCCGCCATCACCAACCACCAACACCGTGTCTGCTCGAGCAGCAGATCACCAACTCTGCCAAGGTTCGCGAGGCCTCGCTCGCGCCAGGCAACGAGACGAAGACGTCAAACGCGGCGCCTCCTCAACGGCACTCTCGAGCAGCTGCTCAGCGACGTCGTCCGGATGAATGAGTTCGAGCCGAACACCCAAGGGTATGGGCATGGAGGAGGACCTCACGCCGCCCGAGTCTTACTACGTGTTCTTCAACCATCGGTAAGGCCGGCTTTGGCAGCAGCTGACGGATGTATGTTCCAGGGTCATTCATTCATTCATTCATTCATTCATTCATTTGGAGTTTATTTCAGGACCCCGGACCAATAAAATTATTACTTGTGGTAGTATATTCAATAAAAAACAAAAAGGAGACTGACTACAAGGAGCAGGATGCTTAGGAGAGAGAACGCAGGCGCCAAAGAGGACCAGCAACACTCGCGCTAGAATGTAACCTAACCTCGATGATGCACTCGCATTGCCGCCGCTCGAGTGGTAGTTGTTGTAGGTATATGCCTGGGCGACGGCCGGCACGTCCTCACGATTTTGCTCCCTCCTCAAGGGAGTTCATCATACCCCCAAGAGATCGTGGATGTTCTATCCCGTGATAACGTATGGCCCCTGGGAAAAAAAAAAAAAAATAATCGTCGTCTACATCAAGAGCCTTCTTCCGCGCGTCAACGGAGGAGAGAGGTGTCTGTGGTGGATTTCGACTTGAGGTGGTGAATGTAGGTGTGGACGTCGTCTCTATCGAATCTTGAGAAGCGGAGCTGCTGGGAGAGGAGAGGCTGGCCGTGAGCATCGGTACCCGACCAGTAGACAAAGACGGAGAGTTCGCATAATTTATCGATTTCAGAGGAATTGTGCTTGACGCAATCATCGTAATAGCATTGCTTGTCGGCGTGTTTGTAGGCGGAGCCGTCGTAGTCGAAGGAATTCGCCTCACAGTCCTTGCAGCCGTAGCACGCGTCGTCCCAGGCTATTTGGGCGACTTTTCCGTGTTCGACCTTGATGACCGCGGCGTTGAACGGAAAGGTGACCGGCTTCCCGCCGATTTGCGTTCGCCAGCGCTTCTGGTAGGAGACCCGCGTCTCGGATTGGACAGCGAGCGACACGTCACTCGTGTTGAGGTAGTCGTAGGCGTTTCTTATTTCGAGGCGTGAATACATGTCCAGGTTCAGTCTGAACGCGAAGCGCGCGTACGCGGCTTCCCCGCTCCAGTCGAGGGTGCTGGCGATTACGACGCAGACCCACGTCTTCTCGCCGATGGCGACCGCGGGGTTACCGCGGCTGGGGGGGGCGCAGTTGGCTTGGGCAGACGCGAACAACAGCGCCAACATCCTCCCTCCTCCTAACCCTTGTGGCAACTTTTTTTTAAGAAGATATATACAGAACCACCCTGTTTTTTTTAGTTATTATTATCTCGTGTTCGTTCTAGACTTCTAGACGGAAGAAGAAGAAGAAGAAGAAGAAGAATAAGAAGAATAAGAAGAAAAAGGCAAGGTGGTTCTTTCTCGGAATGAAAGAAGGAAGGAAGGGAGGGAGGGAGAAAGAACAAAAAGGCTCGACAGGCAGGTCGCCAAGGTAAGGAGGTAAGTAGAGACAAGAAGAGGTGGGCTCAGGGCCAGGAAGGGGGTCGGCGCGAGAAGCGTCGGTCGCGGAGGGGTCGTCCGTCGTCAAAGGCATAGTGCAAAATGGAGCGGTGGGGCCCCGAAAGGTCGAGCCTCTCGGCAAAGTAGTCCTCGTGATGGACAGCGTCGGGAGGCCACTGGTCGGAGGCGGGTCGGGTGGAGGTGGTCGCCGCGAGGAGGCTGGCGCTGGAGGCGTGCCAGGCGAGGTTAGTGACGGAGCGGTTTCCGGTGGAGAGGGTGTAGGCGTGGTAGACGGGGCGACGAAGGTCGAAGGCTCGTACGCATTCGTCGTCGAGAGCCCAGGTGAGGGCGACGCAGGCGTGGCCGGCGCACGGGACGCCGAGAATGCCCGAGCCCGCGTCCGAGGCCCAGGCGGTGGTGTTGTTGCTGTTGTTGTTGTGGTGGAAGACGCGGCCGCAGCAGGGCAGGACGAAGGCGGGAGCCGCGAGACGAAGGTCGAAAACGAGAGCCGCCGAGGTGCGAGGCTCTATCGAGAAGACGAGGTCGTGGGACGCGGCGCAATGCTGGCGCGCGAGCGCCGACGGTTCGCGGTGGCCGGCCAGGAGCCTGACGGTCCGTTCGTGTCTGGCGTCGAAGACGCGTAGGGACGAGTAGCGCGAATCCGAAGCGGGAGCGAGGCACACTGTCGAGTCCGTGAGGCGCTGGCAGTCGCCGACACTCCAGTAGACGTCGTCGGAGACGACGGTCTCTCTCGCAGGGGTCGCGAGGTCGGCGCGGCGGTGGACTCGCGGCTTTTTGCGGGCGTGCGAACAGCGAGCGGCGAAGTCGTGAGCCGCGTCGGTGATCGACCAGACGTAGAGGCGGTTCTCGCCAACTCCCGCGATCACCCGGTCTACGCACCGCGTGATCGTGGGTCGCCAGTTGAGAAACTTTGACTTGAAGGCGAGGGGAAACTCGAGCCGGGCGACGCCCGACCCGGTCGCGACGTCGAACCCTTCGATGAGCCAGACGCCGTCTTCGTTCGTCGTGAAGACCCAGGCCCGCTCCGCACGGCCGTCGTCGAGGCCCTCGGCGAGGACGGGCCCGAGCAGCACCGAGTTCTCGGACTGGTGTAGCCTCCGGCAGTCGTCGCGCGTTGGCCGAAACACTCCCAAAGCGCCGTCGGGCACGGCGACGAGCGCGGCTACGTCCGATTCGAGATCCAACGAGAACGACGACTTTGAAGAAGAAGAAGACGACGAAACGTTGCTACTCCTCATGTGCAGGAGCTGTCGCGGAACGCGCCTCTGCGTGGCTTCGTCCTGCCGCAGACAACAGCACCGCAAAGCGTCGTCGGTGGCTTCGGAAGCTCTCGCGACGGGAGAGAAGTGAGAGTGACGAGTGTTGTTGTAGATCGCGATGCTCGCCGAGGTGAGCCGGGGCTTGACCCGCGCTGCCCGAGCTTTAGCCTTGCTCGCGTCGTTCCGCGCCCGCGCCGATCTCTCCACCGACACCCACTGCCGCCGCCTGTCCATGTCCGGGTAAGCGGCAGCGCACTCGGCGCGACACTGGAGCGCCAGCATCAACGCCCGCTTGTCGATGTCGCGAGGTGCTTCGTCGAGATGGTGCTGCCTCGACGAACAAGTAGTAGAAGAAGGATCATCGCGAAAGAGCCCGGCAGCCCATCGCACGGCACCGATGACAGCCGAGTCTTCGGGAAGCGGAGACCGAGCCTCGGGTTCGTCGAACGCGGGACAAACCAAGCTCTCCTCGCCCCCCAGGAGCCGCGCGTCCGGCAGGCTCCGAAAAAGCACCGTCGCGAGCTCCTGGTCCGCGCACAGCGCCTCGCCGACGTCCCCGTTCCTCGCGTGCTCCCGCACGGCCTCCACCAAATCCAACCACTCGAGTTCCTGGTCCGTTGCGGCGAGGCCCTCGCCGTATACGATCCGCCGCCGCGGCTGGCTCAGCCCTACCAACGGGTCCTCCTCCTCCTCCTCGCTCAAATTAAATAACTCGTCCTTTTCGTACTCCTCGCTCTCGCTCTCGTATCTACTCGTACTCTCGGCCATCCTTGAACTCTCTCTCTCTCTCTATAATGGTTAACGTAGGGTAAGTAAGTCCTGAAGAAAAGAATGCAGCCGGCCCCGCCGCCGCAGTTCGGGCTCATCGTCCCCGGGCGGTCGATGGTGACCGAGTTTCAGATGGTCGACAGCCTGAAATGCGTGACGACCATCTCGGGGGATGTGAGCGAGGTATGCTTCGTGCTCCTCGCCCAGCTCCCAATCAACACGAGCGCCGTCTTGTATTACACCTTGGATGGGGTCGCCTGGACGCTCCTGGGGGCGGTGGACAACTCCAAACCCTCGGGCATCTTCCGAACCCCCTGGCAACAGATCCAGGCGGTGCAGGTGGGGGTCTCCCTCGAGTCCTCGGAGGCAGTCCAGAACTTGGACATCGGTGGCTCGGGCGTCGAGGAACGTCGAGCGTTCGCGCGGAAGATCGCACAGGACCTCTTCACCTTCCTGACCTCCTTTGCGACCACCAAGGAGAAGATATATACCTCGGAAATGCTCGTCGTCCCCGCCAACGTCATCGACCGGTGGATCCAACGATTCGACGAGAAGTACAAGAGGGACCCCAACTTCTACCTTAAGACATAATAATATATATACATCTCTCTCAGTACAGGTGGATGGTCTCGTACTCGTCCTGGTCCTTGAGGCGCTGCTTGACTTGCTTCGATTTGGCCGCCCTCACCTCGCGGTCGATGTCGAGCATGGCCTGGAACTTGGCGGCCTCCTCCTCGGGCATTTCGTAGGGACTGTAATCGTCGTCGGGAAAGGTCCCCTGCTTGACATCCTGCTTGTAGGCCTCCAAGCCCTCGACCGCCTTGTCGCCGAGGTCCGCAAACACTTTGCAAAACTTTGGAACGAACCGACGATGGTGCGGATGCGAGAGCGCGCCCAGGAGGTCGTGATACACGAGCACCTGGCCGTCGACGAACGGACCGGCGCCGATGCCGATGACCGGGATCTCCAGGGACTCGGACAAGGCGCGGCCGAGCGGGGGGGGCACGCACTCGGCGACGACACCAAAGGCCCCCGCATCCTGCAGAGCGAGGGCGTCGTCGAGTATGGACCTCGCTTTCACCGCGGTACGACCCTGCGCGCGGAACCCCCCCAACGTTGAGATCGACTGGGGCAGGAGACCAACGTGCCCCAGCACGGCGACCCCCGATTTGACGAGTTTTGACACGCTCGGGGCAATGGACCGCCCCCCCTCCACCTTGACCGCGTCCGCGCCGCCTTCCTTCATCACTCTGTACGCCGCCCGCAACGCCACCTCGGGGCTCTCCTCGTAGCTTCCGAACGGCAGATCGCACACGAGCATCGGGCCTTCGTCCGAGAGCCCGCGCCGCACGGCGCGGCAATGATGCAGCATCTCCTCGAGCGTTACGGGTTGCGTCGTCGCATACCCGAGCTCAACCATTCCCAGGGAATCGCCGCACAGAGCCACGTCAACCCCCGCGCACTCCACGTGCGATGCCGACGGGTAGTCGTAGCACGTCACCATGCAGATCTTCTCCTTCATGCGCTTCATGCGCAGCAAGCTCAACGCGCTCACTTTGGCGCGACGCATCTTGATGATCTTCAAATCATAAAGAAAAAAAAACCCGCCAATCCTATCGACGACGCCAGACTGGCGACGTTGCGTGTAAGCACGTGGACGCCACGTCGTAACCACGGGATCCTCGTACTACTACGTGACGGCAGTGGCGCTGCGCCACATGGTACACCTGGCAAGAGTGCCAGTCCCCACAACTTGTGTACACAAAGGCGGCGCGCAGCCTTGGGCGTGCGTGCGTGCGTGCGTGCGTGGGTGGGTGGGTGCGTGTGTGCGCGCGCGCGATCAAGGGGCTCGAGGACTTGCCTTCAAGTCTTTTTTTTGGATCCGTGCTCTACACAACGGTGTTTCCAACCAATGCTGACGAGGTCGCCGACACCTTCGATGCCTAGGCTGACAAAGCGGTTGCCGCATCTCTCGGCTGCTACCGGCATTGCGCGACTACGACGTGATGGAGATTCCGTGCGAGCCTGACACCAGCGAACAACACCGACAGAAGCCTCTTACTTCGGCGTGTCGGACCGGTGGTGATAATTTCGCGAATCCGGGGCCGGCCAAATCCCCGCGCTCGTGGAGAGCCCAGGACACCAGTCGGCGCGCCGCAGCCCGTACCTGCTCGACCCGCGCCGAGTCAAACAACGGGTCTTTGACATCAACCACGACGAGTGAGGGCTGGGACAGCGGGCGCGCCGACCCTAGGCCACCGCGGGCTGCTATGGCGGCTCTCTTCTCGCGCGCCCCTCGGCGATCTGCCGAGGCCAACGCTTTTTGTGCCAAAGCCACGGAGCGACTCTAGCTGCTTGCAGATGCTACCAAGCTGCCTGGCGCTTCCGCTTCTTGCCTTTCTCGTCGCATTTTGGAAGCTCTGTTGATGCCCAAGTCTACGGGATGAGACTGTCGCGCTTTGTCGCGAGCGCCGTTTTCGCTCGGTCCCGTCGTTGCGCATCAGCGGGTTCTTTTTTTTCCCCAAAGTGGCCATGGCAGTATTAACATCTGCTGTGCGCGAGTCTTGTCCTTACTCTTCGAGCTTGCCGGGAAGCTGGAGCCTGGAAGCCCCGCGTAGCACGCGAAGATTTCGGGCGCGCTCGCGCCTGCAACCGACTCGCCCCCGGAGACCCCGGCGATTGAAAGGCGCGTTGTGGCAGCACTGACGGCATCATCGAAGGCAGGCGAAGCGGCAGCAGATGCGGTGGGCGCAGAGGCAGTATCTATCCTATCCTCGGTAGATAGAAAGAAAACCCCCCGCTGGTCTTGTCTTTGGCCAAGGGACCCCCACCTTTCTTTCTTTACCCCATAATAGTGCTCGGCAGCATCATCAATTTGTTGCTTCCAGTGGTCATCCAAGTTCGACCTTCAGTGCGATATTACTATTGGAAGTGTCCTGCGCGTGAGGGGGTGTAGAGGCCGAGGGAGACGTTGCGGTACCACTCCTTGAGGCTGCAGTCGGGTGGCCTGAGTCTCTTGACAGGATGGACGAGTGTGAGTGCCCGGCGAAAATTTGCGCGGTAGACCATAGGGTGGTCGTTGTCAGAAAAGGCAGGTTCTTCCCATGCCGTGATGCACTTGTAGATGAGGTTCATCGAGTCGAGGATGGCAGGGTTGGTGCAGGGTTCCCTGAGGTCGCAGCACGAGTAGCCGTCGCGCTTGGGAATGTCGACGGAAGCCTTCGGCGGGCTTCGACGGGCCCGGTGCACCACCATGATCTCCCACATGGCCACGTTCAGGTAGCACTGCTCGCCCCGGCGCAAGCAGCCCGGGCAGGCATTGGTGAGGTCCCAGGCGCGCTGGAGGAAGCGGGCGGCGTACGGTCCGTTGGCTATATAGAACGCGTCGCTCTTCCAGAAGCCGTTCGCGTTGATGGGCGCGGCGACGGCGATGCCGCGGTACCCCTTGGTTCTGCCCGCCGAGAGCGCCGCTTCGAGCGACAGGGCCTTCTTGATGTCGCCGAAGACGCTGTCGCTGTCTACGTAGAGCACGAACCTGTGCAATGGGAGGATGGCTCGCACCGCCTGAATTTTGACGAGTTTTGGGTTGAGACGGAGCCTCTGCCTTTCAGCCACCCATTCCGGCCGGTCCTCGAGGGCGTAGTAGGCGTACCCCCACTTCTCCGCGTACCGGGCCTGGCTCAGTTGCTGGCACGAGTATTCCTCCTGCGACCTCGGAGGTCCGGCGTACACCGTCATGACGGCGCCGAGGGCCCGCATGTCGGACGACACGTTCAGCCCCAGTGTTTCGTGCCGCTTCGACCGCAGCCGCACCCCGGCGCGCGCCGACTCCTCCACCACGCACCGCTCTTCCGCATCGATCACCACTGCGAGCCACGCGATAAAGAGCATCATCATCAGAATAAGCAGATTAAATTGCCACAACCTTGTTCTAGGAGTGATTTATTTGCCGTGTCTTTACCAGAATAGATCTACAATTAAGAACTAGACCTAATTAAGAACCGGCCTAGTTTTTCGTCGTTATCGTAGTCATCGTCGGGCTCGGCGTCCGGGCCGAGCGGGCGTCGTGGGCGCCGGCGCGGCGTTGGTGTTCGGCAGCGCGTCGTTCGCGACGGCTTCTGCGGTTGTAAGCGGCCTGCCGCGCTTCGACTTCTTCGTCGTCGACCCCTTCGGACGACCCAGCTTGATCTTGGGCTTGAAAAAAAGCTCGTAATCAACGAGTTACCGGAGGCCTTCGCGGCGCTCGCGCTTTTGAACTTCTTCGACGGTCTGCCTACTTTGCGCGCCTCGGCCAGCGTGTCGTCGTCGTCTGAGTCGTCGAGGCTATTGGTGTCTTCCTCGCCTCTAATCACCTCTTCGTCGTCGTCGCCGGCCGCAGCGCGATTGGACCCGTCGATATGCGCGGCCTGGACGACGAGATCAGCGTCCGACGGGATCGGGCGCTGGGGGAGCAACACGAAAGCTGCCTTCTCCATGTCTCTTAGTTATTTTGCACACAGCGCTTTCCTCCGCGCACCTCCGCTCGAAATGCCGAACAAAGCGCTGCGCGCATCCACAAACGTCGCCGTCATTGTCCCGCACTTCGCGCATCAACTTTGCGCGCGCAGCGACGACGTCCAGAGCAGAAGACATGTACCCATACATGATTCAAAATTATTACAACGTCCACCGTCTGTCCAGGGGGGGGGGAGGGTCCTTACTACTAATCGAGAGATGTTTGTCAGTCTGTCTCTGTCTGTCTGTCTCTCTGTCTGTCTGTCTGTTTGTCTTTAAAGGTCGACTGCTAAGAGGGGGGTACTGTTCGTCTTTAAAGGTCGACTGCTAAGAGGGGTGTGTGTGGGGGGGGCACTGTTGGTACTGTTTGTCTTTAAATGTCGACTGCTAAGAGGGGGGTGTGTGTGTGGTGCATGAAGGATGTGGGTGGTTTTGTGGGGTATGAGGGATGTGCCTGACGGGCGGAGATAAGTACGCGGGACCTAGTCGGGGTCATCGCCGAGTCGTGGGGCAGGCGAAGAGAGGACGGGCCCCGCCCGGAGGTCGTACGCATGCTGCCGCCGGACGTATGTGCGACGAAGGGTGGCGTCCTGTTGGGAGCGGGCGGCCTGCGTGGGGTTCCACAAATGAGGGTAAGGATCAGGTAGGCGCACGAGCCAGACAGTGATCCTCCAAGCCGTCAACGGCGACCTCGCAGACTATTTCCACGACCCGCGGCGGCTCTTTCAGCGCGCCATTCTCACGCCCCGTCGAAACAATGTTGTCGATACTGACAACGCGCGTATGACCGCGGCCTTTTTTTCCCGGAGACGAGGCGTCGGAGTTCTTTTCGGCCGACTAGGTTGGGTCGGAAGACGACGCCTCGCTCTTTACAGTCGAGTTTTCAACTCCCTGACAACCAACGGCATGCTGACTTTGATCGCGAGCTTAAAGTCTTCGCAACCTCGACCCGTCGCGCGGCCACTGCAACGGTACCAGATACATGATCGATCGTGTCGTTGTCACCGAGGCTCGTCCAACCTGTATCCCTTAAGGCCCGCCTACGCCAAACGATCAACAAGAGCCAGGACCAGACGCCCCGCGAGGTCCGCGTCCTCTTGCCCACAAGCCCGTCTTCTGTCACGTCCAGCTCTACGTGGCTCTCTGTCGATCGGCAACCCCGAGAATATGCTCTTCTGAGTCGACGACTCCACCCTACCCCACACGTGCTGCGCAATACCGATAAGTCCCCTCCCGGCGTCTACACGCGCACTGTAGGTGGACTTATTGGGACCAGGTGAACTTACCGGGACCAGGTGAACGTACTGGGACCAGGTGAGCTTACTGGGGTAAGAGATTGGGACTAGGTGAACTTACTGGGACCAGGTGAACTTACTGAGACGAAGTGAACTTACTGGGGGTTTTAGAGTAAACTCAAAGCTTAGCAGCGTGTGCGGATCAAAGCAGCTTAGATTGGCCGGGGTGAGAGCGACGAGCTCAAAGGTTTGTTTACACCGAACTTACTGGGGTTAGAGATTGGGACTAGGTGAACTTACTGGGACCAGGGATCCCGCGCTCTTTGGGGATTAGCCTACGCCCCATGCTCTGGGGAAAGCTGGCCTCTAATTAGTTATAGTTCGTTCGTTCGTTCGCAGAGCGCACAACGAGACACAATTCGCCGCCGCAAGCAGCAACCGCAGGTTGATGAATATTATTTTTGTTCCAAAAGTGCCCTGCTCGCGATCATCAATTGTCATCATACCAATGGTCGCCGGCAGGTTGGGCTCTCAGGTGGGAGCACACCGACGGCCAGAACACATCCTCTTCAGCGGGCCCGGGGTTTGCGCGATAGCGGTTGTTATCGAAAATTTCCGGCCACTGTTATTTAACCCACAGTTTGGTAGATATATGTTTTGCCTGGACGGTGTCTCCTCGATGGAACGTGGTTCGAGTGGGCAATCGAGCCCGCGAGAGTTTCTTCGCACCATCCATCGAGACGACGCGAGTCCGACGTCCTGCGGACGCCAGCACGCTCGGTGCGTGACGGACCTCCGGCAAAATGCTCGACACGCGCGTGCCAGCCCCACGAGCTCGCTGGTCCTGCCAAGCCGGTATTTACAAACTTCGTGATAACTGCGAACCTTCCTTTAAAATACTCTCCGTGAGTTGCTGCCACTCTCTGTGGAGACGGTCGTTGGTGGGGAGCTTGGCGAAGTTGGGTCGAAGGCTATCTTTTCACTTACCGACATCCTCGCCAGGGCTATCGGAAGAAGAACGCATCGTAGCGCATTTTCTTGCTCTATAGAACTCCTCGCGCATGTCATACTTCACCATGTACGAGGTTTGCAAGCGCCTTCTATTCTAGGCACAGCTGCCTTAAATTCCTAGACGTTGCCTACGAAGCAATTCTCGTCCGTGGATACTGCTCGCTCGACGTACCTACATCTTCGCGCACTGTCTTGAGCAAAATCAAAAAATTAGCACGGCTAAAAAAGCTGGTCGGTACGAGTCCCTGGACGTGGTCCGTCGATGCCTTGCTCGGACACGGTGCGGTCGCCGAAGTACAGTAAACCAGTGAGTGAGTGAGTGAGGGAGTGAGTAAGTAACCAGGAAGTGTCGTCCGTCTCGTTCTTCGTAGCACATACCGTATTCCATGTTTGTAATCCCGATCAAAGAATGTCGATGATTCGCACGTCTGTTATACTTCTCGGCCTCGAGCAGGAGGTAACTCAATGACCTCGTTTGACATCCATACAGCTTCATAGCAATTGTTTATAAAAGCTGGTAGTTTAAATCACGATTTGTACGCGTATGTGATTGTGCATTTCAACGACAAAGATTCTGCAGTGGCTCTCAAGGGATAGGGCGCCGCGGATTTGCCTCTTCTGATTGACTTTGAAACCCGAGTCGTTGATTTGCGAGAGTAATCCTCACGAAAGGTAAAGCGGTTGGATTTATTGAGCAGTAGTTGCAAAAAAAAGTGAAACGACAAGAATCTAAGCGAGCCCATCTGTGGTGCGAGAGTCCGCACGGAGGGAGTCGATGCGGGCGGCTTCTCGTACGGTGACCAATCCGCCATTTTTTTTTTCCACGAGTCGATGGTTTGCATGGAGACGATCCCGGCAGACCAAGCAAGAAAGTGCGACTTCCGCCCAAAAATTCATTGAAGCTCCAACATCATTGGATGGCACAGCCGTCAAGCTCGATCGACTCCTGCTATAACGCCAGACGATCGATCTACAAGCCTTGGCGCCCGTACGTCTTCATACGCGACGCCTGATACTCGATCATCGTCGGATGGGACGCGTGCCTTTACCACCTCGCCTTCAACGTTTGTCGATCCTCTTGCCCTGGCGAAATGGTTAGTGAATTTCAGAGGCAGGAGGAATAGGCGCAGCCGCGTGTGCCGCCGACATCGCAAACTGGCGCCTCCTCAGACCGAGCCGCTGCCGCCTCGTAGTTCGTCGTCGTCTCAAGTCAAGGATCGTCTACCAGCCAGCGGTTGTTCGGCCTCCATGATGGGCACGGTCTCCATTGCGGCGACGACGGACCGTTGTGAATCTAATTGACTTCAGTCACGTCCGGGGCGGATGGTATGCGTGCCGTCACCTCGCTGTCGTCTGACCTCTGGTTTGCCGGTCCTTCTGCGACGGGATTTTTTTTTGTGAATGGAGTCAACTTTCGTGGCTATGACACATCCCAGATAAAGTTTATGCCGCCGCGATCTGTGTCGCATGTGCCCCCCGCCCCTGTTCGTCCTCTTGCACTTGCCATTCGCAGCACCAGTTGAACCGACGACGACTTTGTATTGTGCACGCATATCATTTCGTTTTCAACGGTGCGTCAGCCGCTTGACACTCCGCTCCGCCGCCAAGATTGTTGTCGCGCATTGAAGCAAGCAAGCAAGCAAGCAAGCAAGCAAGCAAGCAAGCAAGCAAGCAAGCAAGCAAGCAAGCAAGCAAGCAAGCAAGCAAGCGCCACTTGTTGTACAACAATAAAAAAAAAATAAACAACGGACATGACCACCACCACACGCTGCGTGTTCTTATGTTCTTATTATGTTTCTTGCTATTATATTCTTCCCAAGATGCAATAATAATAATAATTAATCAGAAGCTTGTTTTTTTTTTGCCCTGACTGACAGAAGAAGCTTGAGATATTAAAGTTCCCCAGCGAACGAAGGTTTGCCACAGCGCGTTTTCAAGTTTGGTGGTCAGCGATGTCGAGAGATAACGTGGAGGCGTGGCGATTAAAACCGTGTTCGGCGACGTGGACGATGGGGTCCCGGCCGTGCCGATGGTTTGCGTACGGGACGGAGTGCGAGAGGCCGTGGACAGACCTCGTCACCAATTGGGAGCTGGTTGTGCTGGTGGTGTCCGAGGGGACTCTGAGCTGCGCATTCGCGTGCCTCGCGCGTTTGCTGCGGTCGAGCCGGCGGCGCGGCGGTCCCTGGAACGACTTCGAGCGCGCGGTGCTGTTCTGCGCGTGCGGGACGGTCGCGCAGGCGGTGGTTGGCGTGGATCCGACGGGCTCCGCCGGAAGGCTTCCGGCGGCAGCTCGGGAGACGGCGGAAGCGTGCATTCGATACGCCTTCGAGCTCGCTCTCTTCCAGCTGCTGTGCGCGTACCACAAGGCCCGCGAGGCGCAGTTGAGCTTTCGGATTTCTATCATAGATCCCCCCAGAGTGCAGCGGTGTTCGTGGTTTGGGATCGCCGCGGCCGTCGCCGCCGCTCACCACGCGACCTTCTACGCGCTGATGGCGCGGTTCGCCGTGCCAGACAGGGGCCGGCCTGGGTGCACGCATACTGTATTGAATCTCCTGTGGCACGCCGGAGCTATTTGTATCGAGATTGGGGCTATCGCGCTCTGCGTCTGGAACGCTCTCTCCGTGCGCGCGCAGCTCGCGTACGCCGACCCCGGGTCGCCGCGCGGTCTCCGGGCCAACAACAGGGTCCGCCGCAGCATCGTGGTGAGACTCTCGGGTCTCGCGGTTCCCGTGGTATTTATTTTGCTTTACGCGGGAGGTATCCTCGTTCCGCGCGCGATTCGCGATTTACCTTTCCGATGTCAGCAGCCCGCGTGCACGGGCGCGGACTACCTCGCGACGATCTGGTGGGTCTTTCCCTGGCTCGTCTGCACCTGGGTCGCCGTCCTCGTCACCACCGCTGGCAAGGATCCTCGAGGCGTTTGCTGCTGCGGATCTACGACGGACTCCCAGATTCTCGCGTCGCCGCGATCTTCCTCCTTCTGTTACTCGCCGCGTTCGCCTCGTTCGCGACACGGCTCCTTTTCCTCGTCCCGCAGTTTTTCGTTTACTTCATCCACGGATGCCGCCGACGACGACACCACCACCACCACCACCAGATCACCACCGCTAAGGCTCCCGCCGTCGCTCGTCCAATGGGACTCTATGAAGGAGCGCCAGAGCGATGAGAACTACCGCATCGTCGTCCACGCGAGAAATCTGGAGAACAACGGGGTCGTCGAGATCACCCCGAGCTAAAACTAACGCGCTTCTGCGAGGCTAATCCGAGTAGAGATCAGATCTCAGCCCCGGGGTGTACCTCCTAAATAACGCGATGGCGCTTCGAGGCCCTCGTCTCGACTGGAGGTCGCACCCGGGAAGCGAGGTCCGAGATCGGTTTGTGGTCCTTTTCGGGAGGAAAATCGAAGGTCGGACCGAAATTCGCCGTTATTTGGGCATTTCCGTACAAGGATACGGCAGGATAGTAGGTCCCCGCGGGCACCGAGCGGAATGCGACACCCTGGGTTTCGCCATTCTTATAGAAACCAATCTCTCCGGCGTCGACGTCGATCGAGCACCCAACCACATCGTTCGCTCCGTACGGCGCGCACATGTCGTCGAGTCGTTTCGAGTCGTGAACCACCGCACCCCGGATGTCCCGGTATCCGAATCCCCACTTGTCGAACCCCACGGCGGCACGCAGCTCGGCCTTCTTCTGGGCCCATCCCACCCGATAGTGACCCTCCTCGCGCCGAATACGACATTCGAAGTACCACGTCCCGCTCGACACACCCACAACACATCGCGCCATACGATACCCCTTGTCCCCCGTCACGGTCACTCCGTCCTTGGACAACGAGAGCTCCTTGGCCGCGTCCTCCGTGCTCCAAGTTACTTCCATCACGCTTACCCTTCACGTGGTCGGCCCGCCCGAACTAAACTAACTTCATACCTCTCCCGAGCAAGCATGGGAGCCACAGGCCGGACCGTTAAGTTTACCTAGTCCCAATCTCTAACCCCAGTAAATTCGGCGTAAGCCCAATCTCTATAGTTCGGCGTAAACCCGCACCCACTCACCCCACTCTCCTTCGAGCTCGTCGCTCTCACCCCCGCCAATCTAAGCCGCTTTGATCCGCACACGCCGCTAAACTTTGAGTTTACTTCCAAAGTAGGGTCGGATAAGAAAACGAGACTAGCCCGCGCCGCAACGACGGGTCCTACAACGCGTGGGCTTTTCCCTTTTTTTGCGTGAGGGGGCGAAAGGATGCCGACTTCACTATGGGGATTAGTTCCATCGCGACGATCTCGCGGCGTGCGGCACACACTGCTTGAGTACAAATGAACATAGCTCAGCGATCCGTTGAGTATGTCTTAGTACAAACTGAAACATAGTTAACGGCTCGTACGAACTTTCTTATCCGACCCTGTCAAAAGCCCCAGTAAGTTCACACTTGGTCTCAGTAAGCTCACCTGGTCACTAAATTCACCTAGTCCCAATCTCTAACGCCAGTAAGTTCACCTGGTTCCAGTAAGTTCACCTGGTCCCAGTAAGTTAACCTATAGTGCGCGTGTAGACGCCGGGAGGGGGCTTATCGTTATTGCGCAGCACGTGTGGAGTAGGGTGGAGTCGTCGACCAAGAAGAGGATATCCTCGAGGTTGCCGATCGACAGAGAGCCACGTAGAGCTGGACGTGGCAGAAGACGGGCTTGTGGGCAAGAGGACGCCGACCTCGCGGGGCGTCTGGCCCTGGCTCTTGGTGATCGTTTGGCGTAGGCGGGCCTTAAGGGATACAGGTTGGAGGAGCCTCGGTGACAACGACACGATCGATCATGTATCTGGTACCGTTGCAGTGGCCGTGCGACGGGTCGAGGTTGCGAAGACTTTAAGCTCGCGATCAAAGTCAGCATGCCGTTGGTTGTCAGGGAGTTGAAAACTCTACTGTAAAGAGCGAGGCGTCGTCTTCCGACCCAGCCTAGTCAGCCGAAAAGAACTCCGACGCCTCGTCTCCGGGAAAAAAAGGCCGCGGTCATGCGCGCGTTGTCAGCATCGACAACATCGTCTCGACGGGGCGTGAGAATGGCGCGCTGAAAGAGCCGCCGCGGGTCGTGGAAATAGTCTGCGCCGTAGACGGCTTGGAGGATCACTGTCTGGCTCTCGCGCCTACCTGATCCTTACTCTCGCGCCTACCTGATCCTTACCCTAAATCGAGGGACAAACAGACACAGAAAGACAGACAGACAAACGATGACCCCGACTAGGTCCCGCGTACTTATCTCCGCCCGTCAGGCACATCCCTCATACCCCACAAACCCACCCACATCCTTCATGCTCCCCACACACACCCCCCCCTCTCAGCAGTCGACATTTAAAGACAAACAGACAAACAAACAAACATCTGTCGATTAGTAGTTAAGATAACAACAATAATAATAATAGGGCCGGCGCGGAAGCTGCAGGGCTTTGGGTGAAAAAAAAAAAAGGGGGGGCGTTGGTGGTGACTGACGGAGCAACTCTACGACATCAAAACCCGAGTCACGTGCATGGGGTTCGTTATACACCGCCCACGCCCTCCATCCCCCCCACCCGTCGCCTGTCGATCGGCGCGCAGCGCAAGTCCACTCCGAATACCTCGCTCACGCCCGCAGCATCGACGCCATCATCCCCCAGCCGGGTACAGCACCACCGCCTGGCTTCTTGGGCCCTGTCGAACAGCGGCTACGTAGCTACGGCACCGTCGCCGGCCTCGTCTTTGGTGCCTTCGGTGAGGCCAGCGCGGCGTGCCACGCTCGCATGCGCAGAGCGCATCGCTGCGCGAACCTGGGTGGCAAGCGGCTGCGCCAACTTCACAGAGGAAAAGGCGGCCCAAACTCGCCGCATCTACCGTGAGTGGGGGATCGCCAACGCATTAGGCCGGGCTCGCTGTGCCCTCACCGCCCTCACCCATGTCGCCGCCTCGGGGAACCCCACCCAGGCCGCCCGATCCCAGCAGGACGTCACCCTTCGTCGCACATACGTCCGGCGGCAGCATGCGTCCGACCTACGGGCGGGGCCCGTCCTCTCTTCGCCTGCCCCACGACTCGGCGATGACCCCGACGACTAGGTCCCGCGTGCTTATCTCCGCCCGTCAGGCACATCCCTCCTACCCCACAAACCCACCCACATCCTTCATGCTCCCCACACACACCCCCCTCTTAGCAGTCGACATTTAAAGACAAACAATGCCCACATCCTTCATGCACCCCCCACACACCCCCCTCTTAGCAGTCGACATTTAAAGACAAACAATGCCCCACGACTCGGCGATGACCCCGACTAGGTCCCGTGTACTTATCTCCGCCCGTCAGGCACACCCCTCCTCCCCCACAAACCCACCCACATCCTTCATGCCCCCCACACACACCCCCCTCTTAGCAGTCGACATTTAAAGACAAACAAACTAGACATGTGAGGAAGCTATGACACTTACCCCTGCACCACGTATCTAGTATCCCTACTTCATTCCCTTATCGCTAGTCTAACGCCCCATTCCAGTTGTAACAAGACAGTCGACATTTAAAGACAAACAAACAGGCAGACAGTTATCTCCGCCCGTCAGGCACATCCCTCATACCCCACAAACCCACCCACATCCTTCATGCTCCCCACACACCCCCCCCCTCTTAGCAGTCGACATTTAAAGACAGACAAATAAGACAGACAAACAGGGTTAGCCCTTTTTAATAATGCGACATTTTCCTCCCGTTCCCACCCACACCCCCCCCCCCCCTCTTAGCAGTCGACATTTAAAGACAGACAAACATCTGTCGACTAGTAGTAAGGACTGACTACTACTCGTTTAGCTTCCCTGCAACTCTTGCGGCGTACGGCGTGGCGCAGACGATCAGCCTCGCGTTCGTCCTCGAGCGTCGCGTCCTCGTTGCCGGCGTGCGCTTCTTCTAGACGATCATCACGCCGCTCTGCAATTGCAATACGCTTGTCCTCGCGTTGACGCTCAAGCAGCATCGCCGCAACCTCGTCGCCGGCGGCAAGAGCTTCGCGACGACGAGCGGCCTGAAATCGCTCCATCTTGTCGCGACGGACCGCACGTTCTTCGCGCTCGAGAAAGCGATCGTCTCGAACACGCCACTAGCGCTTCCACCCATCAACTGCGCGCTTGTACACTTTCTCTTCCTGGGCGAGGACACTCGAGTACCAGTTCCTTTTCAAAGGAATTTACTTGCGCCTCTTTCGTTTTCCCGCACGATCTCCCGCCGAGCGCCGGACGGTTTGTCTCGTCATCCCGGACCGCGCGGCGGTCCGCCGTCGGTCGCCACGACGCGGTTTACCGCGAGAAAAAACGGAAGACGTCCTAATAAGCAGTCTTGCGTCCTATAGGTAAGTTCTCTTTCTAGCAAGTTTTTCTTTATCTGCTTTCTTTTCTGGTTTGGAAGCAGCAGTCTTGCGTCCTATAGGTAATTTTTTTTTTCTAGCTCGTAAAAAGAAAAAAATACGGAAGACGGACAGGACGGACACAGACACACAGACTGATCTGGCGACGACGGTTTCGCGCACGCATTAATCACCCGAAGAGCTTTGGCAAAACAGCCTCTCTTCTCTTCTCTTCTCTTCTCTTCGAGAGGGCTGTTTTTTCAACCGAGGCATTAATAATGCGAAGAACTCGGGGAGGACAGCGACCTGATTATCACTCATGCGCTCCAAATCACACCATACTCGAGAAAAGGGAAGAAGAATCGACCACACAAGTTACGTCCGCATTTTAAATTTTTTTTTGCCATTTATAACAATCGTGACACTCTGATTCGTGTAATGCAAGCACACTTTCGCGATAACACAATTTACGTCGGTAGTTGTCATCAACCGGGAGCAGTCGCGCAAGTTGACGTCGTTACTAACGAGTTCAACATTCGTCGTCGTCGTCGTCGTAAAACATGTGCGTCGCAGTCGCACGGCATATTTTGCTCACTTGCGAGCGAGGAAGAACATGATGACGCCAGAGTTGTCCATCGCGATGCTGGTTTCGGGGTTACCGGCATCCGCAAGAATTTGGACAAAGTCGGCTTCGGCACGCTGGAGGAAATAGTGCCATTCCAAACGCCAGTGGTAGTCGAAGGTCTCGTAGCGGGCCATATCTTTAAAGGGCATGATGAACAGGCCTCCGGGGGGCGAGCGCGTCGTAGAGACCGCGGATTGAAGGAACGAGCGAACGAGACGAGAGGTAGTCGAATAGGCCCGCGCTGTAGATCGTAGTTAATTGTCCGTACACTTTGCTGGTCGCACTGGCATTCATCAGGCGAAGCGCGTTTTTCTGCACGAAAGACAGGGCGTCGGCGTTTGGCGCCTCGGAGAGAAGGACCAGAGCGTACTCGAGCGCGTTTGCGTCGTTATCGAGGCAGTAGATTTTCGATTCTTTATTCTTGCGCGCGGGCACCTCGAGAAGCTCGCGACAAGAGCCGCACGCGACGTTGAGCCAGTTGCCTTTCGTTGGCTCGGAGTCGACGCGCGCGTAGTCAAGTGGGAACGGAGACGGCGCGCGCGGCACCGGACGGCGACTGCTAAAGTACTCTGCTGGATGTAGTGCGTCCAAGCGATCGCCAAAGGCGCTTGCGCTTCCGGCAGCATCCCCGGTGTAAACGACGAATTCGAGCATCTCGTAGTAGTCGCCCGCGTACCCTTTTCTGGCCAAGTTCGAGTTCGCTCGAGCCAGTTCGTTCTCGTCGGCGAATTCACTCGTTTGCTCGCGAAACTGTTGTTGCTGAAGTACGCGGAGCTCGTCCGCGTCGAACGACTCGGCCGCGCTCCCGACCAACGCGCTGAAAGTGCCGCACGCGCTCTACGAACGCGCCGATCTCGCCTCGCGAGGTTGCGATGGCTCGAAGCGACGCTTTGAGCTCGTCTCTTTCGGCGCGGATGTTTTTTTCGGCCGTCAGTGCCGACGCCTCCAACCCAGCAATTCTCGGCGGCGCTCGTGTCTCGCGGAATGAGCATCTTGCGGGCATCAATTTGATGGTCGGGATATCATCACCCCGAGCTCGGCGTCGACATCCCGCCTCTACTACGATGATGTCGACCGCCGAGTTGGAAATTCGAGCGAGTGATCACGCTCATCCACTGCCGCCGCCGACTCTGGCGTTCCATGTATGTATGTACCCTTGGCTCTTCGCTTGCCATGGGATGTCGCGAGGCTTTTTTTGTGCATATGTTAAAAATCATTGACGAGCACGACGAAGAAGACCCTTGCGTTGGTGAGTGCTGCTTGAAACGACGCATCTACGGCCCGAAATAGAAATTCGAGGGCGCGCCTTCGTCTTGGAAGACGGCTGCCGCGCGACCAGCTCGCTGTATAGGGCCGCCGACGTCACAGTAGTTAGTTAGTCTCTGCGCGGGTTGTGCCAAAAGTAGCCGTTTGTTGCTGCTACTTACCTACCTACCGGATAAAATCCGTGTCATATGGATTTCTGGGATGAGGAGTATGCGGCTGGCAACCTCCCTGAGGACTGGTTCTTCGAATACGATGACATGGACGAAGGGTTTTGGCGCGAGCTCGTGGCGGGGCGCGTGCTGGTGATCGGATGCGGGCGGTCGACACTCTCGGAGAAGCTGCGGCCGTTGGTGGAGAAGGTTGTGTCGATCGATAGCTCCGCCTGTAGCATAGCGGATCGTCGCGAAGAAAATTATTACTTCGTCTGCGACGCGCGGCGCATCGAACTCCCGGACGGTTTGAGCGAGGACGGGACCTACGACACCGTGGTGGACAAGGGCTGCCTGGACGCGCTGCTGGCTTACCGGGAGGACGAAGAAAAGTCGGCTTCGAGGGCGGCGGTAGCCGAAGTCCGCAGAGTGCTGCGCGAAAACGGGCGGTTTGTTGTTATCACGTGCACGAGGGAACCCGGGGAAGATCGGGACGGGTACGGCGGTGGCCACCCTCGCGCGGCCGCGTTGCTGAAAGATGCGGGTTTTGGGATCGAGCGCAGGGAAGTGAAGGCTCCGCGTCCGTTGGCCCCAACGTTCGCGGACGTGAGGCCAACCCACTACGCCGTCGTGATTGGGACTAAAGTGGACCCCCACCTCGCGGACTACTTCGAGTACTACGACAGTTCCCCCGAACCTCACGACGCTTTCGCGAGTTGGGGAGTCTTGGGCGGGTTGGTGCGAAGGTATTTGCCACCGACCCCGCGCATTCTCGAAGTTGGGTGCGGGAACTCGCGGATTTGTGCACACCTGGCTGATCTGGGGACTTCGTATGTGGGCGTCGACGCAGTACCGGCCGTGGTGCGCGACCAGCGCGACCGGTTTCCGGGTTTAGCGTTCCGGGTATTGGACTGTAGGACCGACCTTCCCAAAGCTGACGTAATTTTCGACAAGGGGACCGCGGACGCTCTCTTTTTGTACGAAGACGACCCCGACGCTGTTGGCAAGTATCTCCGAGCTGCGTCGAGAGCCGCCCCTATTCTCATAATCGTCGCGTCGCTTCGGAGTAGTAGTAGGAGCACCACCCCGAGAGTCCTAAGTCGTGCCACGCCGTGGTGGAGGCTCCGAGCCCATCACCTCATCCACTCCGACGTTGGTGACGGAGACCGGACCTTTGACTTTCTGGTCTTCGATACTACTACTACGACCACTACTACTACTACTACTTAAGGTGGACAACGAACGACAAAGGAGCGGCGGGCGTAGTCGACGAGGCTGAAGCGGCGGCGGCGGCGGCGGCGGCGGCTACGACTCGAAGTATACGGCGTGTAGTAGTAGGAGTAGGAGGAGACTCCTCTTTTGGTGGTGGTGGTGGTGCTGCGATCCGAGCCCCTCCGAAGAATGTCGGCGGGGAGGTCGTTCCGGAGATCGTCGAGCAACTTGACGAAGCGCGCGCAGCAGATCAGCTTGAGCCTGAGACGGTGGAACATCTTCCGGTTGTGGGTCCGGAGCTTTCGGGACTGGATCGACGCAGCGATCGTGCGGCGGAGCCTGTCGTCGTTCGTCAACGCGAGGACCGACCTCGACAAACAGAACAGTTCGGTGTAGTCGTCGGAAGTGACGGTCGCGTTCCGCACCCCGCCCTGCGACAAAAGCGCCGATTCCCCAAAATGGTCCCCCGGAAACAGTCGGCCGACCACGATGTTTTTGTTGTCGACGGTTACCCGCAGAGTTCCGCGCGACACGAAATACATGCTATCGCCGACCTCGCCCTGGGCCGCCACGATTTCCTGGGGAACGAGAATGCGCTGCTTCAAAGCCGTCACGAGCCGGATCACGACGCTCTGGTCGAGCCCCTTGAATATGGGGCAGTTGGCGATGAATTGGCGCTTGGTCGCGAGGTTGAGCCGAAGCTTCAGGGCGTCCGTCAGGTCGTCGAACAACGACGCGTCGTAGTCGGCTTCCCACTTGTACCTGTAGTACCCCAATATCGTCTCGGCGAGCTTGGGGTTCACGGCGTAGTCCTGGAAAAATTTGCGCATGCTAAAGAGCTTCTGCTGGCGTTTGGTCGCGACGAGGTCGGCGTTCGCGACGAGACTGGTGATGCTACCCGTGAGCAACGAGGTCATCGTGATTCCCAGCAAAAAAACGAACACGTGAAAGAAGGCCTGGTATCCCGAGCTCGGGAGCGTCGAGTTTCCCAGCACCACCGAGACGGCCCAGTAGTAGCACATGAACCACCGCGACACCACGGTCGAGCCTCGTTGCCCGTAGTACGCGAACCTCCCGAGCACGCGATGACTCGACCGCGAGTGGACGGAAATGGCGTGGTATCCGCAAGATACGTACTGAATCACGGCAAGAAACAAAAAAGCAAGCTTGGCAATCCGAGCAACCGTCGGATCCTCGGTCGATCTCGCGTGCAACGTCAACGACGCCAACCCCTGCAAGGCCTTGACGTATGCCGTCACCACGTGGCAGGCCTCGCGGTGCTGCGTGCTCAGGAATGGCAGGACGGCGCAGCTCAGCGTCCAGACCGGCGAATACACGACCATCATCCTCGGATCGCTGCGCACGTCCAGCACGCACGTCGCCTCGCTCACGACGTTCGCGACGTGCCACCCCCAATGCAGCGGAAACGTCTCGCGGAACGTCGCGTAAATCGGCGCCATCACGTACACGAACAGGTGTCCCACGGCGAACACGAACGGCCGCCGAAGCACCTCGGTCTGCCGCGGCCGGCTCGCCGCCGGCTCGTCGAGCACGATGTGCTTCGATAGCTGTTCGAGGTTGTTGTTGTTGTTGTTGTTGTCTGCGTGAACGCGCCACGACTTGCGCCGCCGGTCAGAGAACCGCCGCGACCCAAAAGTTGCTCTCGCCGCCTCGATAAATTGCCGCTGCTTCTCGCCGACGCTGGGCTTGCGCCCTTTCGTCGTCGTCGTCGTCGTATCTTCTGGGAGCTCCACCTCCTCTCGACACCTCTTGTTGTTCCCACCCACCCTCTCTTGCATCTCGCGGCAGAGCTTGGCCGCTTTCGAGACCAGCGCCTCGTCCCATTCGCTCGAGTTCTTCGCAGCAGCAGCAGCAGCAGAGGCGGCCTCGAGGGATTTGACAGCGCTTCGCAGCAGCTCCGTCATAATTTGTTTGTTTTATTCGCGTAACTCCCCTATCTTGCTGACGTCATTCAGGGGTTTATTATGGCGGAGTCGTCGTCGTCGTCGTCGTCGTCGTCGTCCGGGCGCAATGAGGCGCGAAATCTACTGATTTTGGCCCTAACTTCGACGCTCGTCTTCGTGGTCTTCCACTTTCCGCGCTTTAGAGTACGCACCACGCTCCGGACCTGCGCGCAGGCCCCAGCCTGCGGCTGCCCGCACAGCCTCGTCATCGCCCTCGCCGACACCAACGCTACCCTAGTCCTCGGCCTCGTCTGCTGCTCAACGCAGCTTGCCGCGGCCCGCGCCTCCCTCCAAGCCCTCGACTTCGAGGCCATCAAGGTAACGCTCGGTGGCTGCACCTTCGACCAACGCCGAGCCCTCGAGACCTGGTTCCGACGCTTCAACCGAGAGAGCGGCTTGAGACCGACGCCTGCATTTTTCCTCGCCCACACGTCCGACGATCGACATACCCTCACTCTCGACAAGCCCCACCTCTGCGTCTTCCAGCAACGACTCTCCTCTAAGCGTCGTCGTCGACGCTCCGCGGACTTCCGCCCCCCCCCGGGCTCCTGCGGCATCCCCGCGTAGTAACGAGAAAGGCACCTACTCTGGTAAGGGGGCCCCGTCCTTGTCGAGTACTTACCTTCCGACATATTATAGCACCGGAGATAACTATGTCGCGAAGAAAGTCGCGTTGCTTGCGAGCAACCAGTATGGGCGCCCGTCGTCCTGCGAGGCTTCGCGATTCCAACCAATTTTTTCGCCCTGCCATCGTCTAATAACTTCGATTTTGTTCTATGTTTCGCAGTTACGTATCTTACTTACTTCGACGAGAGAGTCTTTTCGAGCGGGCCAGATGCCTTGTCGTCCCGTTTTACCTCCGAGGCCTTCTCGGAGCAAGCGCGCATCATCTTGGTGGCCCGGCCCCCCTCACGTCGTCGCGTCCTGATGAAATGCGCCGCCGCCGCCGCCGCCGCCGCCCGGCTCTTGGACGATTCGAGGACCTCGGCCACCTCGGTCCGTGCACCGCGAGCGTCTCTCGCAGTCTCTGTCGGACCCCCTGCCGAGGAGCGCGGTCGTTCGTTTCCACAATCACCTCGCTCGTCAAGGTAGATCTGCGAGACGAGACGGGCCCTCGCACAACGTCAGCTTATCTTGTAGATGATGTTACCGACATGAATATCTAGAGCACTGTCTGTCTCGATTCTGGCTTCGGACCCTCTCTCGAGGCTCTTAAATTGATTGCCGAGGCATCTGGTGGCAGCATCACCAAGTCCAGTGTTGATATCTCCTCCTTTCTCTCGACGGCCTGCCATTTCGCCTAAAAAATACTCTGCGGGCTTGATCATGACATCAGCGAGACTGGTCGTTGCACACCTCCAGATGAAAAGCTGAAAGCCCCGCTGTAGAAGAAGCATTTTTTGACGCCGAACGCCCCGCTGTAGAAGAAGCATTTTTTGACGCCGCGATTTTTCGCTGGGCAATAAAAACACATTATATCTTAATTAGGCTCCTCGCTCGTCGCTCGAGAAATATTAATGACTCTTCTCTTGGGTGGTTGTCAGTTGACTTCTTCTGATGAGAAAGCCAACGGATCTAAAATGTGTGGCGAGGTAGGCATTCTATTATTATTATTCGGAGGACCCTGCCCATTCGTCATGCTTCTGGTGATGATCGCCGCCGCCGCCGCCGCGCAGGGATTGACTTTGTACGGGGGCGTCGTAATGTGGGCCAAGGGGCGATCTGCGACCGACACGTGAGTGGTCGTCGCAAGCGCATCATCGTAAGAAGGAAGCATCATCGCAGGCTCGCGAAACTGGTCGAGGCAACGGCCGTCGGCGCCGTGAAATTTTGTAACGACGAGAAGGAGAGTTTCCGCGCTCACAACTTGACGGCCGATGCGATCATGGCATGCATGGGTCGCGGGCAGAACTTCATGCACGTGAAACCAGAACATTTGGTAATGCGCGGGTCCACGCTCAGGACGCCCGACGAGTTCTTCGAGGCTGCCAAGCGCGCGGGATATACGATGGTCATCTCCCTGTTTCGTCAGAACGAACTCGCGCGAGACTTGAGTTCGGTGACGTGGATGTCGCGGCACATGCGGGACGACGATCGGCACCGGTACCACGGCCGCCACATTTGCAAGAGCAGTTTCCCGGGGACCTCGAGCAAGTTTGGGAAGAGCCTCGTCGACGAGTACGAGTCGTATCACAGGATTCATCGCGTCGGCCTCGAAAGCGCCTTGAAGCGGGGCATGACCGTCCTCCACGTCACGTTTAACGACGTCGTCACCGACGGCTGCGGCGTCGTCAACAAAACGATCGATCTCCTGAGCAGCAGCAGGAGGAGGAGGAGGAGGGGAATTGAGGAGGAGCAAGAAGCGGCTCGACCCGCGTGCGTGACGAGCATCCACACGAACCACATCGGGCGGTCGAACTACAGCCAGTCGATCGAAGAGCGGTTCGGCGGGGTGATCATCGACTGCATCCATCGCGCCTTCGAGGAGCACCCGGCCTACCGATGGATGCTTGCCGACAACGCCAAGCGCCACGTCCCCCCGCCGGGGGCCCCCTCGCCCCTCGACGGCATCAGCCCAAACCCCCGGCTCATTGTCTACTCGAACGCGACGCAGCCCTTCAACGGCTCTTAAGAGAAGTAAGTGTGGGTTTAACCGCACTTGTTAATAATTATGATGTTGTTGCCAGCGATCGAACTCAACTCGGGGCCAAAGCACCACCGGAAGACCGAGTTCACCAAGCGGAACTACGGTCGGTTTTTCCGGGACAACTCGATGGAAGCGAGGCAGCGGCAGGAGGTGTTGGACCTGCGGAGCAAGGAGCGGGTGCGGCTGCGGCGCGCAAAGGCCGAGGACCGCAACGCGCGGCGCCAGGCTCGGCTCCGCTCTATCGAGACGAGCCTGGAGCACGACCAGCGCAAAGTCGAGGCCCTCCTCTGCGTGCTGCCGCCGATCGAGCCGACCGTAGCGGAAGACCACATGGTCGTCAAGCTGCAGGCGGCGTCGCGCGGAAGACGGGCGCGCGGCGATATGCGACGCCGCGACGAGGCGGTCGGTGCCGTCCAGCGTCGTTTGCGAGGTCGGATCGCGCGCAAAGCGACGGCCGAGCGGCGGATGGCAGCGACGGCCGTCCAGTCGAAGATCCGCGCGGCGGCCGCGCGCCGAGAAGCGACGGAGCTCCGAAGACAACTTCGACGGCGGCTCGCGGCTCGGCGAGTCGGTAAGTTTGTCGCGTGCCAGTGGCGCCGACGACGACGCCGCGAAGCTGAGAGACGCGCGGCCGAGCAGAGACGCGAGGAGGAGGAGAAACGCCGCCGCCGAGGCGCCGCCGCTTCGCGGCTAGAGCGCGCCGCGCGCGGGAAACTGGGGCGATTAGAGTACCGGCGCGTGCGCCGCGGGGTCGCGGTCGTCCAGGCCGCCGTGCGGAAATGGCGCGCGGCGCGAGAACAGCGGGAGCGTCGTCGAGCCGCGATTTTTGCCCAGCGACGATGGCGCGGCGCGAGAGGGCGGAGCGAGGCGAGGCGTCGGCGGGAGTACTGGAGCTCGCGGCGCCGGCTCCAGAGCCTCGACCCCGAAGAGATCGCATGCGTTGTGCTGCGAGCGACGGGCCTTGTCGCGTACGAGGCGGAGTGGAAGCGAGCGGGCGTCGACGGCGCGCTCCTCGCTTGGGTCCGCGACGAAGCCGACCTCGGAGAGCTCGGGGTTTCTGTCCGCGTCCACCGAAGACGTCTCCTCCACCTCCTCACCCAGCTTCGCCACTATGGCGTCCCGGCGGACTGTTTTGTGGTCCGCAAACAACAGAACAACAACAACGACGACGACGACCGGAAAGTCAAGGTCAAGCAGCAGCCGCCGCCGCAGCGAAGAAAGGAGGCTCGACGAGCACCGGTGCCGCAGCAGCAGGCTCGAAGAAGGAACCGGTGCCGCCAGAAGACGACGACTCCTCCTCCATCCGAGTTGTTCGAGGACGACTTCGAGGCCCAAGCAGGACGCGAAGACGTCAAGGATCTCTTCCCCTAGAAAAAAACCCTTACCCCTAGTGGAAGAAAGAAAGAAATAATGGTCGTCGCGTTTCGGAGCGTCTACAGACGCAACCTTCGGTGGCGGTGCGCGCAGAGCAACGCCGAGTTCATGGCGCGGCTCGCGACCCGGCGGAAACGACATACCCAGGGTGTCGTGTACCCGGCGGCGCGGGCGAGGCTACTGCGGAGCGACCGGCGTTTAGGGCTAGACTGTTGCGCCGTCTGCGCGAGACGCAAGGTACTGGTCGCGTGCCGCGCCTGCGGCCGCGTCCGGTACTGCTCCAAGGCGTGCCTCCAGACCGACAAACCGATCCACGAGGGGGCGTGCATCTTGCTGCGACAGACGGACGAGGCCGAGGGTCACGCGTCGTCGTCGTCGCGAATTAAGTTGCTCGCGCCAGAGACCGTAAAGTGGCTCCTCGGCCACCGGACCCTCGTGCGCCAGAGCTGGGTTGCGGCGCTCATCGCGGCGGATCCCAAGGCCGCCGAGCTTTCGCATGTTGAGTTGTCCGTTCTTTCGTATCCGTTGAGCGCGGCGTGGGCCGCGTCGCTAGTACCCGAGCTAGTACCCGATGCGCGCAAGGTCCTCGTCCTTGGTGCCGGACCCGCCGAGGCCGCCGTCCCTGCCTCGTGCTGGGCCGCCGCCCTCGGCCGCTGCGAGCTCGTCCTCGTGGGTCCCGAGCTTCCGGCGAACGCGAGGGTTTCGGCCGATAATATCTCGGTCGTCTACCGTCGCGAGCGGTACGTTCGTCGAGACGACTACGCCCTCGTCATCGGCTTCAACCTCGGACTCACCTGCCCCGACTACGACTGGTCCGACGCTCTCCTTCCGCGGGATGCGACTCTCGCCTTTTTCACCAACACCGAGCCCGAGCTCGCCTTCGACCTCGAATCACCCCTCCTCCGACGCCGCGTCCCCAACCTCATCGCGCGTAACCTCTTCCACTGCCCGCGCTGGCGACAGTCCACGACCATCGCCAACGACCTCTACCGAAAGCACTCCTGGCTCGCCCTCTTTGAGCCACTCAACGGCGGCTGGCACCGCCCCTCGTAGTAACACTACTACCCCCCCTCGGTCGCTGGTCTCTATCGAGCGAGCGAGCGAGCGTTATTATTACGCTCCCACGTCGGATAACAAAACACTTATTTCTTTTATTTTTTTATCAATCATTTCTTTCGTTTGATCATCATTGCACCCAAAAAGTTTGGGCAACAACGAGACAGACCTAGGTGCTGCGGCTACACGCAGAGATTTAACTTAACCCCGTGGCGGTACCACCCTCCCGCGACCGCCTTAGACGGAGATCCTGAGGCAGCGCAGCGATACACGAGAAGTTTCATGTAGAGAGGGCACCGAGGCCACGTATGGTTATTAAGCATTTTCCATGTTCGTGAGAGAAGAGGGTATAATAATAATAATGATGATCTTGTCGTCGTGGATGTAATGAATGACCTCGTTTGTTTGCCGTGGGACGTCTCGTTCAAGCTTGGTGGTGGAAACGCCACAGATCTGGTCTGTGCCGCGTCGGCAGGCCGAATCCCCAAAGTCCACGGTCATTTCCATCGGCCGCCACCCCCCCCCCCCCCACAGGCACCAAACAGAAGATCATCAGACAACCCTTAGGGGTAAAAACAAACCTCAAAATTTTCAAGCTGCCTGCAGTGCGTGGACCCTTTTTTTTGCGCGAAAAGAACACTCTCGTTGATTGTCAGAGTCTCGTTGCAACAGCGCTGAAATTCACCACAACCGACTTGCGACGCAGCGCTCTCACACCGCAATAATGAACTCGAACGAAAAAGTGGATCCTCCCGCGGGAGGTAAGACGTTTGAGTATCTGAACGAATCCCCGACTTAGGCGCGGCTCTCGTCACGGGCGTGGTCGTGTCGACGGGCGGCGGCGCACCGGCAAATCCGAGCAATTACATTTCGGACTTGTGTTGCTGGGATGGTTGTCAGTGCTCGCGCGATTGCGCGCTTTGCTGCTACGCGACGTGCCGTTCCCGGCGCCGCCAAAGCAACGTCGGTTCGCCGACGCCGTCGTCGTAGGTTCTGCCCCTATTGCGCGTACGCTGACATCATGGCCGCGATCGAGATGCCGTCGTGCTGCTGTCCCGTCGGTTTCTCGTATTCGCTCGGCTGCGTCTTGCCCTTTGGGCTCGTCTCCTACGCCGTTCAGATCGTCATGAACTCGTTCGGCCTCTGCCTCTGCTCTCCTTTCGTCAATATCGTGCCATGCATCACTTGCACGTCGCGCGAAGCCCTCGGCACCAAATACGGTCTCCCAACTTCCGACTGTTGCTGCGCTTGCACGCCCAGTGTCTCTCTGTCGCCATTTCGCCAAACAATATTTTGGTGGTGGTGGTGGTGGTGGTGACTCCGCTCTTGTCTGTCTTCGCAGGTTGTGCGCACTACTGCTGCCAGACCTGCGCCATCTATCAAGAAGCCGTATACGTGAAGCACGTCGTTCGCAAGGAGCCCATGTGCTGCTGCTACGATAGCTGCTGTGTCCCCATGTGCGGCAAGGTCGAACCGGGCATGTTCCCCAACGCCCCAGGTAATCTGGCAGCAGCGGGCGCGCCGCACGCCGTCGACTTCAACGCATCCACTAAGATCATCGACATGCGTTCCGAGGTCGTTACGATGCAACCCCTCTAAGCGCACCGAAAGAAAGTAAAGTCGAGACTGCCACCGCCTCTCGAGACTCAACGCGGGTTTTTTTAGGCTACTACTGATTAGGCCAGACCTTTGAAACCCTATTCATCATAACCCTAAGATGAGAACATTATCTATGATGATGTTGTTGTTGTTGCCGACGATGGTGGTAGCGCTGAGTCCCATTATCGGGCGCCGCGAATTCGTCGCCGCGATCCCCTTGTCCGTTGCGCTTCCTGTGGGCGCTTTTCCCGTGCCCGGCGGCGAGTTCTGCGTCTGTAACGAGAAGGGTGAGTGCTTTGGTCAGAATTGCGGTGGGCTCGAACGGCCGACGCCGACCGGTCAAACACCGACACAAATCAGAGAGGCCTACGAAAAGGAGCTCGAGGCTGCCAAGGTTCTTCGTCTTCGGCCGCGTTGAATTGAATTGTTTTCGGTCTCGAAAAAAGCGGGTACAGCACAAGTTGCCGCCGCCGCCGCTATCATCATCATCCGTCCGTTGGAATAATTATAGCACGGTCGGCGAGCCGACGTTGGGTTTTTGGGTGACTTTCGGGGGTGCGGGGAGGTGGCGCGGGCCGTCGCAGAGGTTGGACACTTTCGAGTGCGACTCGAAGATGTGGGGAATGCGGTCCCAGATCGGTTTGGAAAAGCCGAAGAGATCGGTCGTGGGAACCTTGGCGTGCAAAGTGGAGCCGTGGGGCGTGAAGTGCGGGGGGGTGTAGCGATCGGGGATTTCGTAGGGATCCTCGAAGGAGGCGTCGACAACTTCCGAGGTTGCGAGACCGAGGGCCCGTTGGCAGCCCCAGCTTTGCATGCCGTCGCACGCGACGCACGCGGCGCGCGCAGCGCAATTCGATAAAAAGAAGTCGTCAACAGTCGACGCCGTGGTGTTTGGCGGCGCGAAGGGCGGAATTTTTCGACTACTACAGGTCCCCAGCGACCGCAGCATGCATGTCGCGCCCCAGGACGGCGCGTCGACGCACGCGTGACCGCAGACGTCGTGGCATCTAGAACCCGGCGCGCAATGGGTGGGACAGAAGGCGTCGTAGTCGAGGCACGCGTCGGTCGTCGTTAGCACCGAGATGCAAAAAAGCCCCCATTCGAGCATCTGGTGCTTCTCTGCGTGGATCAGCTGTGCGTACGCTTGGACCTCCCACAACTCTTCGGTCGACGAGTCGTCGAGGCGAGCATCCGGTCGTCGGGTCTCCACGATGCCGATGGCGGCGACCACCAATACCACGCACGCCACGATGGGGGCCTTGATCCACCACCACCGCGCGGGCCTCGCCTCGGGTTCATCTATCGCCCCATACTTCTTGGTCATTCTTTCGAGAAACAAAGCGACTTGACGTCACTGATTTGCCACAGACAGAGAGAGAGCCCCTCAAATTTGACCTCTTGGCAACGTGTCGCCACGCGAATCGAAAAGAAGGCAACCAGAAAACGCGAGCTTCGAATCGGCGCGCTACCTGCCGAAAGCTTTTCTCGCAGGGCCGCATCATATCAGCTGCCAACGTCGTCACGACCGGGGGCCAAAAGTAAAACCTCCTGAGCGACGACGACTGGGCATGCATGCGCAAGGGATCTCCGAGACAAGTACGGTCGCATCCCCACCAAGTCCGACCTCATTTCCCCGCGAAAACCATCAAAACTAGTCCGCTCGTCGCTTCGTCGAGTGTTGGGTCTCCCTGAGCACCGACCAACTCGTGGTTCCGGAGGACATGAGACCCAAGGCGTCTCGTCTCGTCTTGTCTGGTCTTGTCTTGTCTCGTCTCGTCTCGTCTCAAACAGCGCATCATAATCTGATGTTATGTTGCCGGTCGACGACTGAATCTGTGGTCGCCGCTCGGCCACTTCGATGATGATGATCACCGCAATGTCTGTAAACGACGCCCTTGTTGTTTGTTGTCATCGGAGAAAGAGAGAAAGAAAGAGGTCCCAGCGAAGCATGTTTGAATATGTAAGAACTGGGAAATGGGTTTATATCATGTGCACGCCGCGAATCCTTATCTCCCCAGACAGACAGAGAGAGACCAATCGGCTCCTACTCCAGTCCTTCGTCTCGCTCGTTCGCAGATTCGTCGCAGGAGACTCTAGGAGAGGAGACTTAAAGAAAGAAAGAAAGAAAGACAGACAGACGATTAGGGGTTTGGCTGCCTCGCGTGGCAGGCCGCGGGCAGCACGGCCGCCCAGAGGGCGTCGAGGGGGCCGTGGGGCTTGTCTGGAAGGCCGGGTTTGGGGTCCGGGGGCGGCGGCGGCGGGACGAGAGCGGGGGAGGAATGGCCGGCGGGCCGAGGGCTCTTGCGTTTTTTCTTTCGCTTTTTCTTCTTTTTCTTGGCGGCCACCGGGCGGGGGGGCGGCATGGGGCGCGCGAGGTCGTAGCCGCAGTTGTGCAGCGTGGCGGCCGCGAGGACGCATTCCGGGAGCTCGGCGTCCGAACGGCCTTCGAGCAGAAACGCGACGTCGAGGACGAGCGCGGCGAAGCGCGCCGTTAAAAGAGAGAGTCCCGACCTCGAAGAGTAGCCAAACCGGAAGACGGATACATTCATCTCCATGACGTCGCGGAAGAGATTGAGACTCCCGGACTTGGTAATGAGCGCTGGCTTGTAGTTGTAGGACCTCGCGATCGCCGGCAGATCTTTCGGGTCTTTCACCCCGACGATAACCTTGAATCTCCCCCGAAAATCCGGTTCCTCGCGCGGCTCGGAGGGTGCGGCGCGCAGGAAATCGATGAAGAGGCGAGCTGCAGGTTCGGACGTCTCGAGCCTCTTCTTCCCCGATTCCGTGAGTTCGCAGATCAACGCGATCGAGTGACACTTGCCGTCGGCGTCGGGCGGTGGTCTCGAGAAAACTGGTCCCGTCTCGTCGGGAAGCTGGGCGTTCACAACAAGCCATCGCGGCGGGAAGCTGCAATTATCGCCCAGAGGGAGTCGTACGATACCGTTTTCCACCAAATTGTCTCGCCGATTGTTCGCTCGGAGTATGTCGACGCCGACAACGCGATAAAAGCCCTCGCCCGACGCCGCTTTCGGGGTTTTCGGGTATCCAACTTGCCGGACGCGGAAGGTCGACCCCGGCGCATCCGAAAATGTTCCGGGCCACTCTCCGCGTTCCAGCGTCGTCCACTTCTCCTCTTCCTCGGACTCGGACCCCTTCGTGCTCGAAACCGGGATCTCCACCACCACACCGGGCTCCTCTTCCTTCACGACGGAGCTGCTGCTCGAGGAAGCAGAAAAGGCGTGATGCCGCCCCGTCAGCCGCGCGGACACCTTTCGTAGTCGTCGTCTCATAACCTTCTTCCTTCCTAATAAGGGGGAAGGAACAATCGGGGATTATTCATCTTTTGTTGTAGTAAGAACAACAACAACTGGAGGCCGGCCACTAATAAGAAGAAGTTCACCCCCCAATTTCCAACCCCACTAATAATAAGAAGAAGAAGAAGTTACCTGTTCCCGAATAAGTTCGTTCACCTGGTCATCAGTATAAGTAGTCCCAATCTCTAACCGTAGTAAGTTCTTCTCGGCGTAAACCCACACCCCCTCTTAGCAGCAGTCGCGACCTTTAGAGACATGCTCCCCACACACACCCCCCTCTTCGCAGCAGTCGCGACCTTTAGAGACAGACAGACAACACCTCCCAATTAGTAGTGTAAAGATTATGACGAGGGCGACCAATGTGTAGGGTCGCGCGGATCTTCGTTCCTTCCTTAGTTCGTTCGACGATGCCCCGCCTTTCAGCACGCCTGCTGAACGGGAGGGATACCGACCGCCATTTTTAAGGCGATGCTGCTGCCTCACACCAATCACGCCGCCGTTCATCAGGACATTCACACCAATCATGGATTAAAGAAAGACGAAGAGAGTAAAGATAGTTGTTGCCCAGACGCACAATCTTCAACGTTGAGGTTTTGAAATTTTTTGGTGATCTCCTAATGTGACACACCGTGAACAATTAAGGGAGGAGGGCGAGTATACTGCCAGACAGAATTCGTGACGTCGGCAGGTTGGCGGCATCAAGCTGTCTGTAAAGTTCGAGTTAAGCTATATAGCTGAATTCCGACGACGGAGGAATGTGTAGTTTTCGCGTCGCGCCGCCGCAGACCCCCGTGTCGCGCAGCCACGCGGCGACGACGATGAACTTTATTTGCCTGGCGGGAGCCTTCGTGGTGTGCGGCATGCTGCAGCTGCTTGCGGGCAACGTGTCGTTCGCCAACAAGCTCGGGCTCCAACGCATGCGGACCCAGCGGCTCGTGCGGCGAGCTCTCTTTCACAAGGTTGCGTCTTACTTGAACCGGTCCTACGACGAACTGGAAGTAGATAGGAGCTTTCGAATGATAAAGGCGAAGCACGCGACGTTGACGAAGATGTTCGCGCACAACTTGCGAGACGCCGAGGACGCGCCCCTCGAGGCGCGGCTCGAAGACCTCGAGGCCGACGTTGATTCCTTTTTGGCGTACGACGAGCAGTTGATGTCTTGGGCGGCGTGGCTCAAATTGGAGAAGAGCGCCGAGGAGGTCGTGACCGAGTACACGTCGCAGATCGTCGACTTCTCCGCGCACCAGACCTACTTGCTCTGGGGGGTCGTCGTCATCAACACCCTATCCTTCTTGTTGTTGGCGGTGACGCGATATCACTACGACCGAGCGCAAGCAGAGGCGACCACGCGCCTCGCCCGCCTCTCGAAAATCGACGTCGAAGCCAAACAACGCAAGTTTGAAAAGGAAATCATCGATCACCGCTTCGGGAACAAACTCAGAATCAACCGCCTCTTGTTGGAGAACGGCGACTACGACCAGCTCAAGACTAACCTCGACAGCTGGCAGTTCGAGTGAGAGTGCTCGCGAAGAACATTTTTTTTATTCGTTCGTATTAGGCTCGACATCCGGCGACGCCACTTCAACAACTTGCCCCAGGACCCCGTGACGGCACGCGCTCTCTTCGAGACGGAGTTCGCCTTTTCCCACGAAGTATCGTGCTTCTGCGGCGACGACTCCCTCCTCTTCTTCGACGAGGCGGGCGCACGCGTCCCCTACTCGATCCTCCAAGTTAACTTCCTCCAGGACATTGCCTCCAACATCCTCAAGCACGGAGGGGCGCGCGCGGTCGTCGTCGTCGACCCCTCGGCGATCACCGTCACCAACGCCAAAGTGACCAACCCAGATCTCCCGAGATCAAACAAGACTGGCCTCCGGGCTCTTCAAAAGGTCGGCGCCGACTTCCTCATCCCCGTCGACTTCACCGAGTCCGACGACACCTTCACCGTCAAACTCCAAGTTTGTTGCGAGCCAGTCGCTTCCTCCTCCGTAGAACCAAGAACAGAATCCTCGCGAGACTACGGGAATTTCAAATGGGTCCTCGTCGAGGACTCCGAGATGATCTGCTCCCTCTCGGTCAAACAGTTTAGGCGCCACGGTATCGACCTCCGCGCCCTCTCCAAGCCTGCCGACGCCTTTGGCCTCTCTGCGATCCTAGGAGAGCTCTGGCATCTCTCGCGGAAGCCTATCGTCGTCCTCATGGACGAGAACATCCTCACCTTGAACGACAACTTCCAAGTTGTCACCGAGACCGGCACCAACCTCCGGACCGCCCTCCTTGCCCACTCCCTTCTTCTCGGCCTCTACAACCAACGCAATCTCCTCTTCGTTTCCGCCTCGGCCTCCAAGGTTGACGACTCACGCCTCGTCTGCAAGCTCGGAAAGTCCATGTCTTCAAAGGCCCTCATCTCCACGCTCTGGGACGCCGTCACCGCCTTCGTCGAGGAACCGCCCTCGCATTGAAGGACCACTGGATCCATTGTTTCATATTGCCATAGTCTGTCTCTCTCTCTCTCTGTCTCTCTGTCTGTCTGCCTATCTACCAATCTATCTATCGCGCGACCCGAACGACCGCGCGCGCACTTATATATTTATTTATTTATTTATTTATTTATTCCAACGTCGTCGAGGTTTCCGAGATCTCTCTCTCATCTCTCGTACGGTGGAATCTCTCATCATCACTTGCTACCTTCGCTTGTTAATAAATTAAATAAGAGCAGGGACTTTTCCATATTGCATGAAATGTTGCAGAGTGATTATGGTTTCGGACATTAGTAACGCGGCTCACTCCAACAAGAAGAAGAAGAAGAAGTAATTTGCCTTGCCGCAACAATAAACTCGGTTCATCCTGGTCTTAGTACCGTGTTTCCTCACACCACCTCGTGTTCTTGCATTCCCCAGTCGTCGCGTTTAGTTTAGGGTGTTGACGTCCTCAATCAACACCACCAGCAGTGCCCGCGATGCCGACACTTGCGATATGGGCTGTATTCTGCGATGTGTGTGAAGCGACCCGGACCGCGAGCTCGATTGACGCTGAATGTGCTGTAGAGCGCGCGGCGCGTCTCGCTAAGCTCGTAATAAGTATGGTGGGCGCGTCGATTGTAAGTACCCGCGCGGCATCGTGGGGGCCAAACGCCCTCGGGCCCAACGCGTTGCGGCGGAGAGCCCGCCGTCTATGACGCTCGCCCGACGATGCTGATTCCATCTCGACGAATCGGTCGAGCCTTTTTTTATCAAACGACACACATCATCGAGCGTAAACAACAAAAAAAAATCCGGTTTTAGTGGCGAGCGATCGTCGGATTGCGGTCCCGAGGCGCTCGCTCTCGTGATGCGCACGGCAAAAAATAATCGTCGAACTGGTGAGGTATCGCGAGTGGCTGTTCTAAGTTTGCGGCGCTGACATCGACCCTTTTTTTTTTTTTTTGCCGTTGTTCTTTTCGCTAGTAATATTACGCGAGAGGGGGTGTCTTGACCTCGCCGAATCATCTCCGGACAAGCCGCGGTCGAGCGTCGCGGTAGGCACAGAGCCTAAAAAAAGGCTGAGGAAATGGCCAATATATCATCGACACTGATGATGGCTCGCGAAATCAAGAAGATGTGGGACCCATGCTTCTTCGAGGCACAGCCGTGCGTTGTCCGCCGCTCGAGGTCGTCGTCGTCGTCGTCGTCAAATTGCCACGCCAAAGACGCCGCGAGCCAATCATCCGCTCGGATCAAGCGCCTCTCAGACTCCTTGGGCATTGACCACCGACACACACGTCGTCGAGAGCGACACAAACGTAGTAGCCACGTGGCGATCAGGATGAATGACGCGGCGGCGGCGGCGGCGACGTTAAGAAGAGAAGAGCTTTTTTGTCCCACTATAAAAACTCTTGAAAATGACCTATATCCCTGCTGGAGCTAGGTACTATAGTCATCCAAACCCCGACTTGGTCGGGATCATCATCATCGCTCGGCTGGGGATGCGGGTCGCTGGTCCTGCAGTCGTGGAACGACTGAGTCTCGAGTGGCGCGGGATCGGCGAGGCTCTCGCCGCCGAGCAGGCGGTGTTCGAGGCGACGCAGGCGAGGTCGCGGCGGATCGGAGCGCATTGCAGGGCGGCCCTCGTGCAGTTTCACGTTGGCGACCTCGATGCCTCGCGCAATTCTGTCGCCAAGGTCCGCGGCGAAGGGAGCTCGGAGGCCCTCGCAACGGTGGAGGCGACGCTCTCCTTCCTCGACACGGGATCGTTCCCGGAGCAGTCTCCGTTTCTCGAGGACGAAGACTATTTGGCTGGACTGACGGGGGCGGCGCAGGAACTCGCGAGGTACGCGACGCGACGCGCCACGTGCGGCGACGTGCAGAGCGTCGCGGTCTGCCGCGCGGCCGTCGACGGTCTCCAGACGAGCCTCGTCGAATTCGATTTTCGCAATGGTCCTCTCCGTCGTAAATTCGACGGCTTGAAGTACGCTCTAAGAACGCTGACCGATCTTTTGTACGAGCAGTCGCTCGTTGGCAGGCCGGCTCCCCACGTCGAGGCGGCGTCGCTCGACCTCGCGGCGATCAAGGAAAGGTACGACGCGCAGGACGCAGCGCGAGAGCTGGTTATTAAGAAGTCGAGGGATGTTCAAAAAGGCGCCAAGCAGGCGATCTTCGCGCTGCACCGTCAAGACTTTAGGGGCGCCGAGCGCCTCATCGCCACGTCGGCCGGCCAGGCCAGAGGTATGTTGGACGACCTGGTCGCACCCTTTCCCTCGCTGCGAAGGAGCTGCAGTCCATGCCTCGAAGAGTGGGCGGAGGCGGCGCTCTTTCGCGCTTGGCTCGTCGATCCAAAAAGAATTTCGGATTCGATGGAACTCGGGCTTCCTTTGACGCCCGAGGAGTACCTCGGGGGAGTCGCGGACCTCACGGGCGAACTCGGGAGAGTCGCTGTCCTGGCGGCGACAAACAGGGACGTAGACAGAGTAAACCAAATTTACGCGACCTCTGTCGCGATTCTCGAACAGTTTACTCTGCTGGGCGACTTGCCCCCGAAACTCGCCAAAAAAACTGACGCCCTCCGCACGGCCGTCCGCAAGCTCGAGACCATCAACTACGATCTCGCCTTCGCGGCGTCCAACAACAAGCGCCCCCATTCTGCCGCCTTTGGTGACGGCGAGCCAGCGGCGCGATCGTCGGCGCGTGATGACGACGACAATCACGACGCTTGATGGGTCTTTCTTTTTATTGTGCGCCACGTTTCGTTCGGGTGGTGTAGGGGCGAGATGTACTACTGCGCCGACAACTACCTCTACACCCTCTTCTCTCTCCAACTTGATCCCGTGATCCCGTGATCCCGTTCCGTTCGTTCGGGGGAGCTCCGAAGGAGGGAGGGCTCCGAAGGAGGGAGAGGGCTCTTCGGAGCCCGACCTACCTAACCCCCAGAGTATGTACTGAACTTATATGAAAGAAAGGTACCTACCACGAGGAGCGGCTGGCTGGTGCTCGACGGCAGCACCTCCGAGAAGAAGAACCGAACCGAACCGAATCGAGTCGAGTCGAGTCGAGTCGCCTCTCTCTCTCTCTGATGGTGCCTCGAACGTTCAGAATCGTCGTATCGCGCAATGCGATGCTTCCGCCTTTCGTCGACGCGAACGGCCAGTTCGTGAGTTCATCATCGACAACCTGAAGCAGGATTTTGAACGGCCAGTTCGTGAGTTCATCATCGACGACCTGAAGCAGGATTTTGCGCGAATCAAGAACAACTGGCGACCGTGGCTGTGGACGCGGCTAAGTGTCGTCGTCGTCGTTGCCAGCAAGCGGTTCCTTTTGTAATCAATCCTAAAGGACTTCCAACAACAAAATTAGCACTTTCTTTCTTTCTTTCTTTTTCTTTCCTTCCTATGGGGTGGGTCTTCGTGCACCTACCGCCAAATGGGCATTTCTCGAGTCAGAAGGTAAAGTATCTGTATTATTTTTTTGGTGTACAATCTATGTTTCTGTGAGACTTGCAACTACAGGTACCTTTTACGGTCAAGGAAAGTTTTTGTTGCAGTAATTTGTGGGGGCCACGCGACGAGTTTGGGGGGAGTCGCCAGCCAGCGTACTACCACACGGCCACCCCGCAGCACACGCCCACTTGGCGCCGTCCATTGTTGTCGCCCGCCCACTTAACACAAGGAGTCCACGCCTCCCTCGCGCTGGGAGGCGAAAGACGGCGAGTGCCCCAGCGCCGCGCCGGGGGGGGTGGTCATTCATTTCATCTCATTCATTTGATTTGATTTGATTTACAAATCATTGTGCCAGGTCAGAGTGCAAAGTCAATCGCAGGTCCTATAGGATAATGCCAGGTCACAGCAATGTCAATGGCAGGTCCTATAGGTAGGAGGGGATTGTTGAGAAGTTTCTAGAGGGGCGATGGCAGGCTCAGTGGTGTCGACGACGCGGCGGCGGTGTCGCGCGGTGCGGCCAAAGAAGGTCATCGACACAGCTCACCGGTCGATGGGTGCAGGCGACGGCCTGTCGCCACCGCGAGAATCGGCGGGGTATTTCGACCGACAGAGACAACGGCGACTCGCACGTGGAGATCGATACGTCCGTTGGTGTCTTGCGATTTTCGCCGCCTCCATCTGTTGCGTCATTAGCTTCTCGCAATACACGCACGCGTATTACCTTTCGTGGTGCGTTTGCGTCGCGTCGTTCTTCCTCATGTTGCCGAGCGTGTTGCCGACGGACAACACGAAGATTCGGGGAGTCATCGTGTGCACGAGCGTGATCGTCGCGACGATCGCCGGCGTCGCCTCGAGGATGTCGCGCCGTACTTATATCCTCGCCGACTCTTGCGTCGTTCCGGCGATGTGTCGCTGGGAGGTCTGGTTCTGGGGATGTCACGCCGTTCTATCGTCCGCGACCGCCGTCGTCTTGGTTCGGGCCCACTCGATGCCCTGCGCGCGTGCCCTCTACTATTTTTGGCGTGTCTGCGCCGCGTACTTTATTTCGGTTGCATTCGTTGGAGCCTTGGATACCTTTATGTCCGTCATAACCGGAGCACGCGACCGCGACGGCGCCGCGAGCCTCGAGTGGGGCCTCGTCCTCGTCCTCGAGGAGTTTCTTATCGGCATGCTCTGCGCCTCCACCAAGTTCAAGCTCATCATATGGCGCACCCTCTCTACCTACGATACGATCCGCCTCCACGACGACTCGCCCCCCCCCGAACAACCGGGACCGCCGCCGGAACGAGGGGACGACGACGACGGACCCGTCGAAGTCAGCCCGCAGGGCGTCGAAGCCACGGGCACTCTTCTCCAACCTCATACACGACACCCCGCCCAACGCCGACACCTCCTCTCCTGCACTACCTCCTAATTTTTTGCTTTCACACTCAAATGTTGTAATAATACCCTTTGGAGCGTGTTTGAAACCATTATGAACTTGGGGGCTCTCCTCTCTCCGAAGGTCGGCGCTCACCCCGGCGCACCTCGACGGTCGGCGCCGAACGCCTCCTATTTTATCGTGCCGCGTGGTGGGGGGGGGGATGAGTCCCGCCCTCTTGGACTTTCATTTTGTATTTTATTTATCAGCCTTTGGCTGCTGGTGGTGGTGGCGGCCTTGTAAAGGCGATTTTTTTTCCTCTGCGACGGCTACGTCTACGGACGCACGCACACAAGCACGCAATCTCCATCCCGAGCCCCGCGCATCCATGGGATGGATGGAAGGAAGGAAGGACGCGCACCCATTAGGAACCAACAAACGCATCCCCGCTGCTGGGAAATTGACCGCTCCAACCATGTCCGTTGGACGTACAACGAACTTTTCGATGTAAAAAAGGATGCGTGCAGGCCACGCTGGTGGATGACTTGGAATATGTAGGTGGAGAGGGATGAGAGCCAAAGAAGGCAGGCCAACAGCAGATGCAGGGGAAAAGTGTCGGCGGGGGTTCCCCCTCCAAACCCGCGAATCTCGCCGGCCTGTCACTTAGAGCTTTTATGAAGAAGCGGACTACGAGGAGAAAGACTGCATGTTGTTGTGGGGTATACCGGAGCCTCCTTGCGTATTTCCAGCTTCTCTGGCAGTCTTTGTATATTTCCATTAAAAAACTCACCACCTACCTTTTTAAAATCGTGTCCTTGAACGACGTTGCCGACATCGCGGCTACGACGGTGGTCGTGTTTCGGCTTAAGGAAGCAACGAACCACGACCTGGTTCGCGTTCGACGCGCGAACTCGGTCCGCGTTCGCTGTGGTTCGCATCCCAACAGCGCATGAACGCGAACTCGCCGCGAACGCGAACCCCGGGTTCGTCGCTTCCTTTAGTTTCGGCATCTCTTTGATATTGAGTCGATGCGTCTTGAGTCGATGCGTCTTGAGTCGATGCGTCTTGAGTCGATGCGTCTTGAGTCGATGCGTCTTGAGTCGATGCGTCTTGAGTCGATGCGTCTTGAGTCGATGCGTCTTGAGTCGATGCGTCTTGAGTCGATGCGTCTTGAGTCGATGCGTCTTGAGTCGATGCGTCTCTTCGCCGGCCGTGTCGAGGAGATTGCGGCAGCTGAGACCATTCCGACCAAGATTGTTACCAACGGGGCATCGGCCGCCAAAGTCCGGGAGTTGGATTTCTCCGCGACGATTTCCAAGCGTGGTGGTGGCCAGCGAGGGATAGTCGTTGGCACCGACGATACGGCCATCGCACTCCAGCCAGTCGTGGTGGAGGTTAAGGCCGGTGAAAGCCATAACGATCGTCCCAACCGGAATTGCCTCCCAATTTCTCTCGCGTCGCGCAGCCGTCCACCAAGGTAGCCGTGCCAACGGCGTTCGTCGCCAGCATTGGTCTCGTGACGGCACCGTTGCGTATAGGAGACGGCGATGCGGCTCGTTCTTCCGAATCCAGGATATCCTTTGATGAAGTAGTCTGTCGAGATGTGGCTCGAGAAAGCAAAACCAAGTGCCGTCGGAGAGCTCGATGATCTCCGCCCATCTCGAGCGATTTATTGTGCCTGCCGAGGAAACGATATCGAACAAGACACTTTCCGCGCGTGGTGAAAATGCCAAGATGGCCACGATCCCGACAGCCGCGGCCCAAATTCCACCGCTGTCGCATAGGGTGGACGGCGGCGGTAAAGGCAGTACCCCGCTCGACCGTCGTCGCTGCCCCCGCGACCATACCCGGTGCGGCAAGAGCTCGCGCGGACCCGCGGTTGAACACCGAAAGAAAGCACCAGGCTGTACAACCATTGCGTTTTCTGCGACTGCGTGTCGCTCCACCGAGCCCCTGGCACACTGAACATGCCTCCCTTGCTCCTGCGGCTAAACGTGAAGCGCGATATATCGAGAGAGAGCACCTCGCGACCTAATTAACCTCGCCGATTTTTGAACCATTTGCCACCGCCAGTTCTGGAGAAGGCTTCCGTCAGGAATCACCTACGGAACGTTCGGCTCGCGATCCTCGGGAGCCTGCGCAGCTTTACCGCCGCGCAACGTTACTACGAAACGGCGCGCTGAAGGAAAAGCGGCGGACCGCGAGTTTTTGTTTGTTCCCAGTCGTCGTCGCGGCGTTTTCGCACGGCGTCAAAACGGATGATCGCTCTCCGCCGACTTGCAATTTGGCGCGCCCTGTGATTCTGATCCCGCGCGCTTGGGCGTTGGGATTCTGCACGCAGCGGTTGTTGTAACGCGCACCTCTAGCCCCCCTGGCGGCGGCGGCGGCGGCGGCGGCGTCCTCGTCGTCTGCAAGAATTTCGACGAATACGGATCATCATAACCCACCAAACGCGCAAGCGATGGTGAGACGTCGCGCTGCTGTCAAGGAGTCGCCTGTCATGTTGAAATTCTTCCATGGTCGCGACGCGTCGTTTCAGCTCTGAACGTAGACCGCGTCGCCAAGATGGAGTTCCTCGAACGCGCACTCCACGAGCTTTGTTGGGAAAAAATGAGAGTAGCCCTTGCGCTGATTTGAGGTAGGTTCCCAATCTTGCCACAAAAATCCCAAGTGCGGGCTCGAGAGTCACTGACTCGACAACGCTGTTCCCTTGAGACGTACGCGCCCACAAAAAGATCGTACTCGAAGACTTTCTCCGATCGCCGCCATCAGAATTTCGTGATCGAGCATCCATTATGTGAGTCGATTCTCTCGTTGCGCCTTTGTGTAAGCAGCATTTATTTCGAGCGGCGACTTTCTCCAGGCCGCGCGATAACACGCCTCGGCAGACCAAAGGCCCAACGTTCCAGTGTGTCTCGAGCGCCGGACTGTCTCTACGTGGGCGGCATTTCCGTCGGTTGCTTCGCGTGGCTCGGCACGTCCGACCTGCGTAGAACGCCGCGCGAAAACGGCAGTCGGACGACACACACCATTGACGAATTCGCGAGACGACGCTCTGCTGCCGTGCATTCCTTAAACTAATGCAAGTAAGGCAAGGCACCTCGACGGCAACCGACCTGCGGATTTTGGGCACGACAGCAATTTTTTTCTACGGCCAAATGAACTTCGTGCGGATAGGCAGCTGCAGCAGGTTGCCTGCGGTGGTTGCGGATGGTGAGATGACCGTTGGATGCAGGTGGTCGGCGGGTGCAGACAGCCAACCCGTGCACATTATCTTATTACACAAATCGACCCGCGCCGACCTCCCGGCCGCAACATTGCTCTATGACGACGACAAGGACAGCGTCCACATCCCGGAAGCTCGTGGCGAAGAACGTGTCTTCAAGTTCGGCAAACTGACGAAGTCGCCGCTTCGCTCGGGTCTCTAGGCCAAGATGCTCGAAAGCCTCGTGATCATCTATACTCCGGGAAGCAGCAGCTCGATGGCATCCTTCTTTAACGACTTTGGGAGATTTCAACGCCGAACACCACGAGTGCGCACAACACTCCTGAATGCGACACCGACATTGACGCTGGTGCGGCTGACGATCAGGACGGACTCTCAAAGGCCCTTTGAGCCGACGACGACTAACGAAACACTTATGTCGTCTATCGCAGCCTCGTAGTCGGCCACTTAAAGCGAGTTCACGGCGTCCTCCTGCGTTGAGCTACTCTTTTGTTAGCCCCCGGACACACAACCGTCTTTCTTGCCCTGTTGCGCTGTCACGCGACATCGCCGCGCGCTTGCTTCCTTTTCCGGCTTTAGACCCGTTCTTCTGACCGGGGACTTACGGCTTATTTTTGGCTTAACAAATGGCGTGCGATCATCCAAAAAACTTGAATCGAAAATAAGGAAAAACCGAATCAAAAAGTAGTGGCCGGGATGTGTTCGCCCTCCACTGTTTTTTGATTCGGTCCCTTATTTTTGGATCGATGCGGGCGAAGGTGTACGACGGTGTGCGAGCCGGTCGACGACAACGACGACGGCGCCGAAGAGGATGGCTTCGATGAGGTCGGCACAGAAGCACTCAGAAGGCGCTCGGTAAGCTGAAAGGCGCCGCATCGCCGGTCTAGATCGCTTTCGGAACTGCGATTGAAGTTCCGCTGTTCGCGTGCCGTGGGCGTTGAGCGCCGCGTGTCGTGCCCCGTTCCGCGTCGCTGCTCGCGCCGCTCCAGTTTCCGCGTCGCTGTTCGCGCCGCTCCAGTCCTCGATCCGTTGCGGGTGTCCAGTTGCGCGCGGCTCCTACCATACCTGCGCGGGCGTTGCTCGCCGCCCCTCGCGCCGCAGGCGGCGCTCGCGCCGGGCGTCGTTCGCGTGCTCAAAGGTGGTTGTCGCTCGTGTGCGTCGCGCGCGGTTGTTGTTGGCGACACCGCGATCCGCTCCTACTGGCACCACGAGACGTTCGACGCCCGCGGCGTCACGGTGCAAATCGTCCTCTTCGACACGGTGATCGCGTCGGGCTTCACCGAGGACAACGTCGCGCGCTTCTTCGGTCACGCCGGCCAGTAGATATGCAGCTTCGGCGCGCGCGATCTGCGGCTCGCGCTCGACCAGTGGGAGTGGCTGCGTGGCTGAGCGCGACGACGCGCAACGCCTCGACCGCAGACAACCTCTTTGTGGGGGGCCGTTATCCCGCGTTGTCGGCGTGCTCGCAAGGCCAGGTATTCGAGCTCTTGTCGACCCTCAAGCTGAAGCTCGAAGTCTTCGGCCCTCATTACACCCAAATCAGTCCGACGTCCTGGACATCCACGCGCCCCAGTCATCGCGCCCGTCTGTCCGGGACCGCTTCAGCCTGCGCAGCCCGAGATTGGAGTCGTTCAGTACCACGGAATTGGCGACCACGCAGGCGCACGTCGCGCGGGGGGACCGAATATCATCTCTACAGTAAGGGTCTGTGGGTGGGTGAAGAATGACTCCTTATTTTTGCGTCCAAAAAATCGAATCAAAAATAAGGATAAGCCCCCGGTTAGGAACGGGTCGAAATAAATATATAAATAAGTCGTTTGTGGAGGGCATTAATTAAAAAATAATAATAATAAACAAAATAATAAATAATAATTAATTAATTAATTAATTAATTAATTAATTAAATGGTGTGCCGGAGTTGCATCGAGCCCAATGCAGTCGCGATTGGCTTTGGGTGCGGACGCAAAGCAGGCGAAGATGTGAAACAGCCTGGAGACGCGGTTCTGCCGCGGCGGTGGTGGCGGAGGTGCAGCAGATGCAGATAGGCCTGCCGCGGCGCGGAAAAGGGGAGTCTGTCTGCGGTTGCGGATGAGTTTCAAACGCAGGAGGCAAAATAAATGCGAGGTGGCTTAGCATGAACTCGTGCTTGAAGACGGACTTGCGGAGATGAGACAAAAGTGGCTGATGAGTCTTGAAAGGCACGAAATGACGCGAAACGAATGACGCCGCGCGCGAGAACGAGAAGAAACTGCTCGAAGGAGGCAGACATAGAAGTCTCCAAGGTGAGGTGGTAGCGTCACAGGAGCTCATAGCTCATCGCGCGCCGCGAATGAAATCCGCGGAGAAGCAGCATCATGTACCCATCGAGGAGATGGCGCGACCCCGTCACGGCGAGGGTGCTTGCATCGGCACGTCTCGTATTTGGACTAGCGCAATAATGCGGATCAAAGCGAAGCTCGGGTCGAAGCGTTCGCTTTGAACGTCTCGAAAGAGAACGCTGCGACTATGGCTTTGCGACGAGCGACTTCGCCGTGGCGCTCTCCTCGTCGTCGGAAAGCGCGATTCCTCGAAACAAACCGATTGTCGCCTCCGAAAAGGAGCGATGATCACAAAGTGCCGGAGGATAGCTCTTCAAAATGCCATCATCACTATTCGGCAGCTGAGCTATGGGTCCGAGAATGACGCCGTCGGGGACGACGTCGCCAGCCCACGTGATAGAAGTCGGATGCAATATGACGGCATCACCGATAGTTTTCTCGCGAAACTAGAGACGTCCGTGCTCGAGGACGTGCGCAACGTTGTAGGCGCCGTCGTCGACGACGGCGTCGCGACCAATCCTCAGCAAAGGTGGTGGCTCGTAGAACTTAGTCGCGCTGTTCAGGAAAGCGCTCGAGGCAACGCGTGCCCCGAAGAAGCGCATGTAGAGTAGACCTGCGTCGCACGCTCGCGCGTAGCACGCGTCGGACGCGACCCGCAAACAAAGAAAGAAAAAAAGAAAGAAATCTATAAATCAATCCAGGACTCGGATGGACACGTTAGCGAGACGAGAGCCGCGCAGCAACGCCATGATGTGTCTGTTGATTATAGTAAACAAGTGCTGGTAGTTGCCGTACGCGAGATTAAACCAAAACTGAGCGTCGAATTTCCAGTCGAACAACACGACCAGCTGCCATGCGCGGAAGGCAATCGCCGCATAGGCTACGAGTGCTACAAGGCCAACGAGTAGGAGGGCGAATGTGCGTTCGACTGGTGGGCTCCAGACTTCGACCTGATCGTCGCGAACGCGGAACCCGTCTTCGTAGTAATCCGATTTATAGAAGTGAGGCATGTCGTAAAAGATCAAAACAGCCAGTTCGTACGCCGGCACGAGCGCGACGAAGCCAAGTATAAACATGGCGACAGATCGCACGCCTGCCTCGATGAGAAAAAAAGCTGCCGCGTGCGCGACGTTCGTCTTTCGCTTAAACTCGGGTTATAGCTCGCGTCTCGACGACGACGACGAAAACGAGCGAGATGCGAAGAAAGTAGTGCCCGTGCGGACAACTTGGTCGGCAGACACTATAGTTTGGTGGCCTACGATGGCACCCCGTTCCAAGACCACGCCGGCGTTGAGCCTCGAGCGAAGCCCGACTCGTGCGCGCGCCCCAATCTTGACCGCGCCGTATGTGCCAGTTGCTCCGGCGCAGGAGATTGTACACGTGGATATCTGCGCGCCGTCGTCCCCGATCTCGATAAGATCAGCCTCCACGGGCGACGAGAAAAAGAACAAGCTCACACAGCTTGCCGTGAACCTGCGTCGGACGAGCGGAGGTCTTAATACATCTTTCCAACGACGACGACGACGACGACGACGCTGAAGCACGTGCCATACACGCATTCCCAGGGCTCTCATCAAGGCTTGGATCAGACCATTCTCCTCCCAGATTAGCGAACCAAATCCAAGCACGACGCGATACCAAAACCACTCCAGAGCCCACGTCCTCAGGCGCCACGTCCAGTCGTCGCGTACGCGCCCCCCGGGACGCAGGCGTCCGATGAGCGTCCATTTGAGGAGAACAACAATGATACCAGAGACCTGCGCAGCGCTCTTTTGTTGCTAGCGAATGAACAGACTCCGCCCGAGACAAACATCGCGTTGCAATAGCCCAAGACGAAGTAGGAGCGCTCGCGATAACGGAACTGCCACGAATACCAGTCGACCTGCGGCCGCAACTTATTTTATTAAAGAGGTGCAACGAAGCACATGACGTTTTTCTTGTCGGGAGGGAAGTAGTACTCAATACCTTTTGTGATGCGACCTCCAAGATGACGTTCGACGCGAAGAAAGATCCGTAAAGGAAGCAGGGCGACGTCGCGAGCTTTGCCAGCTCAAAGCAAAGCCAGGACGCTGTGCTCGGAGACGACGTTGCCACTGCGATTTCCTTTGCGAAGAAGAACTGTGCTGGATTCGACTGATACGCGCTGCCGCTTGCCAACTGCATCCCGGGCATAGTCGCCGACCCGTGGTCGAGCACGGCGGTCGCGCTCGATCTTGCAACCCGGCATGACGACAGACTGCGATTTAGATTCGGAATGCGGCTCGAAGGCAACGCGCGCAAACCGCAAGCCGCCGTCGGGCTCGAACATGCGTGAAAAGACGGCACCGCTCACTGTCGCGAATGCGCCCGCGCGGACGAGGTCGAATTCGCGCGCGAGAACCTTGATTCGTGCACGAGGCGATATCTGAGCACCCATTAGTATATAGAAGCAGTTGATGAACAGCGTGTCGTAGATAAACATCCCGACCCACAAGCTGAACTGGTCGATGAGCCGATCGACGAACCACCAGCGCACGAAGTACGGCGTTCCGCGGCGCGTGGTCCCCACCCGGTAGCGACCGATGACGCACCACTTGGCAAGAATAATAATCACTGTGAGCGAGACCATAAAAAAAGTGGGATGACAAGCGGTAGCAGAAGACCGTACGCGTACACGTTGCGTGTCCCGGCGACCACCTTGATGTGTGACCAGGGGGCGTCATCGCGTCGCACGTCGATGCGCTTTGAACCGATGGATTTGGCCCGCCACTGTGCACCCAGTGTCCGAAACGGTACGGTGGGATGAGCGCGATTGAGACCAAAACGACGACGACGACTACCACTGAAAAAAACTGGATCACGTCTACTGCCCACTGTGGCAGCAGCAGTTTCGTGGAGCCGAGATCAACACCGACGGGCAACGGAACAATCGGCGCCAGCAGTGACTCATTTTCCCCGCGCGCTATCCTCAGAATCTCGTCGCACAACCCAGCGATCTTAAGGTCTGGATCCACGAGCATGGTAAGGTTCAACTCGACACCTAATTGCTTCGAAAGCCGGGCCTGCAACCTCATAGCGTCCTGGCTAGTCAGGCCAATTTGGGCAACAGACGACGTCTTTTGCGAGTCGACCTCGGATAGGTCCGTGATGGACTCCAGGGCGCTTAAGAGGCACGAAAGAGTATAAGCGAATTGCGCGCGGCGTATAGTCTCTTCCGAAAAGTCAGTTGTCGACGACATTATATTGGCGCTATCGCGAGCGCGCTCGAGATGGTAGATTCGTCGACGCGTTCTCCGAGTGCGCGGCTTATCAGTGCAGCCTCGTCCTTTTCGAGATTTCCTTTGTGTTTTTCGTCCTCGCCAGGCATGTCGGCCATAAAATAGGATATTTCGCTCGATACTAGCGACCGGATGACCATGCGACACCGAGATCATCATCATTTTCGTTGCTGTGCCTTATCGACGTACGCGTTCGCGCTCTCGTCGTCGTCAAAGACAGTCAAATCGCCCGCACTTTGGTCGTGGAGGATACGCTGTTATTGTTCGACGAGCGAAGATGATGCATCATCGTACGAAGGATCTTTTCTAGAGTACTGTCCGCATCGACATTACATCCGATAAAGTGCCCGACCCACTCCAACAAACCAGCTGGCGCTTCGTCGCGATCGGCTTCTGCGCTGATGATAGCGTCCGTGGTGGTATTTTGCTTTAGTCGATGACGACTCTTGCTGCCGACCCTGCTCGGATTCGAATCGAAGACGACTTGCAGCTCTCCCGCGAGCAGCGCGTCCCGAGTTGCCCGGCGTCGTATCTTACCGGATGTCGTCTTTAGAATCGTCTTTTGCTTGATGAACACGACCCGATTCGGTCGCAGACCACCAATAGCACCGGCAACGTTCCTAGTTATGGTCGTCGCGAGATTCTTGGTTTTGGGCACGGCGTGGTCACGAACTTCGAGAGCAATGACTAAACATTCAGCGTGTTCCTTCTCGTCGATGACCTGTGAGAAGGCGGCAACGCAGCCAGGACGAACGTCATCGCCGGCGGCCTCTGTCGCGGCGATCTCGGCGGCGTCGTCGCTGTAGTAATTCCTGCCGCCAACGATGATCATGTCCTTTATGCGACCGCAAATAAACAGACGTCCGTCCTCGAGGAATGCCTGCGGCGGGGAAAGAAGGGTTGTCGTCAACTAAAACTAAACGAAAACACGAGCCACTTTTTTGTCTCACTTCGTCGCCGGTCCTCAAGTAGGTCTTGCCGTCGTCAGGATCGAGACGGGCACGAAATACGTCGTCGCTCAGCTCGGGTTTTTTTTTCCCAATAACCACCCAACGTGACGGAACCCGAGCCCACCCACAGCTCGCCGGTCGCGCTTTCGGGCACCACGCGCCGGGTTTCCGCGTCGACGATGTGAACGTCGATTACGAATTCAGAGCCGCACGAGGCAAGATCCGGCCTTTGTCGCGACGTGACGAGACCGTCCAAATCGCAACACGTGGCGACCTAAGGGAGGGAATAAAGAAGGTGAACAACGTCGCCGCACGTTGATTTTGCACAGGCACACATCATTGTCTGACGCATCTTCTGTCGAAAAGCACGCGTCACCGCACGATCAAAGACGGACGGACGCAGGTTCTTTCGACGTGCTCTGCCAATCCATAGCCAGGAACGAACATTGTGCAATCGCCGTCATTGCGGAGTTTGCAGTTGGATGCAAAAAATGCAGCAAAGTCGCGGATGAACGATGGCACACAGCGCTGGCCGCTGCCGCAACCCATGCTGACCATACTACTCGGGTCGATGTCGCCGACGTCGACGGCCGCCTCGGCACGCTTCCTACTCAAATCATACGCGAAGTCCGGCGCCGTGGTCCCGACCGCGCGGTACTTCGAGACGGCGCGCATCCACACGAGGGGGTTGGCAAGGAAAGAAAGCGGCGAGAAGTTCACCATGTGGTAGCCCGCGAGAAAAGGGTCGAAAAAGAAAAAACATCAGTCCGAGGTCGAGAAACTGCGGGTGCCAGGTGAGACAGACGACACCGGGAAGCACGACACACTTACCTGCGGCAACCACGACACGTAGACGACGCGCTCGGAATGACAGGCAAGATCGTAGTACCGGTCGGCCTGGGGCTTGCCGACGCGCGCCCCGGCGAGGCGGCGATACCAAGGAAGTAGATTTCGTTTAAGTTGTGCCAGATATTGCAGTGCGCAACCATGACACCCTTGGGGTCCCTACGGAGACGCAAACGTCGGAAGAAGTAAGTCTTTAAAATAAAAAGACAACGCACCCCGTGGAACCAGAAGTAAATTGAAGGAAGGCGATCGAGTCGGGCGGGGCTTGGTCGATGGCAAAACTTTCTTGCTGTTCACCGTGCGCAGCCACGAGCGACTTACGCGCGACGTCGTCGTGTTTGCCATCGAGAACCGGCTGACCCGTCGCCTCCTCGAAGCTCGAGCTGGTCGAGACTTGGCCTACCGCTGGCACGGAGCCAGCCCGCGGTCGCGGCGTCGATTCCCCGCTCGAGAAAAAGCGGCGATACAAAGTTGTCGACCGAAAAGCATCCGTTTGTGACCGATGGAACAGCTGGAACAGCGGTGAACTTGCATCGTCGTCGCCTTGGCCTAGGTTTTCCGTGTTGTGCCAACGCATCCTTGGCCACGCGTGCCATATACTCGTCGTCGCCCGAAGCTTGCGCACGATGTTGTTGTCGGTGAGGCCTACTTCTGCGCCGTAGCTCGTGCTTACGAGGTCTAGCTTTTTGAGGCCGCGTCGAAGGTTAGCCGGATCGGGTGGGCACGGCCAAGACGCCCGCGCGAAGACACCCGATGAAAGCAACGAAGAACTCGGGACCGGGCGCGTAGACGAGGAGTGCGCGATCGCCTGCTGCAAGGCCGACGTCCCCGAGAAGCCAGTTGGCCACGAACTCCGAACGTCCCCAGACCCCGCCAAACGACAGCTTGGAAGCCTCGGCGCCGTTACCGTCGAGCCAGGTCAAGAACGTTTCCTTGTCGAGCGCTGCTGTCGTCTTCCGTGCCTGCGCCTGCCAAGTCGGTTCTTCGCTGAAAGGGCGCCACCACTGCGGCTTGCTCGACGTCATATCACAGACTCAGAGACACAGTGGCGACAAGCTCAAGGATCAAGAAGGAGGCACGGCCTAATACTTACTTACTTCTTCCGTTGTGGTTGTTACCTGAGAAGAGAACGTTGTTTTTAAAAGGATACAAGTGCAGGCCAGTAAGTTCACCTACTCCCAATCTCTAACCCCAGTAAGTTCAGGTCTGGTCCCAGTAAGTTTCGTATAAGTTCACCTGGTCAGTAAGTTCACCTAACTCACACCAACTCCTTTGAGCTCGTAGCTCTCGCCTCCGCCAATCTAAGCTGCTTTGATCCGCACGCAAAAGCCCTTTACTCTAAAAACCCCAGTATGTTCACCTGGTCCCAGTTTCACCTGGTCACTCAGTTCACCTAGTCCCAATCTCAAACCCCAGTAAGTTCACCTGGTCCCAGTAAGTTCACCTACAGTGCGCGTGTAGACGCCGGGAGGGGGCTTATCGGTCGATATTGCGCAGCACGTGTGGGGTAGGGTGGAGTCGTCGACTCAGAAGAGCATATCTCCTCGGGGTTGCCGATCGACAGAGAGCCACGTAGAGCTGGACGTGACAGAAGACGGGCTTGTGGGCAAGAGGACGCCGACCTCGCGGGGCGTCTGCGCCCTGGCTCTTGTTGATCGTTTGGCGTAGGCGGGCCTTAAGCGATACAGGTTGGAGGAGCCTCGGTGACAACGACACGATCGATCATGTATCTGGTACCGTTGCAGTGGCCGTGCGACGGGTCGAGGTTGCGAAGACATTAAGCTCGCGATCAAAGTCAGCATGCCGTTGGTTGTCAGGGAGTTGAAAACTCTACTGTAAAGAGCGAGGCGTCGTCTTCCGACCCAGCCTAGTCTCCCGAAAAGAACTCCGACGCCTCGTCTCCGGGAAAAAAAGGCCGCCGTCATGCGCGCGTTGTCAGCATCGACAACATCATTTCGACGGGGCGTGAGAATGGCGCGCTGAAAGAGCCGCCGCGGGTCGTGGAAATAGTCTGCGAGGTCGCCGTAGACGGTTTGGAGGATCACTGTCTGGCTCTCGCGCCTACCTGATCCTTACTCTCGCGCCTACATGATCCTTACCCTAAATCGAGGGACAAACAGACAAACATCTGTCGATTAGTAGTTAACAAGTGCAGGCCAGTAAGTTCACCTACTCCCAATCTCTAACCCCAGTAAGTTCAGGTCTGGTCCCAGTAAGTTTCGTATAAGTTCACCTGGTCAGTAAGTTCACCTAACTCACACCAACTCCTTTGAGCTCGTAGCTCTCGCCTCCGCCAATCTAAGCTGCTTTGATCCGCACGCAAAAGCCCTTTACTCTAAAAACCCCAGTATGTTCACCTGGTCCCAGTTTCACCTGGTCACTCAGTTCACCTAGTCCCAATCTCAAACCCCAGTAAGTTCACCTGGTCCCAGTAAGTTCACCTACAGTGCGCGTGTAGACGCCGGGAGGGGGCTTATCGGTCGATATTGCGCAGCACGTGTGGGGTAGGGTGGAGTCGTCGACTCAGAAGAGCATATCTCCTCGGGGTTGCCGATCGACAGAGAGCCACGTAGAGCTGGACGTGACAGAAGACGGGCTTGTGGGCAAGAGGACGCCGACCTCGCGGGGCGTCTGCGCCCTGGCTCTTGTTGATCGTTTGGCGTAGGCGGGCCTTAAGCGATACAGGTTGGAGGAGCCTCGGTGACAACGACACGATCGATCATGTATCTGGTACCGTTGCAGTGGCCGTGCGACGGGTCGAGGTTGCGAAGACATTAAGCTCGCGATCAAAGTCAGCATGCCGTTGGTTGTCAGGGAGTTGAAAACTCTACTGTAAAGAGCGAGGCGTCGTCTTCCGACCCAGCCTAGTCTCCCGAAAAGAACTCCGACGCCCCGTCTCCGGGAAAAAAAGGCCGCGGTCATGCGCGCGTTGTCAGCATCGACAACATCGTTTCGACGGGGCGTGAGAATGGCGCGCTGAAAGAGCCGCCGCGGGTCGTGGAAATAGTCTGCGAGGTCGCCGTAGACGGTTTGGAGGATCACTGTCTGGCTCTCGCGCCTACCTGATCCTTACTCTCGCGCCTACATGATCCTTACCCTAAATCGAGGGACAAACAGACAAACAGACAAACAGACAGACAGACAGACAGACAGACAAACATCTGTCGATTAGTAGTTAGGATAAGATCTTAAAAAGCGGTTATCCATCCACAGCTCAAATCGCAGAACATTCCGCCAGTGGCAAATAGTGTTGTTGTTTTTGGATAATGATCTCATCTCTGGGGAGGCCTCCGAGATTAGAAACAAGAACAACCGTACTACTACTACTACTACTACTACGAAACTTCTGAGGAAGGAATCGCGAACCCGCCCTTAGCGCCAAAAAAGAAGCATCGATGATGCGCCAAGAAGGTCAAATCCATGGGCGGGAGGGCGACGAGTGCGGCCGAGCCATCGCCGCCGCGGAAGCGAAGAGTTACACTAACTCGCGCGAGGCGGGGACTCGACGCGCGCGATGTCGGCCCGACTGGCACCGCTCCAACCCTGGAGCACGTCAACTCCAGGCTCGCGATGCCAATCCAGTTTGATGAAAAACTCGCGTCGGTCTCAACGTGTTGGGTCTCTCCAAGGCACAGCTCGCTCGTTGGATACGACCAGCTCGACGTGCCGAATGGCTCCTTTGATCGCGCCACGTTCGGAGGCATTCGACGTGCTACTGATGCGGCGACAGATCGGCTCCTCTCGTACCGCAGCCTTATCGCAATGCTTCTTCGAGCCCGCCCGGGATCTGGCTGCCAATAATCTCCGGACGAGCGAGCTTCGTCGGCGCGTAGACAGCTATTTGCGGCGTGACTTCATCGAACGGGCCGGCCGAAAGATGAAGGGAAAGGCAATGGGCGGCTCCGGTCGTCCAGCGGCGCTCGCTTCCCATCAAGCGTCGTCGCGAAACAAAATTTGGAGTGCGCATCATCTCGATTTCCTCGCTCGAGGACGAAGGAGCAGACCAAGGACGAAGGAGCAGGTTGGCCCCTGGGATCTCGAAGCCCCGCTGCGAAAAAATCCGCCGGATCGCCGCAGCCAGCTCCTTCATCAAGGGCCGAACCGAACCGCCAAAGGGCTTCGCCAAGGCCAAGAAATACGAGGAGAATGAATGCCCACGTCGAAGCGACCCGCGTCCACGTCGACAAACCCCTCTTTCTGCCTCCGTTGCCAGCTCCTCGGTCGCTCCTCCACGAGATGAGCCCGTCGAGTCCGCCGCTGCCGACGAGAACCGATGCCGAGATCGAGGTCGTTAGTTGTGGCATTGACTCCGATGTCGACGCTTGTTTCAGGCTCGCGCGCCCCTCGATCCCGACCTCGGTCCAAGTCGCCACCCCCGACACACCTCATTTTGCCCCTCTCCTTCCATGTAAAACCCACCTTGAACGTCTGCTTGACCGCGTCGTCCTCGAAAAGACCACACTAGCTGTGCGAAGTGACTACAATCAAATTTCGGACGAGGCCAAAATTTGGCGCCCGTACTAGTCCGCCCAACATTGTGATGGCCTTTCGACACCAAATGCCCCCCCTTGTTGGAAGCAGGGCACGGTCGGCTCTGGAGCGTCGCCGGGCACTGCGAATTGGTGATGCCGCGAGATTCTCTAAGAAGGGGCTTCTCGTCTCAGCCGTTGTCTGCGCCGCCGCACAGCCGTCTGGTTGCCCTCGCCCCGCTCGGTCGCCTCCAACAACAATTTGGGTGCTGTCGGTCATGGCCGCCACATTGAGCTTCTTCGCAACGCGCCGCTCGACCACCGCACAGCCTGGGGGGGCAGCGCGATGGGCACCACTCGCACCCGTGGCGCGGAAGGAAACCAAAGCCTTCCCCGCCCCCGGCTTGAATCCGCACTTTTTACTTGTTCGTGTGGTTAGGGCAAAATATCATCAAATCCTATCTCTTACCCTATATCAAAAATTCTCTCTCTTCCATTATGTATCTTTTTTCTCGTCGATCGTATCGATCGACACTAAGATGATGCTAGAAATTATGATGAGTTGAAGAATGGAAGAAGAAGAAGAAGAAGAAGAAGAAGGTGGTCCGCGCGACGTGAGCACGACGGAAGAGGCGCTGCTGTCCGAGGCCGCGACGGTCGCGTGGCGCGACGTGACGTACCGCGTGGGGCCGAAGTTGATTTTGGATGGTGTCTCGGGCCAGATCGCCGCGGGCGAGGTGCTCGCTATTATTGGACCATCGGGTAGTGGGAAGACGAGCTTGCTGAATGCAATCGCGGGACGCGTGCCGTACGAGAAAAGGGCGCGGCTCGAGGGGACCGTCGAGTACAGCGGGTCGTACAATCTGGCGTACGTGACTCAGAATAGTGCGCTGTTCGCGCTGTCGACGGTCCGAGAAACTTTAGAGTTTGTCGCGCGGCTGCGGCTGGACGCGGTGGACCGCGAGGAACGCGTGATGCAGGTCGTCCACGAGCTCAACCTCGTGGAGTGCTTGGATACGGTCGTGGGCGGGTCTGCGACGGTCGAGAAAAGGGGAATATCTGGCGGCGAACGAAAGAGGACTCACATCGGGTGCGAGCTGCTGCACCGACCGCGGTTCTGCTTTTTGGACGAACCCTCGTCGGGCCTCGACTCGTTCCAGGCGCTCTCGCTGGTCCAGACTCTCCTGGATCTCGCAAGAGGACAGCGGGTCGTGATCGCGTCGATGCACCAACCGAGATCGGCTATTTACAAATCGCTCGACGCGCTCTGCGTCCTGGGAGCGGGCGGGAGAGTCGCGTTTTTCGGGACCCAGGAGACGGCCGCCATCCACTTTTCCGATGCGGGCTTCGCGATCCCTCCCAACTACAATCCCGCCGATTGGATGCTGGACGTGGTCTCGCTCGACTTCCGCGATCCGTCGAAGCTAGCAGCGTCGCGCGCGGCCGTCGCGGCCGTGTGCGACCTCCACGCGCACCAGTGGGTGCCGATGGTCAGCAAGCACAAGCCAGCGCAAGAGGAAAAGAAAAAGCAGGACAACTGGATCGCCTTCCGGCTGCTCGCGGCGCGGTGCTGGCGAGAGCGAACGAGGGACAAGGCTGCTCTCTGTTTCAGGTGGTCTATGAACACGTTTTTCTCTTTCATGTTCGGCCTCGTCTACTTCCAGCTCGGCAACAACCAGACCTCCATCCAAAACCGCCAGGGAATCCTTTTTTTCGTCGCGATGAACGTTGCCTTCGCCGGACCCATCGGCGTCTCCCAGATCATCCCCGCGCAGCTCGCCGTCATCAACGCCGAACGGGCCTCGCAACTCTACTCGGAGGCCGCTTACCTCGCTGCCACCTTCGTTGTCGGCCTTCCGCTCGAGTGCGTGCCCTCCCTCGTGTCGAGCTCGGTCGTGTACTTCATGGTCGAGCTCAGGCCGGGCCTCGACCACTTCCTCGTCTTCGCGGGCCTCCTCGTTTTGGAGGAAATCGTCGGCGAGGGCCTCGGCCTCTGCCTCTCGGTCACCCTCGAACGACCGGAGATGGCGGGCCAGGTCGCGCCGGCCGTTACCGTCCTCTTCGTCATGTTCAGCGGATATTTCCTCAACGAGTCCTCGATTCCCGTCTACGTTCGTTGGCTCAAGTACATCTCCTTCGTCCGCTATACCTTCCAAGCCCTCGCCGTCAACGAGTTTCGAGGCGAATCTTTTTCCTGCGGCGACGTCTCCGAAGACCAGAGCTGCGTCAGAAAAGGCGGCCTCGTCTTGGAGGCACTCAACTTCGACGACGTCTCTATTCCCCTCAATGCCGTCATCCTCTCTATCATGGTCCTCGGCTTCAACAGCCTCGCCTTGATCATCTTCCGATTCAACGCCCCCGCCTTCCTCAAATTCACCACGCACCCCGAACAACCGTCATCATAATATATATATTTTGCTGCGTATCTTATCGAACATCCTTTTCTCCGGTCGGCTGCAAAGCCGAACCGTCGACCCTATACTACAGCAGGTTCTTCTTGTTGTTGTTGTTTGTGTACCACCGCGTTTTTTTTGGGGGAAATGCCGCCCGTTTTTTCTTCTTAAGCGCGAGCGCGCCACCATCAACGCGAGAAAAAAAAAAATTTTTTTGACTCCCCGCGCGCGTCTTCTTCGAAAATAACTGCCACCGTGTTGATCGCTCGTGTCCGGACATCTTTTTTTGCGCGAACACTGTGTTGTGTGCCCGACGCGATATATCAAGGGGAAAGACACACACATACCCTCTGCTGTCCTGTCCTCATCGATCGCGCGACGCAGCAGAGTAAACGTTTTTGCGCCGAATCATCAAATTTGCGGGCAGGGCCTCTTTGGTTGAAAGAAATTCTTCATTCTGGAGGTCAAGCTTCGTCTGCGCCAAGGCGATGGCATCGCGTGGACGCCACCAGGTCACGCTGCTGCTGCTGCGCAAATCAAATCAGGAGGTGCTTCTTCTGCGGCGACCCCTCTTAACGATCGGCAACTCTTCTTTGTAGAACTGTGCTCGCTCCTCACGACCAACTCCCGTACCTCATCCGCTCGTTCCCCGTCTTCTTCGGATTGGGAAGTCGGCGATGGGCGCGCCGGGTGGTTTTCCGCTTTTCCATCGCGAGCCGACGGCCTTGGCGCGCGCGGCCTGGTCGATGGTGGTGGCTTACCGACGACTCCTCCACGTCTTCCGCGAAGGCCTGGACGAGCTGCCTCCTCGATGACGGCCAACCCGACGACGTCCGCGCCAATATATAATGTTGAGATGTCTGTCCCACTCGGTTCTTCGTCGCCGGCCTCGGATTTTCTCAAGACGCGACACTCTTCTGACGACAGGTTCTCGGCATAAGCATCGGCGCCGCGACCGAATGTCGAGCTGACGCGAGACGATGCCGGACGCACTTTCGATATGCGTGTTTGAGAACAAACATCCCGGCGGCTTAGTAATTGAGGGACCTGGTGATTTCGCTCTTTACCCACCTCGCGATGACGCGGCGCAAGCTCTCGCGTCTCGGGGGGCCGCGGCGAGGTCGCCGTCGTTCGTCGTCGACGGAGCGCATGGCCGCCGTGGTCTCCAAGGTGCGGATGCGGTCCCAGGCTTCGATTACCTGGAGGAGGAGCATGGTCTTCGGTTTTTGGATTTTTTTCCACGTCGAACATCGTAGAGCGCACTCACGACCGCGACGTCGGAAATCCGACCAGTCTGATCGACGCCGCCGAGAGAAACTTGGTGTAGGCCTCCGCGTCGCACGGCTCTCACTCCGTTGTCGCCACGATTTGCGAGTCGTTCCGGCAAGTCTCCTCGAATAACGGAACGCGCAGCCTAATATCCCCTGGTTCGGGTTGCTTCTCGGACGACGACGACGACCAGAAATCATGCACTACTATGCTGTACTGAGGATCCTAAACGTGCTCGCTGACGACCAGCGAGCATGCCTCCGCACGAACGCCCGATGCTCCTCCAGCAACTCAAAGATTGAGCCGCCGCACACCTCGACGAATCGGTTCCAAATTCATCACGGATTGACCACCGCTGATGATCTATATCCTCAATGACAACTTCTGCGTCAAAACAAGGCTGGCGGTGATGATAAAGCTTCGGAGAGGCGTGTGAACGGAACACGTCGGCATTTTTTTTTTCCCCAAGGTGTAGGACTGCGCGCGCACCATCTGGCTTGCGCAGGAGTGTCTGAGGTGACGGCCTATCCCTGGACAACAAGCCGCCGCTCTTGTAAGAGCGGCCGACGACAATCTCCCAAAAATATCGCTTCGTGCCGCCACGACGCGACTCGCAGCCGCGGCATTCAATCGAGCAGCAGATCCAGCGTTCCCTTTGGGGCCGCCTGTACCACGGCCCTAGAGACGTCACGACGAGCAACAACTCTTAGAGGAGTGAGGAGCAAGCGGCGCGCGGCGGCCGACGATGCTGCCATGCACGCTGCGAAAGCCGAGTTGCGCGCTTGTTCAAGTTAATTAGGGGCGTGGTATAATCTTAGCTGCAGCAGCTCCGAAACCGTCGGGTACCACCACCGTTCGGCGTGGTATAGAAGGAACCGTTGTTTCCAACCGTTGTTTCCAACCGCTGTTTCCAACTTGGAGTACTTGCAGAACCCGCGTCCGACGGTGCGAACCTGTGGTAGTTCGCATGCACGGCGCGACAAAAACTGGCAGCACCAGCGGCGGGAGTTTGCAGCGGAGAGTAGTCTAGGCGGGGGTAGGTTTTCCGTCCATCGTAAGGCGAGTCGCATCAGGATTCGGACGATGATGCACTCGAGCGCTCGGTGATCAGAATCGGTAACGCTCTCAGCGAGACTTACATTCCCAAAACGACCCAGCTTGTGCACGACGACGTGGTCGAGGTAGTGGGGTAATCACGAACGCACCCCGCGGTTTGGTTTGGCGAAGAAGGTGCCAGCGAGGCTCGAGAAACGTATCTATCTGCCGACCCGCGTCGTTCATGTGCAGGACCACGTACATGCCTGTCATCCAAATCACCCCGAACGCCAATGCTGGCGTTCCCGTCCATCCCCGCGATAAGGCCGGCCGCGGCGACGCCGTTGAAGTTGTTGTAGCGCGGTATCTAAATCATCGTAGAAAAAAGCAAACGCCTCAGCAGAGGCATTACCGACAAAACATAAGCACCGATGAGGACGAGCCCGACATCACGACACCTTTCGCGTCTTTCGCAACAACAAGACGCAAAGGCAGGACGGGAGCCCAAGTCAAAATCAGTTCTTCCCCGTCGTCTCGGAAATGCCCTCGCCGCCGCCGAGAGCCACGGCCACTCCTTGTTGGTCTCGGTGGCTTTGTTCGTCGTCCGCAGGAAGACCCGAGCAAACCACAACGCGAGTCCATCCTCTTCCTCCAACGATTGATTGATTCCCCGAGATCCAAGTTTCCTGGTCCATTCCCGCGTGCGCACGTACGTCGGCTCCGCATATTCGTCACCAACTCTGAGACCGCGGACTTCCTTCCTTCTGCGCCCCCCCGGCCATACCCCGTCCCGCTGCGAACGTTCCGGCTGTCAACCGGCTCGTTCGGGAGGCGAACAACAGGTGCCAACCTCCCCAGTTTATTTTTAAGCCCTGGACGTTATGTTCGACTGCGCCGAACTAAACCCCTCTCTCGCCGTGGGCAGTTCTTCGCCACTCCCGAAGCCTCGCTGCACCCTCCGTCGCGGAATCGCGCGGTGTGCCACCCGCTTCGCCAAAAACTGCGCTCCTCGGCATGCTTCCAGACGCCAGCGACGCAACCGGCTGGACGCCGCTCGCACCATCCTCCGGGGCTTCATCATCTTCGATACTCACGAATCCTGCTGCCTCTACTAAACCCGTGTCGTCGCCATCGCGTCACCGGCGTCGTCACTTTACGCATCGCGATCCAATCCACAATCCGATCAATAAATCCTAGAGAGAAAGATTTGGGCGGCTTGTTCCTCCTGCCTTTGACGACGACGTCAGTAGTATATAATATATAGGGGTCTAACGCGATCGTAAAAAACTATGGCGCAAGTATCTGCCATCTATCACGTCCAGAAGAAGAAGAAGAAGAGGCGGCAGCTCGAGAGGCGCAAGGCCGAGCAGCAACGAAGGGACGCCGAGCAGGTTGGACGATGGTTTGACGAGTTCGACAAGGATATGACTGGTATTCTGGAACGCAAGGAGCTGGTCCAGTTGTTCAGGAGCATCGCACCCGGCGAGGAGCTGATGGATTTTCTCGAGGACACCCCCGAGACGACGCGGGAGAACGTCCTCCAAGTGGTGCGGAAGTTTCGGGCCTACGTATCCGAGAAGCAGACGCTCGACGCCGTTTTCGATAGCTACGACAGGAACAAATCGGGTCAGCTCGAGACCGAGCAGCTCGGGGCGTTGATGCGAGACTATGCCCAATGCACGCCCGACCAGGCGGACATAGATTTTGTGCTGGCGGATTGCGACGGCGACAGCAACGGCGCGATTTCCCGCGAGGAGCTTCTCCCGGCGCTCGCGACTTGGCGCCAGCTCCTGATGCAAAGGGAGGAGGAGGACGCCACGCCATCCCAGCTCTGCGTAATTACCTAAAAACATGATGCATTTCCTTGCACCCTGCGAGGCTCGGGCGCTTGGCGCACTGGGCGTGATTGGGGGGCTGGGGCGGGAGGTCCTGGATGAGGTCGCCGCCAATCTGGCGGTTCGCGAGAGGCGCGAGCACCGTCGCCGGGCAGAACACGCGACGCTTCGATTTGGTCGACCGCGCGTTCGCTTGCGGCATCGTCGCAAACTTGTGCTTGTTGGCCAGGCACGCGCGGTCGCCGCCAGCTCCTGGGTTGGTGGAGCCGAGGCAGGCGAAGTCGACGAGGCGATGCCAGTTGTCTTCGCTCCTCGATTCGTCGGTTTCGATGACCAAGACGTCGTCGAGCGGCCGCCATTGCCCTCGTTCCTCGAGGAAGTTGTAGACGTCGAGCAAATGAACGTGACACCTCTTGTAATGCCTCGCGCAGTGCTCGGCGTTCCACTTCTGCGAGTTCCCGCCTTTGCCGTTGCCTGGATTGTTGTACGCCGCGCTCGACTCGGCGAGCTCGTCGCACCGGCGCAGCGTCAGCACAAAGCCCACGTGCTTCCTCTTCCGCCGGAACGTAAAATCGGCGAGACGATACAGCACGAACCACGGGTCGTCCTCGAAGAGCGAGGACCGCTGGAGGTAGCCTTGCAGCGCTTCGACTTGGGCGATAGGGACTCTCCCGTCCTGATAAAAATTCCGCTTGTAGCCGCGACCAACTTTCCGCGCCAGCCCGACCCGCTCCTTGTAGCCCAGGCGCTGCGCGGCTCGCGCGAAGCTCGTGGTCCCGGATTTCTGGTTTCCCATGCCATACAGCGCTTCGAACTTGGTTGGTGCAGTCGTGTTGTTGCCCTTGTGCGTTTCGAGCAGCGCCGCGAAACGTTGGCTCCAGTTGCCCGTCGGACCGTCCAAGCTTCCGCAGCTCGCGGCAAACGGCCGCCGCATCGTCGAAATCGGGGTCGGGTACGCCACGAACTCTTCGGCAACGCAGCTCAGAGCACCCAAAAACAGCATCACGTTAAACATTCGAAACGGACGCCAAACGGACGTAATTATTAGTACAAAATACTAAGTTTCGGGATGTTTTTTGTTGGTGCATGCGATGCTAGCCGATGACAATTTGAATTATTTCGTCGGGAGCCGTTGTTTGCTTTTCGAAAGACACGACCAGTGGAGCTCCAAAGGGTTTGATGGTAAATTCATTGGCCCGATATTATGGGTTATTATTGTATCAAAAGGGTGGAGGTTACGGTTTAGAGATGCAATTCTTGTCGATGGTTATGATCTGCTGGGGGGGTGCGTGAAGCGCGTGGTGAGCCAAGGCGAGGGACCGAGGCCGCAAGAAGACGAGAGGATGCGGTTCGCGTACGTCGTCGAGCACAACGGCCGGGTGATCGAGGAGTCAGAGTCTGTGTTCCCCTCAGGGATCCAAGGCCTTGATCTTGGCGTTCAGTCGATGCGCGTCGGGCGACCGCGCTGCGTTCGAGGTTCCGCTTCGACGACTATGCTTTCGGCGAACGAGGTCTTCCCGGAAAGATTCCGGCGCACGCTGATCTTGTTTACGAAGGCAACCTTCTTGGCAAAGAAGGGGATGTTGATATCGAGGCGTTGCCCGAACAGTCGTCGACCCGCGGAGAGGAGGAGGAGGAGGAGCCCACCGTTGTAGTCGTCGACGGGGCACCAGTGAAACTCGACAAGCTCGGTCCGGTCGTCATCAACAAGGATGGCACGGCTTCCCGTATCACGAACTGGCAATACGCGACGACGACGACGCTCGGCGTCCTCGCCAAGCGGAACAAACAAAGGCTCGAGGCCCTCGGCAGCATTACGGACCTCTAGATACCACAACGAGAGACAGCGAAATTAATTAAATAAATGTCAGCGACCGACGAAAAACAAATGCCGATAATTATGGCTCGATCGACGCGGCAGCTCCGGATGATATGAGGAGTTTCGGCAAAACGCCGATCGTATATTAGCATGTCAAAAAAAAAGCCAAGCATTATTTAGGAGGGAGGGACCCATGTTTGTGTTCATGCTATGCTCACGACACTGCTATCTTCAGTCGCGTCGGCAGTTGTTCCCCCTTCTTCCAGCCGCGATCCGCGTTTTCGAGCTGATGTTGGAGATTGAGCATCACGACGCTCCTGTGGCAGTTCCTGCTTGACGGCTTTTGTAGTTAACAAGCAGGTGCACGGAATGAATAGCATGAATTCTTCGTTCTTATTATTACTTTTTGTTTTGGCATCATCAGCAGCAGCATCTTTTGGACGAAACACAGCTTGAGACGCTTGACTCGATTCAGAGGGTAAGCAAGCAAGCAAAAGCAAGGAAGGATGCGCGTATCGTCATGTTTCGTATGTTCGCTGCTGAGCCTGCGGCGGCGGTGGTGTCGACCGTTACATTCGTACGACGAGCTGCTGTCGCTCGAAGCCGAACGGCGCGAGCTGCGGGCCAAGCTCGAGGCAAACATGGAGAGACAGAAGGTTCTCGCTTTGGGGCTTCCGTCGTCGCAGAAGAAGGCCGAGCGCGGCGACGACGACTTCTGGCCCACACTCCGAAGCCGAGGGACGTGGCTCGCTGGACTATTAGTGTTCCAGAGCCTCAGTAGCTTCGTGCTGGAGGCCTACACCGACACCATCGCGGCGCACCCGACCGTCGTTTTCTTTCTGACGATGTTAGTCGGCGCCGGCGGAAACGCGGGCAATCAAGCCTCGGTGCGGGTTATTCGTTCCTTAGCTTTGAACGATCTCGACGATCCGCGACGAGCGATCGCGACGGAAGCGAGGATGGCCTTTTTTCTGAGCTCGGGAATATCGCTGATCGGGTTTGGTCGGGTCGTCGTTTTTTCGGGTTCGTCGCAAGAAGCGGTCGCAATAACCGTGTCGTTGTTTTGTATTATTTTTATATCCGTGATCATCGGAGCGGCGCTCCCGGTGTTGCTCGACAAGATTGGCGCGGGACCGTCGAACGCGGCGACCTCGATCCAAGTCATCATGGACATCACCGGCGTGCTCCTCACCTGCTCCATCTCCCACCTTCTCCTCGACCTGGCACCGACGACGACGATTTTCGACGACTCCATATCTTTATCTCTCTACGTAGCATAACGAGCGATGAGGCTCTTGGTGTACTTTCCCGCGTCGGTATAGTCGGCGTCGTCGTCGTCCCAGGGCCCGACCGGGTCGACACCCGGAAGAAAGATGGAGAGGGTGTCGTCGATGACGTCGGACTTGTCGTTGAGGACCCAGTTCACCCAGGAAATCTGGTAGTCGTCCATGATGCCGATCCAGGATTCGGTATTATTTCGGTCGAGGTCGCACGCGATGTGGGGGCACCCTTGGCCCCACTCGGACGCAAAAATCGGTGCCCCCAACTCGACAGCCTCGTGAACAGCATCTTTGATGTCGTCGTGGCCTTCCCACCCGGCGTAGAAATGGACGCTATAAGCGACGTTGACGTCGTCGACGGGATCCGCGGCAGATTCGTTCGGATATTGCCCCCAGCGTCGCGTCCCGACAATGGCGAGATTGTCGGAAATGGGTCGAATAACAGCCAGGACGTCCTCGCAGTGCGCTTTGATGACTTCCCACGTTCTGTTTTCCAGAGGCTCTGGTTCGTTGTATATTTCGAATATCACGTTCGGATACCCGCCGTAGGCCGTGGCCATTTCGGCGAAGAAATTCTTCGCGGCTTCCGGATAGTTTTCTGCTTCGTGGGAATGCCAGTCGATAATCACGTAAATACCATTTTCGATCGCCGCTTCCACGACGATCTCGACCAGTCGTTTGTTGTAGTCGGGTAGGTCGAGATACCCCGACTCGTCTTCCACGCCCATCGCGGCGCGGACCACGCTCAAGCCCGGCCATTGCGCGAGCGAGGCGATGGTCCCGGCGGTGTAAAAGTCCTCGCCTTCCCACCCAAAGTTCGACCAGTAGAGGCTGACGCCCGCGAGCTGGACCGGCGCGCCCGTCGCGTTGCTCGCGATTCTCGTCCCGTCCACGCGAAGAGCCCCCCACTTTTCCACGGGTGCGAGTCGCGTCGGCGCGAACGTCGCGGTCGGCATTGGCGTGATGGTTGGGGCTGCGATTGGCGCCGCGGTCGGCGCGTACGTCGGCGTGCCCTCGTTTTTATACCACGACAACCCGCAGTCCTCCTCGCAACACTTTTGGGAATAGGTGCAGTAGCCTCCCTCGGCGACAAAGGTTCCGCAGAGACCATCGGGGTCCACAAAGTCGCAACACTCACCGGATGGCTCGGGCACATCGACGCCTTCGCACCAGACATACCCCACGGATGTGCACTCGGTCGCGTTCGCGGCGCCGAACTCGCACAACGGCGCGATGTCGGCGCACGTCGCGCAGGTCGTCCCGCTCCGACAGCACGCCTGTCCCGCGACGCGCGCGGCAACCAGCAACCACCACCACCGCATCATCACCATCATCATCTTCTTCTTCTTCTTCTTCTTCTTCTTTGCACTTGTACTGCTGCTGCTGCTGCTTAAAATTTAGGATATTGCTGTCTGTCTGTTGTTGACGTCTGAAGCAAATAATAACAAGAAAATTTTCGCTGCAAATTATTAAATCGTTTTGCGCGAACTTTATTCTTCTATCGCCAGTTGTCACGGACCCAGGAAACTTGGTCGACGAGATCGTGGGGCTTGGGGTGGAGGGGGAAGACGACGATGGAGGCCCCCGCGGGCGGGAGCCGGTCTTCCACGTAGTCCACAACGCGGCCAGGGAGACGGTCCTGGAATGTCGGGAGATCATCGAAGAGCATTTCGAGCCAATGGTCGAACTTGTAGACGGCGTTCGCGAGGGTAGCGAAGAAGTCTTCCGAGAGCAAGTCGTAAATAAGGCCCCCAAAATTGCCGGCGACCCACAACATGAGACTCGAGTTGTACCCACCGTCGCGCCTCTCGTTCGCGAGGCTGTCAGTCCCGAGCACGCACGCGGAGGACGTCTTGACCTCAAAAAACTCGTCGAGAGGCCCGAGCACGACCGTATCCAGGTCAACATAAAGCACGCGGCCCTCGAGTCCTGCCTCCGAACTAAAAAGGTAAGCCTTGAGCCACCAGCCCCTCAAAAAGCGCTGCGGCGGCAGTTCTTTGCACTCGGCGTCTACGTCGCGCGCGTCGTCCGTAAAGCAAACAAATCTCGTCGCGTCCGTGTGTCTACTGACGGCTCTATACAGCCGATTCACGTAGCCCGCGTCGTACTTTTTGCCCCACTTGACGCACACGACAGTCCGTCCGACGAGCGCCTTTGGTCTGCCAACAAACTCCCAACTCGCGTCTACCGCCTCCGCTTGTCGGCCCAGCTGCCGCAAGGCAACGTTCTGGTTGTAGCGCCCTTCGCGCCCCCCCACGCAGTGCTCGAGGGCCCTCGCAGGTTGCCCGAGCCGGACGTATAGCCCGGCAAGATTCGAATGGCACGCTTCGAGTTGATCTTCAGGCGGCGACATCAACACAACTGCCTCATACGCTTCCACGGCTTCCTCCGGAGGAAGCAGGGCGGCAAGATTGCACCGCGCTGCGGTGTCCTGGGGATTGGCGGCCACGACACGCCGCCACAGCTCGACCGCGCGCGGGCTGCGCGCCCTCGACGCGAGAAGAGCGAGCTCACGCTCCATCGCGAACTCTTAAGTACTCGCGCATTCTTCCTTACCCTCCCTGCAAACGCCTCCTCACCACATTCGCCGGTCGCCGCTCATTCCAACTCTCACTCAAACCTGCGCGCGATTCAACGAGTGTGTGGCACGAAGACGACAGGTCCTGAGAGTTGCAACAACCTAGCAACAGCAACCATGGCTTTCAAGAATAAACTGTCGCCGGCAACAAACAACAAAACAAGCAAGCTCGTTCGTTCGTTCGTTCGTTCGTTCGTTCGTTCGTTCGTTCGTTCACCGCGCGCAATACGTACTGTGGATTGATTGCCCGGATCAATTTCCTTTCGGTAACGAAGAAGCTTCAACTACTACGTATCCCAGCGAGAGGGCGGTGTTCTTGCAAGTGCCCAATGTGCACCTCCCTGCATAGATATCCATTGATATCCGATACAGACAGACAGACAGACAGACAGACAGACAGACAGACAGACAGACAGACAGACAGACAGACAGACAGACAGACAGACAGACAGCAGGGGTTAATCTCACAGCACAACTAATAACTTGCGACTAGGAGTAGCGCATCATCTTGAGCACTTGTTGCTTTTTTTTATCGTCCTCGCGAGCGTGTTCAAGAGCGTTGTTCACTGCGCCAAAGCACTTTATGACCTGTGGTCTTTGCTCGACATCCAGGATAATCCATACTTCCTAGTGCCTATACTTCGATCATCGGCACTGCTTCCACCAAACTTTATCGCACGTCTGCGTGCTGCTTATTCTTCCGAGCGGGAAAGCCATCATGCTGTCTTCGACCTATTGGTCAACGTGCTCTTACGCTTATCATTTCTCTACTTACTTCGCGTCTGTGCTGCAACTGGGCGTCGCGCCGCTGATTCCGCTTTCTCCTTTAACGTTCTCTGGGCTGTAATCCCTGGTCTCAACGCCATCTGGTACTGCTGTGTGATTCCGCCTCGACGGTATCTGTGCCCCTGACCCTGCTATCTTGTTTTTCTAATTCACTGCTGCTGATCTCTCGTTTGCCGTGCGCCCTTGTCCTCTTCTCGTCTGCTTCATTGTCAATGCTTTCTCCCGATCCTCTTAATCAGCTTTCTCTTGGATGTCGCTCAGTTCCCTTTGTCTGTGCGGCACCTCGCCGTTTTCTTCCCAGGCCATAGTTGACACTGACGTGATGCTCCGATCCCGCCAGGCATGTTTCGCCGTGTTGATTTCATTGGTCACCACTTTGCGGGCCGGAAGCTGCGGTGGTGCCCTGCGGGCGAATAACCTACTCTTGAGTCTCGACGATTAGAGCGACGAGCGAGACTCGTCTCTTTGCGCACGGCCGATGTCAAGAGTCGCGCAGTGGTGGCAAGGCAGCTCATGGATGCGGTTTGCAAAAAACGTTACCGACCCAAGGATTTTGGCCGTGATCGCAAGTGTCTTCAAATCAGGTGACCTGCAGATGCGTATTGTCTGCGGTTGTTGCGGATGACCATTGGGCACAGGTGATCAGCAGGTGCAGACAGCCAGCGGTCGACGTACGGTCGCAGTTTACTCCGCGGTCGTGGTCCGAAGAAGACAGTGAGTGCTTTTCCACCGTCTCTGGTGGTTTCAGAAATAGTATCCGGAAATTTTAAAAACAGAATTATTGAAGAAGGTATCTTCACTGTCTCGTGGGACAAAAAGAAGCGTTTTTGTGATGAGAGAAGGGCTAGCGACGAGCAATATGACAGCAAACGTCCAGAGCAGCAAGGTCTCTGAAGCGGCGGCGGCGGCGAATGCACAACCTTACTTTTCCGACTTAAAACACGACAAGTGCAGGCCAGTAAGTTCACCTAGTCCCAATCTCTAACCCCAGTAAGTTCACCTAATCCCAGTAAGTTTCATATAAGTTCACCTGGTCAGTAAGTTCACCTAGCTCACACCAACTCCTTTGAGCTCGTCGCTCTCGCTTCCGCCAATCTAAGCTGCTTTGATCCGCACGCGCCGCCAACCTTTGAGTTTACTCTAAAAACCCTTTACTCTAAAAGCCCCAGTATGTTCTCCTGGTCCCAGTTTCACCTGGTCACTCAGCTCACCTAGTCCCAATCTCCAACCCCAGTAAGTTCACCTGGTCCCAATAAGTTCACCTACAGTGCGCATGTAGACGCCGTGAGGGGGCTTATCGGTATTGCGCAGCACGTGTGGAGTAGGGTGGAGTCGTCGACCCAGATGAGTATATCCTCGGGGATGCCGATCGACAGAGAGCCACGTAGAGCTGGACGTGGCAGAAGACGGGCTTGGGCAAGAGGACGCCGACCTCGCGGGGCGTCTGGCCCTGGCTCTTGTTGATCGTTTGGCGTAGGCGGGCCTTAAGGGATACAGGTTGGAGGAGCCTCGGTGACAGGACACGATCGATCATGTATCTGGTACCGTTGCAGTGGCCGTGCGACGGGTCGAGGTTGCGAAGACTTTAAGCTCGCGATCAAAGTCAGCATGCCGTTGGTTGTCAGGGAGTTGAAAACTCTACTGTAAAGAGCGAGGCGTCGTCTTCCGACCCATCCTAGTCAGCCGAAAAGAACTCCGACGCCTCGTCTCCGGGAATAAAAGGCCGCAGTCATGCGCGCGTTGTCAGCATCGACAACATCGTTTCAACGGGGCGTGAGAATGGCGCGCTGGCTAAAAGAGCCGCCGCGGGTCGTGGAAATAGTCTGCGAGGTCGCCGTAGACGGCTTGGAGGATCACTGTCTGGCTCTCGCGCCTACCTGACCCTTACTCTCGCGCCTACCTGATCCTTACCCTAAATCGAGGGACAAACAAACAAACAGACAAACATCTGTCGATTAGTAGTTAGGACAATCAGACTTGCGCGAACCTCTTCCACTCTTTTCTTTGGTGTCGTTTGTGGAGAAAGAATTCTGTGCCTACACGATTGCAATAATAGAATGCAGTTACTACGGAAGTGCCGCAGTTGTGAACCCCCCATTGCAATTGAGAAATGGCTTTGGTGAAAAAGCAGGCGCTAATGTGAAGCTCGGTGGTGGTCACGGTTGCCCAGAAGATGCAGACCCCCTGCGTTGGCGGCGGTCCAGCATGCGGATATATAGTCTGAGGTTGCAGGTTGTTTCGACGCGGGTAGCCTGCGGTTGCGGTTGGCTATTAGACGCAGACACATTGTCCGCGAGGTGACATAAAGTGATGAAGCTCTCCGTGAATATCGCGCTGTGACGTATCAGAAGAGTAAGGAGGCGTGGCTTATGCATGAGGTTTATAACCTCCTCAATCTTGGGTGCCAAGGCGACTCTTCGTTGCTGGGCTGAATTTCGCGTCTAGTCTTTGGATTTTTTTGCGCAGCTACAGCAGATTCGGCGCCGAGGTCGCGGCCTCGCAAAGAACAGGCGGCACACCTCGAGGAGGCCCTCCAGAAAAAGACGTCGCTCCAGACGCTCTATCTCGCGTGCGTCCCCAATCGGCGGCATTTTTCGTTTCAAAGCAACTTTTTTGGCTTCGTCGTTTAGTCTAATACAAAAATCTGCGTGCGACATAGGCGCAGCGTACTCAGCGAACTAGCAGCGCCTTCGCGCTGTCGCCGACAAGACACGAAAAACCATCAGCAGTGGCCGCGCTTGGAAGGGGGGCGAGTGATCGGAAGCCCTATAAGAAAAAATTCTGCAGCTCACACCTCTTTCGACAAAAAAAAAACCTTCGCGCGCTGTCTGTCTCCTTGAAGTGTTGTCTCTACTTCCCCATTTTACCTGCAGCAGCGAGCCGCGACCAAGTCGTTGCTCCGAGATCGTACTGCGGATGTGTTGTCCACTGTTGGTCCATCGTAGTCCGCGCCTCCTAGATACGGCGCGGTTACGGGGATGTGATTCTTATTTGCAGTATCGTTGTTTGCGCCGCTCAGCGTTCGTTCTCAACCAGTGCCTCCAAAACAAAAGACTGCCATGGGACCGGTAAGGTGAAATGCGACGACGACGACTCCAGTCCGGTGGCTCTCGCGGTGCGTGCTAAAAGCTTTCGGAACGGGCGGGAAAAATCACGCAGAGATGAAATGTCGGTGTCTGCGTCTACGCGCGTCGTCTGTGTCTGCTGTTCAGCAGTCGCCGGCACGAGCAGCGCGACGCGCAGCACAGACGTCGTCCTTGTTCTTTAGACGGGTGCATCTGGCAGAGAACCCAGGCCGTTGGGTTCGATGTCGACTCGCAGGTGGCGATATTGCGCTCGCAACCCAAGTTCTAGTGCGAGAGATAGGCTGTCGATGCACACGTTGCACAACTTACTCGGAGTTAATCGGAGTTAGAGCTCGGGTGTCTGTCTGTCTGTCTGTCTGTCTGTCTGTCTGTCTGTCGCAAGACTTTTTTCCGGCTAAAGCTGACGGATGATCGCGGTTTGAGATCCAGGTAGAACAGGGAACAGATGAGGCTCTCGACACCCATCCTGGAAGCCATCATCACCTCGCGGAATCATTGAGCGCCGTAGATGTGCGAAACGGAAGGCCTCGCGAAATTAGCCGATCACGTCCCGACGAAGTGCGTCTAGCTCGCGTTGAACTTACCACGTTTTCTCGTCCATAAGTTTACACCAGCCTCTTTTGTGTGGATGGCGGAAGCGCAGATGGCGAGCACTGGACGTCCGCGGGTGGATCCGATTGTTACACCTCGGGCGACAACGGCCTGGTTCGCGACAAACGCGCCGACGTACGTCGTCGGCGAGGCTGGTGCCAACACGAAGCTCGATGGATCAGTTGATGAAGCTAAGGCCCTTTCATCGCCGAAGACGGATCGCATGTCGAGCCGTACCATTTGCCGCACCAAATCCCGCTGCCACAATTCCGCACGTTGGCTAGCCGCGGCGACCCGAGCGGACCTCGATCGGGCGACTGAGCATAGTTCGTGCAGGATGTCACCATCGGTGAGGTGCCGTGCCTGTCGCGACACCGTTGGAGCCGCAATGCGCGGCGCTCTTCTCGTTTACCGCGTACCACACAGCGGAGCGGAGCTAGAGAGTGTTGGGGTCTGTCGTGTTTGGGGTGATTTTTGGGCGCAGCGTCTGATCGAGGCCGGCACACGGGCGGGCGGGAACGCCGCCGGCGCAAGTTGAGCGAGCGAGCGAGCGAGCGAGCGAGCGAGCGATTTTGAGTAGGGGCGTAGCGTCGTCGCGAGAGTCGGCGGAATGGATGAAGGCGTCGTCGTCGTCGTCGAAAGGAATGTAAGGCCTCGCGAGCACCCGAGATGTACGGCCAGTTCCGGCATTGAATACGATTCGACGCGTGGTCAGGGTCTTGAACACGAGGCTAGACTTAAGGACACCTGATGGTGGCCGAGGTCGTGATTGATGAGCAGTCGCTGTCGGTGGTACACTCAACACCACAGGGTGGTAGGTAGTCCGTCGTAAGAGAGAAGAAGAAGAAACAGTTAGGTCGTAGACCGTTGAGAGTACCGTTGAGTTTGTTTGAATAGAGCGATGGCTGAACCCGAGGAAACCGAAGGCGCGGTGTTGTGGTAGCGGTCCAATCGAGTTTTTTATTTTTTTGTGCGCAGACAAGAAGCCGACCGAGGGCGCGCTGAACATTCGAATTCGCGACCAGACGGGCGAAGAGACGTATGCTTTTTTTTTTGTGTTAAAAGTTCTCGATTTTGCGTTGTTCTTCTTCGCAGGTTTTTTAAAGTGAAAAAGACAACAAAGCTGGAGAAAGTATTCACAGCCTATTCGTCGCGCAAGGGCGTAGCCCCTGGGTCGCTCCGGTTCTTGTTCGACGGCCAGCGCGTCCAACCCACCTCGACGCCGCAAGACCTGGACATGGAAGACGGCGACCAGTTGGATTGCATGCTCGAACAGCAGGGCGGATATTAGTATTAGGTGCCTACCTATCGCGGACGTGGTCGTAGAAGCGGGTGGCGAAGTTGGGATAGCTCCGGAGGATGACGAAGGCGACGAGGATGTAGCGGACGCCGGAGGTGATGGGGTGGCCGCCGTGGAGGAGGCCCGAGGCGTGGGCGAGGACGTGGCCCTTCGGGGAGCGAATCGCGGTCTGGATGCCCTCGAACCACGTCCCGCCCCCCTCGTAGTCCCTTAGGTCGTTGAGGGCGATGTTGAAACTCACTATGGAACCGTCTCTGTGTGGCTCGAGACGCGTCTGGCCGTTCGTCGCGTTGTATTTGACGACGAAGGCGTCGACGACGCGGAGGTGTCGGGGGTCCGGAAGCACGAAGCCATAGGAGTCCGTCAAAAAAGGGTAGACGACCGAGGGGAGCGCGTCGTTCCGGAACCAATCGAGCGTCCGGGGAAGATCGGCGAGAGAGACGTCCGTCGTGGGATAATTCAGGTGCCGCGAGGTGCTCCAGCCGGTTGTTGATGCCCGTTCCTCGCACTCGTCGACGACAGCATCGAGTTCGCGGTCGTCGAAGAGTGGCTTCGCAGAGTGGGAGACGAGGTGGCCGAAATTGACCCCGTCGAGATCACAACTCGGGACCCAAGTCGTCCGTGCGATGTTCCTTGCCGCGAACCGCGGTCCCTTCCAGACCCGGGGCTCGAAGGTCTTCATGGTCTCCATGTACTGGGGGATCACTCTCTCGCTTATCATCGTCATTGCGGCGGCGGACAGCAACAACATCGTCGTGGTTTACTAACTAACTACCGTGGTGACGTGACGTCAGGAGAAGGAAGATGAGGCTGTTGTTGATTCTCCTTGGTGCTGCTGCTGCGCAGGCAGGGTTTGTGGAAGAGGTGATAGAAGCCGTCGAGAAGGACCGCGTCGAGGAGTACTTCGAGACCGTGGTGATCCCCGCGCGCGAAGCGTCTCTCGAGGAGCAGATTAGCGTCGGCGAACGGAACGCGTCGGCGTTGACCTGCGCGTCGGAGGATTTTCGCGTGCTCGAGGCCGACCGGAAGGTGGTTATCGTGGGCGGCGGACCCGCCGGCCTCACCGCGGCCGTCTACGCCGCGCGCGCCGACCTCGAACCCCTCGTCATCGCGCGCGACGGCGGACAGCTCGAAGCTACCTCGCGGGTCGACAACTTCCCGGGATTTGACGAAGGCGTGGATGCCGTCGACCTCGTAAACCGCATCGAGCGCCAGGCGAAGCGGTTCGGGGCTACCATCAAGGCCTGCGACATCACGGGGGTTGATCTGCGGTGTCGTCCTTTTCGCGTCTATTGCGAAAACGAAGAAGAGATCACGTCTAGCGCGCTCGTGGTTGCCGCGGGGGCCTCTCCCCGCTGGCTTGGGGTGCCGGGGGAGCACAAGTTCCTCAGCAAGGGGGTCCACACCTGCGCGACCTGCGACGGCTACTTCTACAGGAACGGCCACGCGGCAGTGATCGGCGGCGGCGACACGGCCATGGAACAGGCGCTCTTCCTCGCGCGCATCTGCGAGCGCGTCACTCTCGTGCATCGCGGCGATACCTTTCGTGCCTCCAAGACGATGGCCACGCGGGTCCTCAAGCACCCGAACATCCTCATACTCTGGAACACGGTAGTCGAAGCCTTCAAAGGCGACGACGACGACGACGACCAAAAGCTCTCGGCCTTGGAGCTCAGAAATGACCAATCGCGGACCGTTCTTCGAGTGGATGCTGCTTTTGTGGCTATCGGCCACACCCCGAACACGGGCCTTTTCGACGTCCGGAAGAATCTCGAGGGCTACATCTACACGGCGCCCGGTTCCACCCTCACCTCGGTTCCTGGCGTTTTCGCCGCCGGCGACGTCCAGGACCCCGTCTACCGCCAGGCAATCACCTCCGCGGGCACCGGGGCCATGGCGGCCATCGACGCGGAGAGGTGGCTCTGCGAACACGGATGTTAGTTACTTAGGTTCTCGCGAGACGAGGAGCAGCACGAGCAGCAGCTTGGTTATTATTATTATTGTAAAGTAATGGTTGTTGTTGTTGTTGTGGTCTGTTTCTGACACTACCTGAGTGGATGATGTTCACACTTTCTTCGGTGGATTCGGCATTCGCCCCACCTCAGAAATCGTCGTCGTCGTCCCACTCGTCGTCGTCGTCGTCGTCGTCGTCCGAGGCCACGGCGATCTTCTCGCGGAGGGTTAGGATCTTGTCAACTTCGTTTCCCAAGAGCCCGCCCATGCTCTTGGTGGTGGCAGTCCCTGCTGGATTACTCGTGCGTGGCTCGACTTTTTTGAGCTGGGCGCCCCCTTTAATCGCCGAGAGCAGGTCGTTCCCTTTTGGCGCCGGACGGTCGACAGACGGTTTTTCTACTTTGCGGAGCTCCTTGTTCGGGGCCGCGGCGATCTCGGCGAGCAGACCGCCTCCCAACTTTGGTCCGCCGCTCGTCGCCGGCGGCAGCGCCGGCGGCAGCGAGGCCACGCTCTCGTCGTCGTCGTCCGAATCGTCCAGTACCGACGGGTCCATGCCTTCGGCCCGCATCTTCTGCTGCACGGCAGCCAGCGGGAGCCCCATGTTCAGCATCTTGAAATACTTTGCGTACTCGTTGTATTCTGGCTCTTCGACGGCTGCCGCTTCTTCTTCCTCCTCTTCTTCTTCTTCTCGGCCCTCGGGAGGCGTTTCCGCTTCCTCCTCGACCGCCGCCTCCTCGGCGCGGGGCTGCTCGATGAAGGGCATCATCGGCGGCGGGACGGTCTTGCGAGCTGTTTCCCCCACCTTTGGGCTGATGAAGGGCATCGGCGGGGGCGGCTTTGGCGGACTCGGCGGACTCGACGGACTCGACTTGGGCGCGAGAATCAGAGGCGCGTCGGGCTCCTTGATTCGCGACGCGCTCTGCGCCCGGTGCATCGGGTGAAGATCGTCATCGTTCGCGAACCGCTGCCGCCAGTTGAGACCCGAGGGACGCTTTACTGTGTTGTTCGCACTCGATTCGTTCTTCTTCAGCTTTCTTCTCTTTTTGTCCGTTTTTTCCTTGTGGACCGTTTTAATTTTTTCCATTTCCGCGGCGGCCCACTGGTCCAAGAAGTAGCGCGGATTCGAGTACTTGACGACGCACTTCCCGTCCTCCTCGAACAAGCTGTCGACGCCGCTAAAATCGGGTACGGGTTCCAGCACGGCGTACCGCTCCTTCAGCGCTTTGGGCGCCGTCTCGATACTAAACTCCACCGCTTCTGGCCGCGGCACGGCCGCCTCCGTCCGCGACACGTCCTCGTCCTTCAGCATCCGCACCTTTTCGTCCACCTCCCTCAGCAACGCCTGCACCCCCGCGGCACGCTCCCCCACAACGCGAACGCGACCGTGCGTATCTTGCGCGAGAGCGAAGAGCTCCTCGAACATCTCGCGCGCGTAGTGCGCCACCAGCCCGACCTGCGCGAGCGTCCCGGTCATGCGCGCCATCGAGACGTCCTGGAGGATCGCCCCGGGGTTCGATTTGCTGTAGAGGTGGGGATGTCCATACGCCAGCGACTCGGAGATCGATCGGAGCGGCATCTTTCTTCTTCCTTGTGGTAATACAAATATTATGGGAGGGGGAACTTACCTACTTTTTATCCAAACCACAAGTTAGAACCTTTCCTTCTTTTTTTTAACAGGCGGGGGGGGGGGGGGGGCAAAAAAATAACTTCTTCGTTTTATTTCGATATTATTTTAATATTATATCGTTCCCGTCGTATTAATTAATTAGCCTCCTTTGGTTCAAAAGAGGGGCAAGGGTGGGGGTAGGGGAAGGGAGGCGACTTAGTTACGCGGCAAGTGGCGTAAAGCACGAGCTTTATTTCGGCACTCCGGCGGAATAAGAAGACTTCGGCGTTGCGCCAATCTTTCTCATTTTACAAAAAATAGGCGCCTTCCTCGTCGTCGAGGTCGCCGAGTCTTGTTGCGTCCTCCGCCACGTACTACTCGAGGAAGAATTCGTCGTCCATACTTTCGCCGCGAAGACGACGCATGCGCAATTTTCGCTTTGAAAACCCTCTCGACGGGTCAGTACTTGGTAGCACCGTACTTAACCACAAAGTCGTCGTCGTCGTCGTCGTCGTCCTATGTGCTCGGTTCATGAATATCATCGGTAAGACACACGGGCAAGATGGTCATCGCGCAAATAGACCCGCTTCGCCTACGCCGACCTGACCATTACCCGCTGCTTCAAGAATGCGCACAACTTGGAGAAGCTCATCTTCGCCGACAACTGGTCTGAAGCTGCCCTGGGCATCGAGGCCACCCAGCTCAACAAGTTCGAGTGCTGCATCCGCTACCAGCCCCCTTCCGGAAGATGGAGTGCCTGCACGAGCTGCTCGGCCCCGTCGACGCGGCCATCCACCATATCGAGACGTGCGGCGCCAAGCTGTCGTGGGTCTTCATGCTATTCTCCGGCGTCTACGCCGATACCAACAACTGAAGAAGTCGTCGACGAAGCACTACTTCTCGGCGGATACGATACGATACGATACGATACGATCAAGGCGGCGACTGATGCGATTACTGGGCGGTGGCTCGGTTTGGGGTCGCGGCAGGTTGGTCTCCTGGACTCGCTGCACATCTTCGCCTGGCTGGTAGACCCGTTCACAACGACGCCGACGTATGATGATGAGCTTCTTAACGTGAGAGACTGGGAAGAAAGACCACGGCATGAAGACAATCGAGTGGTTCTAACCACCCAGACTCTACTGATCGCCGCGAGGTGGCCTTCACCGAGCTCAAGAGCAGATCGCTCTCCGCCCGGGGCCAGTGGGGGGCGCGCTCATCGAGAACGCAAGCAGTCCCTCGTCAAACCGCCCGCCGACGTGCGACGATTCAAGAAAACGTCCACCGAGCGCGAGATCTTCAAGCAGTCGCGGAAGATGTCATGTCCGTCGCCGACGACTGGCGACTCTGACACCGGCATCAAGCAATTCCCAAAGATCACCCCCATCGCCATCCGCATCGACGAGATGACAGTCCAGTCTGCCGACGTCGAGTCGAGTCGAGTCGAGTCTGCAAGACCCACAAGCTCATCCACACCAAGACGCGCAACCGGCTCTACACCCACACCGTCCATCGCCTTCTCTTTACCTACGTCAACCTCCGCCTCCTCAACAAGTGCACTGAGGAACTCGGCAACTTTTTTCCTCAAGCAGCAGACGCTGAGCAACTGCCAAAACGAGGACGAGCCCCCTCTCGACCAGCCGGGCGCTCCGACTACCAAAAAAAATAGCCGCAGTCGCCGATGACGCCTCCTTCGTCGCCGCAGTCTAGTCTCGCTCGACGACGAGAGCTCTGGGGCGCTTTCCGAAGTTCTGGGGCTGTTTCAATTTTTTTGTCTAATTTTGTACAATTGGCGTTTTTTTTCTAAAAGCGGCTTCTATAATACAATAATATAAAACGAAAAAAAAACGATATTGTTATATTTTTGCCAATATAATAATATGGCGGCGTTCAATAGGGGTTAGTTAGTTAGTTAGTTAATCAATTAATTAATAAGGGTGGTGTGGGCGGAATTGTAGCATTTAGGAAAATGGCGCGGGCCCGGCGAACCGTCGACTGCAGTCTCGCGTACGGGCATCCCCACCTCTACAGCAAGTCGAGCTCGGGGACGATCCTGCAGGATGTGACCATGGCGCGCATGACCGGGACGCTCGCGCAGCTTGGTCTGGTCGCCCATTCGGCGACGGAATTGTTCAAGGAGCTGTTCAGCATAAGCGAGGAGATGTACGAACGGATCGAAAAGGCCCAGAAGCGGACGGGGGCGCTGAGCGAGACGCTCCCGAAGGTTGTGGCCAAGGTGAAGGAAATCAACGGGAACGCGGGGGGCTCGAGCGCACCGCACGAACACTCGGAGCCGGCGCGGATCGCGTTTAACGAAAGTACGATGCCGCGCGCGATGAAGGAGAGATACGAAGCTCCCGAAGTCCACGCGACCCCCGATCTCAGCGGGGTCGACGAGCTCCTCCCCGAGGAGCTGAAGGACGGTCCGTGCGGGCACAAGTACTCGTATCCCGGTCTCTTCTTGGACCAATGGGCCGCCGAGGAAATGACTCGGATCTCGAATCTCAAGAGGAAAAAGGCCGAACGGAAGGCCGACAAAAAGGAACGCAAAAAAGACCAAATCAAGAAGATCCGGGGGTGGCGCGAGCGCTATCAGATGGACGACGACGAAGCCAAAACTCATCAGCAGCAGCAGCGGGGGGGCGGGGGAGATGGCGTTCCGTCGCGGATTACGATGGAACGCGCGCCGTCCGAGAAGCGGCCGCAACTGGACCGGAGTCCCTCGCTCATCCCAAAGCCCCCGTCGGGAAAAAAGCCACCCCCGCCGCCGCCGCCGCCCCCAAAGAAGGCGACGCAACCGCCGCCGCCGCCGCCCCCGAAGAAGCCGCCCCCCCCGCCTCCGTCTTTCTCCTCGACGGACCGAGAAGACGCGCTGCCGTCCAAGCCAAACCACGAAGACCTGGACGCCTCGCGTCCGGCGAGCGTCCGCCGCACCACCTCCGATGCGCTTCCGATTGTCGAAGAGGAGCAGGACGAATCCTTCGCCTACGAGACCGACGCCCCGAGCTACCCAAAGTTCTTCAAGATGCTGCAGATGGGCATCCCCAAGCCCGCCGTCCAGCAAAAAATGATGGCCGAGGGCCTCGACCCCACGGTCCTCGACGAGGAATCCGACGACGAGGAGTCTCCCCGCTCCACGCCGCAAAAGGTGCCGCCCGAGGTCGCCGCCGCGCCGGCTTCGGATAATGTTCCGGCTGCCGAATCGCCGCCTCGTCCGCCCACGGGCCTCCTGGGGGCTATCCAGCAGGGCGCCGCCCTCAAAAAAGTCGTCGAAACCCCCGTCAAGGCCGCCGCCCCCAAGAACGACCTCCTCGCCGCCATCAAAGGAGGTGCTAACCTCCGCAAGAGAGATCCCGACCTCGACGACGCAAAGCCTTCCGCTCCCGTCAAACCCCAGGCCGGGGGACTCTTCGGCGCGGTCGACAAAATCCTCAGCCTCCGCCAGAAGATTGCCGCAGACGACGACTCGGACGACGACGAATGGGGAGACGACGACGACGAGTGGGACGACGAGTGGGACGACGACGACGACGATTAAGAGAGAGAGAGAGAGAGTGAGCGCGCGTGTTCGCACGTAGGGGCTTGTACGGTGAAAAGAAAGAACTTTGCGATCGATGATTCGAAGCAATTGGACGCTTCAGTTTGGCAGTGGTTTCTTGGAATACGGTCCTCGCTGGTTCTGAATGTCGAGACTATCTGCGTGCCGCTTTACCTTTGTAGCCTCGCCGCGCACCACGCTGGTGACTAAAACTCTATACACCAGACGCGACGCCCTCCTCCTCCTCCTCCTTCTCATTCGATACCTCCTCCCTCGCACCACCCGCGGCCTCTCGAGCAAGCAAGCAAGCAAGCGAGCAAGCACGCACCGAGGTATATAAACAACACTTAGGAAGGTCGAGGGGAACCCCCGGATGATTTCCTCGGGGACTGGACGAGGAGGTCGGAAACGGTGGCGGCGTGCACCCCGGCGAGAGCCTTGAGGGCGTCGTTGGCTGTCTCGTTGGCCTTGAGCGCCCTTGCCAGCTGGGACTTGAGCTTGTCGACTAAAGCTTTTTGCGACTGGAGGTCGGCCGCGAGCTGAGCGCGCGTTGTCTCGAGGACGTCGTCGCTCGCCGTCTCGGCTCGCAGCCGCCTCGTTCTCTCGGTTTCGGCAGCGTCCTTCGCTCTTTCGAGGGCTTTTGTTGCCTCCAATAGTTCGCTCCGGAGGGCGTCGTACTGCGTTCGAAGCTGGGCCCTGTCGCGGCCGCCCGCTTGGATTCTCTCGGCCAGCGCGGCGAACCGACGCGACACGATACCCGCGCGGTCTCTGTTCGCTTTGTCGCGCGCTCTCGTTTTGTCCGCCTCAAAAAACGGCTCTCCGTAGTCGACGAGCTCGTGCTCTCCCGAGCACAGTTGGTTCGTCAGGTCGAGCCACATCTGGTCCCGTCGGATGACCTCGGCCCTCGCCCTTCTCAAGTCGCCACCCTCCTCCTCGGCCTCGCGCGGTCTCTCTTCCCGCCGCCGTTTCTCCGCACTCTCCTCGGCCTCGCGCAACATCTCTTCCATTCGCTTCTCCCGCGCTTCCGCGTTTCGCCGCGCGTCCTCCGCTCGCTTTACCGCTTCGATCTGCTGCCGCCGCGACTCGTCGAGCGTCGCGCGCAAACCGGAAACGAGCTTGTTGCTCGCCGCGAGGGCGTTCTCGAGGGCGGCAATCTCTTGGCGCGCCGCGTCCCGCTCGCAGGAGGCGGCCGACTCCTCGCGCGCGGCAGCGCGCGCTTTCGCGCGTTCGGTCTCGACTGCCTCGACCAACTCTTCCAGAACGATCCGCGGCGACGCGAGGAGGTCGTCGTCGACCTCCAGAATCTCGGCCGCGCGCGACGCAGCGTCGCGGAACGCGGCATTCTCCTTCCGCGTCCGCTCGAGAGCCTTCCGCAACCCGTCGACCTCTTCTCTGACCTCGTCGCGTTCGGCGCGAATCCCCTCGATCAATTCCGCGTGCCGCGATTTTCGCGAGGCTTCGTTGAGCCTCGAAATCTCCGCTTTCGCCTCCTCCAGCGCCGCGCGCGCCGCTTTCGCCTCCTCCAGCGCCGCGCGCGCCTCCTCCTCCTCCGAGTCGTCCACGGTCACGGTCGCGGACCGTTCGCTTCTCCGCTTCTCCGACCGCAGACTCTCGACCTCGCCGCGCACCACCCTCTCGACGACCTCGCCCTGCGACCGACGAGCCGCCGGCACATCCTCTGGCGCCGGCGCGTCCTCCTCTGGTTCGACCGAGATATCCTCCGTCGCCATATCTCTCCGCTCCTCCTGCTCGCAAAACCGCTCGTCCCGCCGCTTTCCCTTGGCGAAGGTTATCACGAGCCCCGACCCGTCGTACGCCTCGAGGACCTGCCGCACGCGCAGCGCTTCGCCCTGAACATCCCGCACCTTCTCGCTCCCAATTGCCACGATCTCGTCCGACGGCATCAGTTGCTCGGGATACAGCTCGCACTCCGGATCCGTCCAGGCGACGGCCACCACGCCGCGCTGCGACTTTTCGTACCGCGCCCCCATCACCCCGAACCCAAACGGACCTGCCCCAAACCGGTGCCGAAACATCTCGCCCATCTTTTGTGTGGGCGCCGCCGCCCTTGTGGCAAAAAAAAACCTCACAAAAAAGAAGAAGAAGAAGAAGAACGATGAAAAACGTCTTAGGGCGTCAAAGGCGGCGTCACACCGGCGTCCGTGCTCTCAAAACACCCATGACCAACCTGGCCAAGAGCGCCACAGAGGAAACCGAAATTAGCACAGGCAGCACGACGCTGCCCCTCCTGGCCGCGATGCAAGGGCTAACATCTGCAAGAATCATCCTCCGATCGGCGTCGTGTGCGACGGCCTCATCTGAAAGGTGCGAGACCTGCTTTGACTTGAAGAAGAAGAAGAAGAAGAAGAAGAAGCGAAGAGGTGCGAGGCGGCCGCCGCTACAGACGTCGACGACGCGACCTCGTGCTCCACGCGGCTTTCTGCCGGAGCTTCCCACGCGGAGGAGCTTTTGGTGTCCTTGGCTCCCTGTCGTCGAGCCTCCAACTCTTTTTGTGTCGCCCAGCCTGTGGTTGGATCCCAGTCTGTCTGTTAACGGACAACAAATCAAGAAAAAAAAATGCGCGAAAAAAACACAGCCTTTGAGGTCACACAAAGAAAGGGTCTCCTAAATGAATGAATGAATGAATGAATGTTGCCGCGAAAACCCAACAAGACCCTTGCCTTCAAGCGCCCGACACGAAGAACCAGGCACCATCGGTCTGTTATTTTGAGGACGGACAACGAGGGGTCTCGGAAGGTCTGATTACTCAGTGCCTCCTCTATTTCTCCTTTTGCTGCATTGTGCACCTAGCTCTGGGCGTTGTTGTAACTACCAAAATTATCTGCCAATCAGGTGGTCTCAATTCGCGTCGACGTCACGACGAGGAGAATCGCTTTCATTTGCCCGAATCTCCCAATATCATCTGGTTGGCAAGTTATCTCGTCTTGTCGTAGACGACTGCCATCTCGAGGGGGTCTCCCGAGTTTGGTTCAGCTTACCACTCATGCCACACTCGCAGCTTGGCAGGCTCCTACGTCGCTGACAATAATGCTATTCGATTAATTGCGGCGAGCTACAACTTCTTTTCAGCCTCTATTTTTTCAATTACACATCTCGTCAATAATTAAGGATCCTCTCGATCTCGCTGCACAGAGAACTGGCGGCCTCGGGTCTACGATACCGCTGTGTCGTTTCGCCATGGACGCTACGTTACAGCTCGGTCACATTATCAGCCAGCCAGCCAGCCAGCCAAATATGGTGGTGATCTTTCCGTAATAATTCCTTTGACTATGGCGTGCGGTACTTGTGGTCCCCCGCTCGCGAGTATCAAGGCTTATGCCCATTCAATTCGCCACCATGTCAGCTAAGATATCTCCGGATAGATAATGCACGCTACCAAGCGCTCAGCTTGCCTATCGCTTTCGTTTCGAACGTTGTTTCGAGCATGTTGCTTTGTGTATGCGACGTGGAGTCTGAAGCGAGCGCGTTCAATATTCAGGTGAAGAATCAAATCGGTTGGTTTTACGAACACCCTTTGAAATTATCCTGGGCTGCCAAAAAAAAACTCGTGAATGGATGCCGCATATCGGGGTGACCTCGCTCTCGACATCTTGCTGATTGTCAGAGGCGCTCGCTCTTTCGTCGAGAGCTCAAATGCTCTTCGGCGCCAGTCGAATAAACTCTTCGCCATGCTGCAAGTGCCAATTGGCTCACCTCCCCTTGCTACTGCAGACCGTTTCGAGTGGGCACTCTCGTACGGGCAAGCAGCGCAAACGACGTGCAACTTGCTGGGGGTGGTCCGCTCCCTGGCTCGTCTAATCAAAGATTCTTCGATCTTGCGTTCGCTGTTGGTTGGCCTGACCCTGATATTATTATCAATTTGCAAAGGGTGTGCCTCGAGATATATTAAGAAGTGTGCACCAGGTCCACATTCTTTCTTTCGGCAAACGGATATTCCTTCCACGACGCACGTCATCCTCCTTCGGCGGCGGACGGTGCTTGGATCGTCGTGGTCGGGCACCTTACTCCGCGTGGATGGTCTAGTTGGGCCCGGGTTTCGGACTGTTTGATCGCGCAATGGCAGGTGTCATCACCGTGAAGACGTTGCCTCGTGCATATATGATTGACGGCTACTTGCGCATAGTTGAGGTGCAAAACACGGATGGTGATAGCGTGCTGGTCTGTCAATTGGAATCCGGACAGACATACCACCGCGAGCCTGGCGGGAAGGTATACGGTATCCACGTATCCACGGCGTCGCGGACCGCGGCAAACACGCCCGCGTTATTTATTTATTTATTTATTGGCGACCAACACGTACCCTTTGACTCCAAGTGCTCTGCGACCGTTTCGTGTTCTTCAATACAACTCGTCTATTGACGGGGAGCGTGGTTTGTCCCGGAAGCCACGGCCGCAACAGTCTTTCGCGTGTCGGTCGCCTTCCAGTGTTCAAAACGTCGCTGCTTCCTCCTCTAGTACATACTCGCGAGCTTTATTTCCTTATTACTCTTGATACTTTACGGACGCGACGATCGTCTGCTCTCGCCGTTGCATGTGGCACCAACGCTAAAATAACAACTTCTTCTTTTTTTTTTTTTTCTTTGCCGGCGGAAGTTGTACTTGACATTCTCGTGACCGTGTGGTAGCCTTGTGTTCTCGCGTTCATACAACGCGTAAATTCCCCGGAGCAAATAATGGCGGCCTGAATAAATATTTATTTAAGACGTCAGGCTGCGACCGTCTCCTTAGAGTTCGTGTCTTTCTTCATAGCCACCACGCCCGCCGCTACTCTGCTTCTCTTTCTTCTTCTTGCGTCATCCAAACTTCTTGTACCATTCTTCGCATTCCAGCTCCCCGTCGTGCCCTTCTTCCTACGTGTGGTGCGCCGAATCCCTTGCTTCTGAGTCCTTGTTTCCCATACGCGCTGGCTCGAGTTATAATGGTTTGCCGCCACCACAACAGCAACAACAACAACAACAACAAGAACAAGAAGAAGGGGCGCGGCCATGGGTGAGCACAAAAATGTTTTTTGACCTCGGCGGCGGCTCTTTGGCGTCGACTTTGGGGGGTTGTAGGGCGCAACAGAGGAGAATCAACGAAGAAGAAGAAGAAGGAAAAAATAGTTATTCTCGAAGGTGCGCGGAGCCGACTTTGAGGACTTCGACGCCGCGAGGAGAAAAAAAAAAAAATTAGGGGTCGCAGTTTCCGTTGTTGACGCAGTCATCCATGGCGTCCTGGAAGTCGCGGATTTTGGTGACAGTCGCGACCGGGTCAGCGCCGGCGTCGTTGTATTGAACGTCGACGGTGATCCAGTAGTCATCGTAGGGGCAAAAGTGGCGCGCGTGCTTGTCGCAGAGGTTAGATTTGTCGGTGTAGTGGGTACGGTCAAAAATGAGGGGCGAGGGGACCTGGGTCTTGTCGAGGCCAATGTTCTCCAAGCCGGGGAAGTTGTTGTAAATGCAGGGGACGGGGTTGTAGGGATCAGCAGGGTCCGGGCAGAGATGGAAATCATAGAATTTGACGTGATAAAAATGGGCACCGCCCGCGTTTCGAAAGTCGTCGGACATGTCGGTACCCGTCTCGTAGGCGTACAAGCCGCCGCCGGTGAAGTTTTGGTTGATGTCGGGGACCCACTGGGCTTTGGCGAGTTGTTGGTCGGAACAAACGCCGAAGAAGTCGGGCTGTCCGTCCAATAGGATTGGAAACGCGGACAAGTGTTCCCCGTTCCTCGCGTGAAACCCTGCCGAGTGGGTGGTGTAGCAGCCCGGGTCGATGCCGAGGAAGGGAGCCGTTTGGTAGTCGAGGCAGGGGTCGTAGGGAAAGAGCGAGAGATAAGCTATCATAGTGACCCGGTCGAAGGCGTAGTCCGACGGCCGCGACGTCGCCATCATCAACTCTCCGAGGCCCGTGTCGACGTTGCAGGCTTCGTCGGGGAATATGGCGGAGAGCAGGCAGTCCCACTCGAAGGCAAAACCGGGCCAGGCTGTCTCGCCCGACGCGGCGTCCGAGTCGGCGTCGACGCCCGTCTCGAAGTCGCCGCCAAACCCCGACTTGGTGAAACGAGAGGGCGGGTTGTGGGAGGTCATGTTGATCGGGGTCGAAGAGGTGAAGGACCACAACGACAGGGGTCCCAAAAGATCGACGAAGCCCGAAAAGTCAAGGCCGCCGCCGCACACGTCGATCGTGACGTTCGCGGCCGCGGCCTCCGCGCAAACGTTCGGGAAGTAGTCCTCGACGACGGCCGCGTAGAAGCCCTGGTTCGCGTCGCGCGTGAAGCGCGGTTCCGGGGGACTCAGGATCAACCCAAGCGGAAAGACGTTGGCATCGGCGTGAGGCGCCCAGACGTCGCCCGTCTCGCGCCAGCCCGTTCCCGCCTGCGTCGTCCCGTACGCCAGCGCGTAATCGTAGGCGACCGCCCACATCTCCTTCCAGGATTGGGTCAAGTCTTCAGAGTTAAGCGTGTAGCTCAGCACCTGGTCGTCGGACTCGAAGTCTATGGCGCACTGCTCGGCGAGCATCGTCTCTCGCATTCCCGCGCACGTTCCGTCCCAAAATTCTTCCCCCTTGCCGTCCACGCCCCCCGGACCGCAGTGCTGGTAGTCGATCTCGCCTCCGACGCACCCTACGACACAGGTGTAGTTCATCGTCATCCCGGCCTCGAGGCAGTAGAGGTAGTAGTAATCTCCTTCGTCGATGGTACCGATGCTTTGAACGATTTTCTTCCGGGACGCAGAGGTCAGCCAACCGCTTCCGGCATCGACCTGGATGAGGGCGTTATTCCCGGCGTCCATCGTGCACGACGTGTGGTACCCGAACCCACTAACGGCCGCGGGGAAGAAGAAGAAGAAGATGCCGACCAAGACGACGATTCCAATCATATATATGCTTGTTGTTGCCGAAATTCGCGGGCCGTTCGTGAATCTAGAATTCGCAACAGTTTTTTTATTACCGCCCCCTGTGTATACTACTGTACATGCCGTACTCGATACCAAAAATTACGCGTGGGTCAATCAATCAATGGCGGCCAACAACTGGTATGGTGACGTCAAAAAAAAAGCCTGGCGCCAAGCCCCCAAGTCGGCGCGGGCGAAGAAGAAGCAGTGCTTGTCGAATCGAATCGAATCGAATCACCCCCCGAGTGAAGGTGTCGTAACTCAATGATCGCCTCAATTGGAAGGTGTCGTTCGACGAGGACGCGGAGACGTCGGGACCAGTCGATTCTGACGGACGTCGAGGAGAACGCGTGTGTGGAATATGCGATCGCGAGGAACCAGGCGCAGGACGCGGCCCTGACCGTGAGCTGGGCAAAATGGTGCGCCACATCTTGCTCGCGCGGCGCGCCCTGAACCGCGAGGATGGCCGCGAGCACGCGCGTTTCACCAAGGCTGCCTGCCTAAAGGAATTATGCGCGGATCGAGGAGGCGAGCCTAGCGCCGGAGAAAGTCGATCGCTCCAAGTTCGTCATGCGCTCGCCGCCTCCAGTCGGCAAGAATCCCAAGTTCGACCTGACCATCATGTCGCCCGAGAAGGATTCGGTAGTCCAAGCTCGAGCAGGCCGAGGCCGTCATCAAGCATCCGTCCGAGCCTGAGGTCGACCCCAAGGACACCGGTCGGCATCTTGGAGGTGGCGAAGCCGACTCGCAAGAGAGACATCTCCAAGTTCCGGATCACCGACGGCCAGGGTTCTTTCTGCCAATCTCTCGAACAGCGAGGGCCCAGGAGGCTGGCTGCCCGCGACGAGGTGGCGGATGCCAAGCCCCAGCGCGCGGAGGCTCGCCTCCAAGCGCGCGCCGTGAAGGACCATCTCTACGCGTTGCTCCTGGCCGCCTGGACTCGATGCAAGGACGGCTGCGTCTGAAGAAGCGGCTTTTCAAGAAGAAGCGGGGCGCGCGGGAGCGCGAGGCGGCGACCGCCGATGGTGCGAATGGCGACGATTATTATGACGACGGTGACGCCAACGATGGTCCCGCGGACGCCGACAAGGTCGACGACTTTCGCCTTGCTCCTACCGACGACCCGACTCCCACCGGAAGTTCCTCGACACTCACTGTCGTTGGAACTCGTCTCGTTTTGAGCCGTCGTCTACCGAGCGCCTCTCATGTCGCGTAAGCCCGTCGAAACGGGCCGGAGCACTGGCTCCGCCGGGAAGGGCGGTGGGTGTGTTGGGGCCGTCTTTGGGCGCATCGGCGGCGGCCTCGCTGGTGTCGAAAGAGCCTGCGAATATTCCACGAGGGCTGCACCTTGATTCGAAATTTTTGTCACATTAAAAAAAGTCTTCTTGACTTTGACGTCACGCAGACAGTAGTGGTCAGATCAGGGTCAAGTCAAAATCAACTTTCAAGAATGACCGCCAGCCCTCTCATGCATGATGGTAGTCAAAGTCAACATCACGAAAAAGAGAAAAGCGGCCGGCAGAGGCTGGAAACGTCTCACACGCGCGCAGTTAGCGTCATCCTCGCCTTCCCTCGTCTCTCCGCCTGCAGAAGCAGAAGAAAACACAACAGCGCGACAGCTTTCTTTCTTGTTGGAGGAAAAAAAACCCGTCGTCACCGAAATGTACAGCCGTCCAAAGTAACGCTGGTCTTCCTTCCTCCTCGGCATCGCAGCAGTTCGTAACAGGTCGTGCCCCTCGTCGGATCGCGGTAGATGTAGCAGTGCGTCTTTTTACTGCAGTCCTTGTCTCTTTCTTCGCACGCTCTGGGTGATCCCCTGTCACGCGCTTAACGTACGTGCCTCCTCCAAACCCCAGAAGGCGCCGCTCTCCTCCCGGCTTTTTTTCTTTCTTTCTTTCTTTCCCGGCCGGGCGGGCGTGTTATCCCGATACTGCTCCGGTGGAATGTACGGCCTCGCGTCGTATTCCTCCTCCTCCGCCCCGCCGACGTCCTCGTCCAACACGAGCCGCCGATTTTTTTTTCCGTCAACGCCGACGACGTCACGTAAACCCAAAAATGCCGTGACCAGAGCTCGCCAAAAAAAAAGTTGTCCCGTAAATAAAGTCACGAAAACGTCAACATTTTAACACCAATGTCGTCGTCGTTTGACACTGGACGACCTTGACGTCAAGGTGCAGCAGCCAGCCCTGAGTCGGTCATTCTTCAAACACTTCTCGTCTCCTCACCACGCATTAGGGTTTCGACGACGACGACGACGAAGGTTTTAGTTGTTTGTTCAAGGCGACTGACTTCAAGGAAGAAGAAGAATGGGAAACGCGCAATGCTGCAGCGATTGCGAATGGCAGCACGAGGCCCCGCCCGCGGCCCGGATCGAGGAGGAGGAGAAGAAGGACTGGTGGAAGGAGGTGTTCGCAGACGCCGAGCCGGGGGTCTACGACGAGGCGTCGGAAGCTTCGCTTCCGTTGAACAAATCAAAAGTCTGGCATAGCGTGTCGCATTAGGATGTACTTAATAGAGCGCGGATAGCATCATCGTCGTCGAGACGGGTGGCGAGGGCCCGGACGAGGGAACGGGCGGCCGCGGAATCTATTTCTTCTCCTCGGTGAGCGGAGAGGAGGGCCTCGGCCGCGTTTAGGGCACCCTCCCTTAGACCGAGATTGGTGTGCGCCCGGACTTGTTTCATCCGGAGGTGACGCTCGTGGTCCTTCGATTTGGCTCTGAGCGCCAACGTGCCGTAGAGCTTTGGGGCGTCGGGGTCGGTGGACGACGCTTCTTTCTCGAGACGGTCCAAGAGGTTCCGGAAGGCCGTCTTGTCGAAGTCCGACGAGACGGCGACGAGGGCGAGCTGGTCGAGGTAGGATTTGACCGGGCGCCGGAAGTCGGCAACCCTGTGGAGCGCGTGGACGGCCCGGCCCATCTCGCCGAGCTTTACGGAGACGCGACTCGCGTTCTCCCAGAGACGAAAGTCCTCGGGTCGGAGCCTGATTGCGGCTTCGAGGGCTGCGAGCGCTTGGCGCGGTTCGTTCAGCCTGAGCCGGACGGCGGCCAGGTTCGCCCAGGCGTCGGCGTCGTCGGCGCGACAGACCGTTCGGCTGAAAGCTCTGGCGGCGGGCTCCCACTTCTCCTCCACCATGCACGCGACGCCGAGGTCGAACCAGGCTGCGGCGTGTCGCGGAGCTGCGCGCGTGCACGCGTCGTACCAGCGCTGGGCCGTCGCCCAATCTCCGTCCCGCGCCGCGCGCTTTCCGAGGAGCCGGGCGGCTCGAGCGTGGCGATTGAGGTCCCAGGCCTTCTCGAGAGCTTTCGGGTCGTCCGTCAGTTCCCCCAACGCGCACCAGAGGGACGGGGTCCGCGGCGCGTCCTCCTCGAGCACGCGGAGCGCGTCGTGGCGTCGGCCGGCCGCCGCGTAGCACGCCACGAGGGAATCCCAGTCCTCGAGATCCTCGAAGTACGACGCGGCCGTCAGCGTCGCGCCCAGGCCCATCATCGCCGTCGCCAACTCCCGCTTTGCTTCCCACACGGCGGGATAGTCGACGGCGAAGGCCAACGAGAGGTCGCCCGAGGGTCTCTCCGACACGAGGGCTTCCAATTGCAGCGCCGCGCGGTCGGCCGAATAAACGGACGTAGATTCCAACCTGCAACGTTGCCAGAGGGCCGTCGCGTGGACGAGGGGGTTCGCGGGGTTGGCGATGACGTGCGCGACGTAGGGCCGCATCTCCTCGGCGGTCAGTCCGTCGTCGGGGTTGCTGTTGCGCACGTCCAGGCACAGCGCGAGGGCCACGGCCTGCTGAAGCGGGCTCAGGTCGTCGTTTCCGTTAGAAATGCCGTCGTCGAACCGAATATTCTCGAGAAGCACCGAGTCCTCGTTGAGCGGGACGTTGCTTTTCGTGTCGAACCTAACCTTTTCTTCCGTACTAAATCTCGACCGCGTCTCGAGCCGGAGCTGCGGGAGAGATTTCCGTTGAAATTTTGTTCGTTTCCCCAAGGCTCCCGCGACTCCAACCTCGAGTCCGCTCAACCTCCGCGCCTTCTCGAATCGCGCTTTTCCCCGGTCCTTCTTGTCGAAGTGATGCTCGCTCAGCCCGCGCTCGAGTTCCGTCAGCGCCGTGACCTCCTCTTGCTCGTAACATCGCTCGCACTCCTCCCACAATTCCTCGTCTCCGCCTCGGACGAGAGCTCTCGCGTGCAGCGTCGCGGCGCGCGCCCCCCATATCCCCTCCGAACAGCACGCCCTCGCGATCACCAATACCTCCGGCACCGCGATAAACGGGCTCACGGCCTCGCCGCACACGCTCAGAGCTTCCCGAGCGTTTTCGAATTCCAACGTACTACAACTAGTAGTAGTAGTAGTTTTGCCGGGGCCCGCGTAGTTCGCTCGGACGTACGCCAGAACGCACGCTATTCCAACGATCCGCAGCTCGTAGGAGGCCGCCGGGCCCTCGTACATCTGCGGCTTGGCGCTTCGGAGCTTCTGCGGAATCTCCTCAACAACTTTCTCCGGTTCCCCGGACGCCACGAACCCCACCCATCGCTCGAATCGCTCGAGCACCTCGTCTATGACGGGCCGCGGACCACGCACTTCGAGCGACCGGACGCACGCCTCCGCCCACTCGACTTCCGAGGGGGTGAGCTCGCGTTCCTCCGGCGCATCGCCGATAAAGAGAAGAACATCATCATCGTCCATGCTTTTTTTTTTGGGGGGAAATTGCAATTAGGGCAAAGAGCGGAGTAGTTAGATCCGACTATTTTATTAGTAAAAAGGGGCGGATTAGTTAGATCCGACTATTTTATTAGAGCTTCATGACGACGACACTTAGTTGGGGCAACGTCGATATGGCATAGTTTGATTCAAATGATATCAAACTAAGCCCAAGTGGTTCAAACTAGGCTGGAGCGTTGGGACGTGCACCAAAATTAATAAATAAACTAACTAACTAACTAACTTCAGACCTCTCCCGAGCATGGGAGCCAGGCCGGACCGACAGGAGCCAGTCCGGAATCACGGGCCTGTAGACGAGGGGCGCCGAAAGGTGGGTCGGCGGAGAGTGATCATCAAGCTTGTCGCCATGCGACGAGGAGACCGCGATGTGACTGACAACCAACTCGTCGATAACCTTCCGTCTGCGCCCCCCGGCCACACCCCGTCCCACTGCGAACGTTCCGGCTGCCAACCGGCCCGCCCGAGAGGCTTTAATAAATAAATAAATAAACAAACAAACAAACAAACAAACAAACAAACAAACAAACAAACAAATAATTAAATAAATAAATAAATAAACAGATAAATAAATAAAAAAATAAATAAATTAATTAATTAATTAATTAATTAATTAATTAATTAATTAACAAACAAACAAACAAACAAACAAATAAATAAATAAACAAACAAACAAACAAAACAAACAAAACAAAAAAACAAACAAAACAAAAAAACAAACAAACAAACAAACAAACAAACAAACAAACAAACAAACAAACAAACAAACAAACAAACAAACAAACAAACAAACAAACAAACAAACAAACAAACAAACAAACAAACAAACAATAAATAACCCGCACGCCAGTTTTTCCGTGCGTGCCACCCATATATGGTTGATGAGGAAGAACCAGACGAAGATACCGAGGTCGTTCACATCGCCTAAAGTAAGAAACACTGAACCCCTTCCACGGTAACTCCTCCTTCGTCCCAAAACGCGAATGAATCTAAGAGTACCAGACCTAGGCAATGGCGCGCGCGGGGCACGGAACTGACGGGGCGCGGCAGGGACCGGCGCTGGCGTTAAAAAAAAAAAAAAAGTGGCGTTCACTTCACAAAGGTTCACTATGGCCACGTAGGGTGACGTGTTCACTTCAAATCACTTCACCAATATTGCGTGGCTGGTGAAGTGGTTCACGTTCACTTGCTGAAGTGAATTCCCAACGCTGGAAAATAATAGAGGGCTAATAACACAAGCCGGCCACTATTCTTTAATCGGTCCCTTATTTTCGATTCAAGTATTTTGGATCGCACCCCAATTAAGCCAAAAATAAGGCTTAAGCCCCCCGGTAAAGAACGGGTCTAAGTTATCTTTTATGGCTCCGTCGCCTTTTCTTCAGGTTCTGGCTTAAATACGTAAGAAAGACTTTGCTGTTATCTAACAAACTCGCTATATTGCTATACGCTATTCCTCTACTATCGACATGCTGAATGCTCGCATCACTACCACTGCTAAAGTGGACTCCAACACTGTCTCAGACCGCCGTACCACACTTAACAAGTACGAACTATTTGTTCGTCGTCGTCGTGCAATTCTTTTGAATCTCTACCAGCCGATACACCATTCCTACTATGCCTGCTCCTTCTGCCGCTGTTCCTTCCAGAATCCACGATGCCGTGTTGGTAGATTCCTGTCCCGGCACCGTCGGACACCGTACCCGGTACCATTTGCTTGAACCGGCAAAAGCCATTACTTCCCCTAATTAACATTCTTTGTCCCCTATAATAATAATAATAATAATCGGCTTGCGCCAACGTCCTTCCTCCCACTCGCCCCACTCTCCTTCAGCTCGACGCTCTCACCCCCGCCGCCAATCTAAGCTGCTTTGATCAGCGCGCGCTCCGCCGTCTAACCTGTGAGTTTACTCCTAAACCTGCTTCTTTGCTATTCTACCAACACGCACAAATTTTTGGCGGCTCGTATGATGAATTTCAACAAGTAACAACGTTCACTTTATGCGCTACATGCATGTTATGCTCCCACATCCTCCCTGCCCCCCACGAGCGTAACGCGTACCTGACGTTGCGTTGCGCCTTCGAGCCCTGACCGTGTAGTCCAAATAATAATATTGTTAGGCGCATAAAATAATATTTTTTTTACGCGCCCCGTTGCCACTGCGCAACAGAAATTTGGGAGTAACGGTCTGAAAAAAAAAGTGCTAAGAGAGGGGGGGGGGTGTTGAGTGCGTGTGGGTGTAACGGTTTGTTGCGCTTCTACTGGTGCGCTACAATTGTGTGTGTTTCAAAATTTGAGCAACGACAGCGAATAGTTTCGTTACCACACCCAGAATTTGTAGCGCATTACAATACTGATTCTTAGTTTCGAACAAGTGCAGGCCAGTATCCTAACTACTAATCGACAGATGTTTGTCTGTTTGTTTGTTTGTCTGTCTGTCTGTCCCTCGATTTAGGGTAAGGATCAGGTAGGCGCGAGAGTAAGGATCAGGTAGGCGCGAGAGCCAGACAGTGATCCTCCAAGCCGTCTACGGCGACCTCGCAGACTATTACTCCACGACCCGCGGCGGCTCTTTCAGCGCGCCATTCTCACGCCCCGTCGAAACGATGCTGTCGATGCTGACAACGCGCGCGTGACCGCGGCCTTTCCCGGAGACGAGGCGTCGGAGTTCTTTTCGGCCGACTAGGTTGGGTCGGAAGACGACGCCTCGCTCTTTACAGTCGAGTTTTCAACTCCCTGACAACCAACGGCATGCTGACTTTGATCTCGAGCGTAAAGTCTTCGCAACCTCGACCCGTCGTACGGCCACTGCAATGGCACCAGATACATGATCGATCGTGTCGTTGTCACCGAGGCTCCTCCAACCTGTATCCCTTAAGGCCCGCCTACGCCAAACGATCAACAAGAGCCAGGGCCAGACGCCCCGCGAGGTCGGCGTCCTTTCGCCCAAGCCCGTCTTCTGTCACGTCCAGCTCTACGTGGCTCTCTGTCGATCGGCAACCCCGAGGATATCCTCTTCTGGGTCGACGACTCCACCCTACCCCACACGTGCTACGCAATACCTATAAGCCCCCTCCCGGCTTCTACACGCGCACTATAGGTGAACTTACTGGGACCACGTGAACTTACTGGGGTTTGAGATTGGGACTAGGTGAACTTAGTGACCAGGTGAACTTACTGGGACCAAGTGAACATACTGGGGTTTTTAGAGTGAACGCAAAGGCCAGCGGCGTGTACGGATCAAAGCAGCTTAGATTGGCGGAGGTGAGAGCGACGAGCTCGAAGGAGAGTGGGGTGAGTGGATGTGAGCACGAGTGGGCTTACGCCGAACTTACTGGGGTTAGAGATTGGGACTAGGTGAACTTACTGGGACCAGGTGAACTTACTGGGGTTAGAGATAGGTGAACACAAGTGAAGGCCAGTAAGTTCGCCAGTAAGTTCACCTGGTCCCAATCTCTAACCCCAGTAAGTTCACCTGGTCCCAGTAAGTTCACCTAGTCCCAATCTCTAACCCCAGTAAGTTCGGCGTAAGCCCACTCGTGCTCACATCCACTCACCCCACTCTCCTTCGAGCTCGTCGCTCTCACCTCCGCCAATCTAAGCTGCTTTGATCCGTACACGCCGCTGGCCTTTGCGTTCACTCTAAAAACCCCAGTATGTTCACTTGGTCCCAGTAAGTTCACCTGGTCACTAAGTTCACCTAGTCCCAATCTCAAACCCCAGTAAGTTCACGTGGTCCCAGTAAGTTCACCTATAGTGCGCGTGTAGAAGCCGGGAGGGGGCTTATAGGTATTGCGTAGCACGTGTGGGGTAGGGTGGAGTCGTCGACCCAGAAGAGGATATCCTCGGGGTTGCCGATCGACAGAGAGCCACGTAGAGCTGGACGTGACAGAAGACGGGCTTGGGCGAAAGGACGCCGACCTCGCGGGGCGTCTGGCCCTGGCTCTTGTTGATCGTTTGGCGTAGGCGGGCCTTAAGGGATACAGGTTGGAGGAGCCTCGGTGACAACGACACGATCGATCATGTATCTGGTGCCATTGCAGTGGCCGTACGACGGGTCGAGGTTGCGAAGACTTTACGCTCGAGATCAAAGTCAGCATGCCGTTGGTTGTCAGGGAGTTGAAAACTCGACTGTAAAGAGCGAGGCGTCGTCTTCCGACCCAACCTAGTCTGCCGAAAAGAATTCCGACACCTCGTCTCCGGGAAAAAAAGGCCGCGGTCATTCATGCGCGCGTTGTCAGCATCGACAACATCGTTTCAACGGGGCGTGAGAATGGCGCGCTGGCTAAAAGTGCCGCCGCGGGTCGTGGAAATAGTCTGCGAGGTCGCCGTAGACGGCTTCGAGGATCAATGGCTGCCTCGCGGGCCTACATGATCCTTACCCTAAATCGAGGGACAAACCTACGGGCGGGGCCCGTCCTCTCTTCGCCTGCCCCACGCCTCGGCGATGACCCCGACTAGGTCCCGCGTACTTGTCTCCGCCCGTCAGGCACATCCCTGATACCCCACAAACCCACCCACATCCTTCATGCTCCCCACACACACCCCCCTCTTAGCAGTCGACATTTAAAGACATATTGATAACCCCTTGAGCACAAAAAAGCCTGGGGCCGATGCGGGGCGAGAAGGCGCTCTTTTGGTCAAGCGAGCGGCTGCGGCTTTGAGGGCGGTCTGCGACCAGTGAGTGTCCTGAGCTGCGGTCGGCGGCGCGTCGGCGGCGCGTCTACGAGGAGGTATCAAGGAGAGTGCTTCGGACTTTTTCGAGGCCATCCTTGCCCTGAAGGAGCCGGAGCCAGTGGTGGTGCCGGAGGACAAGGTGCTCGGAGGGCGTAGGGACGCGTGGATGACAGGCCGCGGCGCGGGGGGCGGGCGAGCTGAGGGGGCTGAAGAGATCATGGCAGAGTGCGACGAGTCGTACGGCGACGACGTGGCGGCCGCAGAGCGGACTGTCCGGCACTATCTCGAGGTCGGCGACAGGATCATGCCTTCTCGCGGGCGGCCCTGAGATATTCTTTCCTCCCAAGGCCCGACGCCGAATAAACCGGCGCGCGGCTGAGCTCGTTTGACCTGCAGCAGATTGGCAGGGCCGGTTTATTGGGCCTCGAGCGCATCGCGTTCGAGACGGAGGTAACCAAGAAGAACGCCAACGCCACCCACTTCAAAGAAGCCTGCAACGACTTCAACATCACCTTCCGCAACACCGACAAGGTCGCCCCGATGCACGCAGGTACCAAAGAAGATCCTCGTCGCCCCGAAAAAAAGCTGAGGGCCAAGTACAACCACCACCGCAAGCGTCCGCGACGCACGATGCCACCACCAAGAAGAAGAACGTAGTAAAGTCCACCCGCTTCGAAATTGGCGGCGGCCTCGACTGGCCATTCACTCGGGGAACGAGCTGAATATTCTCGCAACTTCAGACGGTCATACCGCACCCAAGATAGTCGTCGAAATCGAGAATCGAAATCTTCGCGTCGTCGGAATTGTCAAACAACCAAAAAAATGCTCGGTGGTTTGACTCGAAGAATCTGGTGCGTGCACCATTTTTTTTGCAAACAAACAAACAAACAAACAAAGCGGACACTACAGAAGCACCACCCCCCGAAAGCGGCCGACTCGAGCTACCAAGTTGAACGCGTTCCAGCCACTCACTACGGTCCCCGACAGCAGGTCAGCCGCTCGAAGGGACGCCAAAACCCCGTATTTTGTTGTCTAACGCACAAGGTGACCGACCGTCGCGCGCGATTGGCGGCGCGTCGTCGCAGTACGTTTAATCAGGACTTGGCCGCGTCGCTCGGCTTGGCGGTAATGAACAAAGGTCTTGGACTTAGCATCCGAGTCCTGGAACGGGGCGCGTCGACGTCGAGCGCTTCAACGCCGCGGTGCCGCACGCGTGCGGACCACGGTGGTCTGGGAGGATAACGCGCACGCGATGGTGCTCAGCTCAACAAGCGGATATTCTCGTACTTCCTCACCAACGCACAAGATTCGTAATGCTGGCGAGAAACTCGCGCGAGGACGTCGACGACCTGGCGAAGACGCGCTTTGACCACAATAAGACGTTGAGAAGCTGAATCATCGATCTTATACAACACGTTGTCATCAATCTCATATGGTACGGATGACTGCTCGTCTTGATCTTTCTGTTGTTCAGATTCGAGCTTTCGTCTGATGCGCTTGCATATTTCATCCTCAGCTTGTTCTTTCGCTATCTCATCGAGAGTGACCTCATCCTCCGCTTGATCCGCAAAAGGGAGACGTTCGACGGAGTCAACTGGCTCAGACGAGAATTGAGGCGGTTGTACGTTCTGTCGCGTACTAACTGCTACCACAGCTGCGGTGGGTCCGCAGTCCGTCAGCGTACGCATCGTCACCGAAGAGAAGGTGAACCAAGCGGTGCCAGGGACATCGGTGGGGATTTCTTGGAAAATCAAAAAAGCTTCATTGATCGGTTCCCCGTCTTCATCTTTCTCGATCAATTTGTCGATAGGGTTGCGCGACAGACAATCCGGAATACGCATGCCGGGGGAGCTTCCAGGTTTGTATCCGCGCTTTGAAAAAAAAGAGTAATTTTTATTGAAGCGCAGAACTTCCTCCCGAAGTTCGACAACTGGCGGCATGGGTCAACAGCCCTGCTGCGGATCCTGGCGCCTTTTGTCTTCTGAAGAAGTCCGCGACATACAGCAGCGCGCCGACGTGTTGGGGGGGCTGCCTGCCTCGAGTTGAGGGAATTGGGCCTCAAGTTTTAAGTCTCTCGCGCGGATCGATCCCCGCGTTGGAATTCCACGCCCTCGGTCATCACCTCGGCACGCGAAAACTAAGCTCTGAGCGAGCGACAAACTCCCCGAGGCAGAGTGCGAGTGGTGTCGCACTTTCGACAGATCGGGGACTGCCGAAGCGGTCGCGCGTTGCCTATACCTTCGGGCAGCCGTGGCTACCGGCATCGATCCATCTTCGTCGGCCCAGAACACCAACCTGGCCGTGTCGAGCATCGGTCGAGCATGTCAGATCACGCTCGCCGCCAAGGCCGAAGAAGAACGAGCTGTTTCGTCAGAAGTTTGATCATCGATTAACCTCCCCAGGGCAGGCGTTGACACCGAACTCGACGGCCTCATCCCTCGAGCGTTGTTCTCAGACGTCGAGACAGCTTCTTGCGACTACAAGAAGACGAGGCGGGACCTGGTAAACGTATCATTCGATGACGAGACGCGTACGGTCTTGGATAGCCGCTAAGGCAGGCTCGGCGACGTGGATTCTGTTGTTGAGGTTGTCCTCGATGGCTTTACTAGCAGTAATTTCTGCACCGACGAGCCTCGCCTGCCTGGCTTCGACCGGCCTGCGCGCTCTATGTTCGAGGCGTGCCGCGAGGCCGTCGTGACCCGACGGCTGACAGCCAACGAATGGAAGAATGAGTGGCTCGGCCATAATAAATGCGCTGACGAGTGTCGAAGCTCAACGGCTCAACCTTCCCGTCGAACTAACCGCGAAGCGCGCTGAGCGGAATGGTCGTCGTTTCTCGGGGCAAGAGCAGCTTTCGTCAACTACGCATCATCGGCCGAACTTTTCCATTTTGTCTGGGCTGTCGAGGCCAACTACGCCAAGCTTCTGACAACCGCTAACGTCCTCGCCTCGCACGCGCCTACGCTGGCTCTCTTCCAGGACACTATAATCCCCGACGACCCAACACTTCTTGCCTCGAGGTGTCTGACAAGTTCATCGAACAGCTCGTCCTTTTCGCCCTCCAAGCATATCATACCACCGCATGCGCGGTCGCGACTTTGCAAAGACCCTTATGTCCTCCAACCTTCGGTCTGCTACGGCCGAAACCGAAACGCGCACCGCGCACCGCGCACCGCGCACCGCGACCGCATGGCGGCGGTGGCTCGAGCAGCAGCGTCCGACGACGCCGCGAAAGGTCGCAAATGCGCCCACGCTGAAGATGCCAAGGATGATGCCGAAGCCTGGCAAAACCACTTCGATGATGATGATCAGGAGGAAGCCGCCGCGGTTGACGCGGGCGAGACTTAATAATAATTACGTATAACACCGCTGTTTGGAGAGAGAAGCGAGGCACTGGGATTCACGACAGACAGACAAGTGGCGCTTGCTTGGTCCGAGTTGCTGTTGTCGCCTTTTTTTAGAACCCGGTGGGCGCCGGCGGTGCTCAATGCGCGCCTACACCGACGAACATCGGGGTTCTGCGTCGATCCGCCAGCTTGCCGTGAGCAAAGTGGTGCTCGACGATGTGATGTCCTGCACGAGACGACGCTGGACTAGAATGGCCGTCGGGGGGGAAGAACATTCGCAAGTGAGCCATGGAAATGGTACCCTTCGTGTATACTCAGCTGAATGTCATACCAACACTCCTCTGGTAAGAGCTACGCGTTACGTCCGCCGCTCATCGTCGAAATGTCGAAAAACTGCTGGTGCGTCCGGACGACGCCACGATTCCAAACCAGGCGATAAAAAACCTCCAGTTCTTTGAGTTCCTTTGCGTCTAGGTTCCGAATGTTATCGAACCCCGTGTCGCAACGACCATTGCAGACGTCGACGAAGCGGCTTGTATAGGTCGGCTCGAGACGCGTCGTCCCCACAGTACTCATCTATAATCTTCACCATAGTTCCGCTGACAACAAACAACCTGGACGGCAAGACTGACACGCACACTGATTAAACGCGTTCTTCTTCTTCTGAAAAAAAAACTGTTCTTCCCGAGGTAAATTGCAGCGCTTGAGCGCACCTTTTTCCGCCGATGGTCGAGCCCCGATCGGGGTGATGCCCTCGAACTCGCATCCTCCTTGGCGGTCGTGCTACGACACCTTCTGCAAGGCATTGGGGTTGGATGACTCCAGCGCGTCGACAATCTTCTTCTTCCAGGCGTGCGGCGGATCAGAGAGGAGAAAGAAAGATGGGGAAAGCTTTGCCAAAGGACGGGATGAGGCGTCGCGACGACGAATGTCGACGCATCGAAGCCGACAGTCTCGCCGTTCAAGAAGTTTTTCGAGAACGTCAACGACCCCCGTAAATCTTCGAGAGGGCGAATCTTGCGATGGGAAAGGCAAAGTTGTCGACACTTAGGCCGACGAAGTAAAAGACCAGGCGGTGCGTGGCGAGTTCGGCCTCGCGTGGATTGGCGTTGGGGTCGATGGTGGCCTTGGCCGCGAGTTCATATTCGAGACGGCGTCGTCGCGGGCTTTGTCGGCGCGCGGGAAGCCAAGAATGTGGCTGCGTGGTACTGGAAGAAGACGCCGCGCTCGATGGACATGGCGTCAAACGCAACACAGCCCAGCGCTGCCACCCGTGATCGAGCTCGCGTTCGTTCGCCGACCTCCACGTGGCAGCAACGCACGTGCCGAGCATGTTGCCGTTGTCGTTCACAGAGGCGAAACCGGAGAAGTCGCGAACGCGCCGCCGCGTCGGCAAGAAGAAGAAGAAGAAGACCTGGCGTGCTTCGTCGTAGGACTCCTTGCCTAGCTTGCCCAAGAGAAGGACCGCGGCCTTCTGATTGTCACCGGGCTGTAGCGGCAGACCTGACGGCTCCCGCTCTTCTTCATACGGTGGATAATCACGATCTGGTCCTCCCAGATGGCGCGTATGGCCGAGTCTCTCGGAAAGATGCTTAGGGCCTGCTCATTTGTCATCTGGAAAAGATTGGCAAGGCGGTCGTTTTTTTTATCGCAAAAATTCGCACGACGATAACGCATTTAAGTTGCAGCTAGGACGCTTCCCGCTTGAGGCGGGCGTGTTCTCGGTCTCGAGGACGCGAATCCTGTCGCCGTCGCGACGCGTGGCCCGCATCGCGAGTCCTGGAGAATCAGCGTACTAGTTTCGCGGCGCCTTCCTCTTCTTCGGCGTGCTCTGGCGGACCCGATCCGAGCTCCGCAGTATTCTCCAGTTGCTCGGCGCTCGCCTCGGCTGGTGGAGCCGTCGTCGATCACCCGCCCGGCCTCGTATCGAGGCCAATCAATCAACTGGTTCGACGCGATTGTGGCGACTGCGTGCTCGCGGCGATTTCTCGGCAAGAAAAAAGCGCCGTTAAGGCCGGCAAGCAAATCCTGGTCAAGCAGTTAAAGCCAGTCAGAGCTGGCTGCAAAGCGCTGGTGCTCAGAAAAGGTCCCAAAGGTCGTTCGCCGAGTTCTGCACCGGCCAACTAATGGCGTTAAATTAAGACGCGCTACAATAAGCCTGCAACTGGGAAAGACACCGTGAACCAACCGAAGTGGCGCGCATTCATCGGAGTCGCGCCTCCATCCTGCGCCAATCCGTGTATCGCGCCGGCCTCGCGTGCCTCCAGCTCGCCGGGTTTGCGGCGGCCCCCCGTGTTTTCATTTTCCGCCGTTAGTTCGTGCGCGCTCTGTTGTCTCGGTTTTCGCACCAATGCACGTACCCCACGAAAGAAATTCTTCTTTGCACTTCTCGGGATTTGTAGCTTTGCCGACGACAGCGCCGCCACTTCGTCGTCGTCCCTAATTTCAGAATTGATTTGCTTGGCGGTGGTTTCGGTTTTTTCCTTATTATCCTAACTACTAATCGACAGATGTTTGTCTGTCTGTCTGTTTGTTTGTTTGTCCCTCGATTTAGGGTAATGATCAGGTAGGCGCGAGAGTAAGGATCAGGTAGGCGCGAGAGCCAGACAGTGATCCTCCAAGCCGTCTACGGCGACCTCGCAGACTATTTCCACGACCCGCGGCGGCTCTTTTAGCCAGCGCGCCATTCTCACGCCCCGTCGAAACGATGTTGTCGATGCTGACAACGCGCGCATGACCGCGGCCTTTATTTTCCCGGAGACGAGGCGTCGGAGTTCTTTTCGGCTGACTAGGCTGGGTCGGAAGACGACGCCTCGCTCTTTACTGTAGAGTTTTCAACTCCCTGACAACCAACGGCATGCTGACTTCGATCGCGAGCTTGATGTCTTCGCAACCTCGACCCGTCGCACGGCCACTGCAACGGTACCAGATACGTGATCGATCGTGTCGTTGTCACCGAGGCTCCTCCAACCTGTATCGCTTAAGGCCCGCCTACGCCAAACGATCAACAAGAGCCAGGGCCAGACGCCCCGCGAGGTCGGCGTCCTCTTTCCCAAGCCCGTCTTCTGCCACGTCCAGCTCTACGTGGCTCTCTGTCGATCGGCATCCCGAGGATATACTCATCTGGGTCGACGACTACCCTACCCCACACGTGCTGCGCAATACCGATAAGCCCCCTCACGGCGTCTACACGCGCACTGTAGGTGAACTTACTGGGACCAGGTGAACTTACTGGGGTTGGAGATTGGGACTAGGTGAGCTGAGTGACCAGGTGAAACTGGGACCAGGTGAACATACTGGGGTTTTTAGAGTAAAGGGTTTTTAGAGTAAACTCAAAGGTTGGAGGCGCGTGCGGATCAAAGCAGCTTAGATTGGCGGAGGCGAGAGCGACGAGCTCAAAGGAGTTGGTGTGAGCTAGGTGAACTTACTGTCAATAATAATACTGACCAGGTGAACTTATATGAAACTTACTGGGACCAGGTGAACTTACTGGGGTTAGAGATTGGGACTAGGTGAACTTACTGGCCTGCCCTTGTCCTAACTACTAATCGACAGATGTTTGTCTGTTTGTTTGTTTGTCTGTCTGTCTGTCTGTCTGTTTGTCCCTCGATTTAGGGTAAGGATCAGGTGGGCCCGCGAGCCACACATTGATCCTCCAAGGCGTCTACGGCGACCTCGCAGACTATTTCCACGACCCGCGGCGGCTCTTTCAGCGCGCCATTCTCACGCCCCTTCGAAACGATGTTGTCGATGCTGACAACGCGCGCATGACCGCGGCCTTTTTTTCCCGGAGACGAGGCTTCGGAGTTCTTTTCGACTGACTAGGCTAGGTCGGAAGACGACGCCTCGCTCTTTACAGTAGAGTTTTCAACTCCCTGAAAACCAACGGCATGCTTTCTTTGATCGCGAGCTTAATGTCTTCGCAACCTCGACCCGTCGCACGGCCACTGCAACGGTACCAGATACATGATCGATCGTGTCGTTGTCACCGAGGCTCCTCCAACCTGTATCCCGTAAGGCCCGCCGACGCCAAACGATCACCAAGAGCCAGGGCCAGACGCCCCGCGAGGTCGGCGTCCTCTTGGCGAAGCCCGTCTTCTGCCACGTCCAGCTCTACGTGGCTCTCTGTCGATCGGCAACCCCGAGGATATCCTCTTCTGAGTCGACGACTCCACCCTACCCCACACGTGCTGCGCAATACCGATAAGCCCCCTCCCGGCGTCTACACGCGCACTGTAGTTGAACTTACTGGGACCACGTGAACTTACTGGGGTTTGAGATTGGGACTAGGTGAACTTAGTGACCAGGTGAACTTACTGGGACCAAGTGAACTTACTGGGGTTTTTAGAGTGAACGCAAAGGCTAGCGGCGTGTACGGATCAAAGCAGCTTAGATTGGCGGAGGTGAGAGCGACGAGCTCGAAGGAGAGTGGGGTGAGTGGATGTGAGCACGAGTGGGCTTACGCCGAACTTACTGGGGTTAGAGATTGGGACTAGGTGAACTTACTTGGACCAGGTGAACTTACTGGGGTTAGAGATTGGGACCAGGTGAACTTACTGGCGAACTTACTGGCCTGCACTTGTTAACTTCTAAAATGGAACGTTTGTCTGTCTGACTGTCCGTTTTTAAAAAAATGTCGACTGAGGGGGTGGGCGCTTGAAGGTTATGGTGTGTTGTGTGGCGTATGGAGGATGTGCCTGAAGGGCGTAGGTAGATAGGTATGCGGGACCTGGTCGGGGTCATCGCCGAGCCGCGGGGCAGGCGAAGAGCGCCCGTAGGTCTGTCTTTAAAGGTCGACTGCTAAGAGGGGGGTGTGGTGCATGAAGGATGTGTGTGGTTTTGTGGGGTAGGAGGAGGGATGTGCCCCGAATCAAGGTTAAGGCTCAGTTAATTGCGCGAGCTCCAAGCCGTCTACGGCGACCTCGCAGATAATTTCTTTCCGCGACCCGCGTTAGAGAGTGGGGCCAGGTGAACCTAGTATTATTATTATTATTATTATTGTGGTTTGCAACAACTCCCAGGCTCAAAGAGCCAGAATGGATGAGCGCAAGGAAACAAGCAAGCACCAAGAATGCAAAGGATAATATGCGCGCGCGCAGAGGGGATGACACGGATGAAGCAAGAACGCAAATTCTCATCAGAGGCAAAGGTTGGAAGAAGGGAGCAAGGCAAGAAGGAGTGACGCAAGGAGCTCAAAGAGGGCGAGGGAAAAGAAGAAGAGAGAGAAGCGTGTTTACGCAGAATGACACGATAAGACGGCGCTAGGAGATGGTCGCAGCATGATGCCAGACCTCCCAAAAGCAAGCCGACACAATCTGGTCCGGGCGAGGCGGCCCACGTTTATGTCGCGAGAAGACGAGACAACCACAGGTCATCAGCATCGACGTCACGAGCAACAAGAGGATGTCAATAAGCGCCGCCGGCAAACGACCGCGTACTACTACGAAGAAGTCATAAGCAGCGTCGGTGCCATACGCGAAGGGTAGGGCAGACGAACGTCGCGGGCGTAGATCAAGCAGAAGAGCAGTGTGGGAAGCAGAGAGACGTGAAGTCAAGCAGTAAAGTCAAGCTGGTGGCAAGTACAAGCGCATAGCCACATAATAAGTTGCTGGGCTGCACTTGTCCTTCCTTAGCGACGACGACTGACGAGGACGTCGACTGATGATGTCCAAGATGATGATCAGTGGAAGTTTTCTTCTTCTTCTTCTTTTTCTTGAGGTAGGTTCGAGGTTCGGTTTATCCTGTCGTCGAAAAATGGCCGAGTTTGATCATACGACGACGACGACGACGACGAAGGCCAGCACCCTCTTCGCGGGGAAAAAAAAATGTGGGAAAAAGAAGGAATCACCACCGCGCGGCCAGCTCCGCGTACTACAGAGAAGCGAGGAGGAGGAGGAGACTCGTCCTCTGGCGCGAAGCGAAGAGGTCGAGGAAAAGAGTCGGAGGAAAAGAGCGCATCTCTACTACTCCTAGTCGCGAGAGTCTAGATCGAACTGGTGCCACAACTTGTAATTGGACGTAAACGCGTTCTCGTTGTAGGGGAGGATGCCCGCGAGCACCCACCTAATAAGGAGGACGTAGACAAAGATGACGACGATGTAGTCGATAAAAAAGAGCACGAGCAGCATCGGATCAAGGACCGGTAGTTTTTGGCCTCCCGCGAGGACGCCCACGAAGCCGTTTTTCTTCGCCGTCGACTCGCATAAAACCCGGTAGAGAGAATAGGTTTCGGGAATATCGGAGGTTGTGGGGCCTCGGACCTGATGATGATGATAGCCGCTGTCAGATGGGCTTGTTGTTGATCGACGCACGACGAGCGATGCGAGGTGAACTTCGACGAGGAGCATAGCGAGAACAATCTGCGCGAGCGCGTGGTGCGTTTTATAGTCGTCGGTGCGACGAGGGACTAGAGAGAGGACGCACGTAACGCGTGAGCGTGAACATCGCCCGCAAATTTTGACGGCGGTCGCTGCGCTCAACCTCGTCGTCGTACGCAACGAATCTGCCGCGCGCCGTGTATCGTTGTCCCGCGAAAGCGCAGACGAATACGAAAGTGATGTTCACGATCGACCGAACGTGGACAGCGTTGCGATGGAGCAAGGCAACGATGCTGTGGTGGCCGCGATCGGCCGACGCGCGTTGCGCATTTGCGACGAGCTTCTTGATCCAATCGGTCGACCGCTCTTTGCGCTCTGGCAGCGTGAGTTTTCTGTGCGAATTGTCCTTTCGAAGGACGAAGACGAGGCCCGCGTTCAGGAGATCGATATTGATGTAATCGTCGATGTCGAGGATGAACAAAAGCGCCAGCGATTTCATCAGCCTAAAGAAAGAGGGGTCGGTTTTTAAAAACCGAAAGCGGCAGCAACTCACAGTTCGAACGGCCCGTCGGCCGTCCCCAAAATAAGAATCGTGAGCTCGTAAAACGACATCAACATGCACAACTTGAAGACGCGAAGGACGTAGGCGACTGCGAGCCTCGCAGTTTTGTCTTTGGGGGCAGGTCGCTCCAGTTTTAGGGCTTTTTTGCGCTCTTCGGTCGATATCGGTTCCGGTTCGAGAAAAGCAATCAGCTCCATCTTGCACTTTTCGATTTCGGGTCTAACCTGCAAGGCGAGCAGCACGACGACGAAAAAGAGCAAGATCATCGTCATAGTCGGGACGCCCTCGACGCTGTAGCCATTATTCTCTCCGAACAAATTGATAAAGTATCGCCAGTCGTGCGGACGATCCATATCGCCGCCGAACGCCTTCTCGATCTCCGCGTCGTCGTCGACGTTCGACCATCTCACTTCCAGCCAATTCAGCTGCCACACCGATTGCATCGCAAAGATCTGGAGGCTGATGAGGCTGCACGTGATCGCGGCGTTGGGGATCCATCCGACGCACGTCGCGCTCGGTAGGGCCGTGCCGTCCCCGGCGACGAGCATCTCGATCACGCGATAGTAATACGACGAGTACGCGAGCTCTTGGACCTTGTCGACCAACTGCGCAACTTCGGCCTCCTCCTCCTCCTCCTCGGGCTTTTCCATCGTCTCATCGGCGCCGCCGACTCGGATTCGTCGCTCGATACCCTCGCTCATTTCACCCACGCGCGCGCGTAGCTTCCGGAGCGCCTTCCACGCCTCCTCGAGCGTTTCTTCCTCTTCCACCCTTGCTGCTGCTTCCCCCCACGCGTCATCCCCTTCCTTCTCCGTCGTGACGTCCATCATCTCCACGCTCGGAACGTCGTCCTCCTTGCTCATTGAGGTAATAATAAATAAATAAATAAGGCCCTTTCAGAACTTCTCCTGAAAAGAGCAAATCTGCGTCAAAAAACCCACCAAAGTTGGGCAAAATAATGAGATTTTTGGTACAACAACGAATTGTATGTACAACTCCCGATTGTCCCCAACTTTCTTCTTTTCCCAACAAGAAACATTGTTTTAAAGAGGGATGGCCCGGCTGAAGAAATGCATTGGAATAAATAAATACATACTCCCAGCGGCGGTGGGCGGCGAGGCGGATCCGTCTCAACTGGTCCAAGATGGACGCCAGCGCCGAAAGACCCCAAGCCGCAGATCAAGCCCTTGCGGGACGAGATCACGAAGCGGCGCCAGCTATCCAAATGACGCGAGCAACTGGAATTGGGAGCGCTGTGTGGAGCGGCGGCTTGAGAAAAACGACTAACCCCCTGGCTATAACGATGGCCACGAAGTGCCGCCCTCTTCTGGGGAGTATCCGATGCGCTCCCCGACGCCCCTTGGAGCCACGCGCGAGCTAAAGGCAAAAATCGCGCGACGACGACGACGACGCCGGATCTTCGCGGCGAAGTACCTGCGCGTCAGTCTCCGTACCTGCGCGTCAGTCTTCGTACCTGCGCGTGAGTCTCAGAGTCACTCCAAGTGCTCGAGTCGCTCGATTTTCGACGTGGAAGAAGGGGAATGACGGCTGTCGCAGCAGCAGCAGCAGCGACACGATGTCTTACCCCAAGACTTGACGCGCGGCGGTGGTGAAGCCGCCGACGAGGTCGGCCAGATATCTGGACGCTCGCCCTCGTGCACGCACCACCCGGCGGCTTTCAAAAAACGCGCCCACAGGACCTCCCTACAAGGATCGCCGAGCGGACGCGGGTTGACAACTTTAACTGTCGGGAAGCAAGCGCTAGAACCACCAAGGTGGTGGTCGCGCGTGCCCAGCAGCAAGGCCCCACTCCGTCGCATTTTTACGTCCGGCGGCGGCAGGATGCGTACGCCCTGCGGGCTCAACTCCTCTCCTCACCATGTCGGCGGCTCCGCCTCATTCCACTCCGGGCGCAGCTGTGGATACCTTCGCAATGCACTTCTCTGGAACCCACTTTCCCGCGCGACGACAGTCTGCTCTTGTTGTGCGAAAGCATTGAGCACGTTCCTTAGTCTCAAGGGGGTGTGCCTAAATGATGCCTATTTAGGTTCGCGCCAGGGGTGCGAGGTAGTCGGGAAGAGGTGTGTTGGAACACATGGTAAAATAGTACTTCCACGACGAAAGTTGACTCGGGCCAGAAAAAAAAAGGCGCCCCGAACATCGTCGCCGCGCGTCTGGACGTTCTCTTCTCCTCGGCGAAGCAGTCTTTCACGAAGTCTTCGTCGGGCTAAATCTCGGCATCCTCGCATTCTAGCAGCTCCTTCTTCTTGAGCGCGGCGGCGGCGGCGGCGGCTAAAGCAGCCTCGGCGTCTGCCGCGCCAACAACAACCACTGGCGCCGCCGGCGGCAGCGCTTCATCGCTCGAGGTGCCATCGAAAAAAACGCGCGAGAATTGTCTGGTGTCGCGTCGACAAGCCCCCAGAGCTTTCTGTCCCAGGAGCCGAGGAGTTCGCCCGCGGGCGAGAAAGCGACCGAATTTACCCGAATGTCCTTCGAGCGTGTTGGCGAGTCTCCACGCCTCCCGAAGCTTGGCCTTTCAGGAGGAGGAGTCTTAGGAGCCCGTCGCGGGGGGGTCAGGTCCCCCGCGGGGGAGAAGGCGAATATACACTATCCACATGCCCCTTGAACGTGTGTGGATGAGGCACCGCGATCTTACAGCACATAGCTTGGTAGAGTAGTCGTCGAAGCCCGTCGTAACGACTCCTCGTTTTTTTTTTTTTCTGTCCGTCCTCTTTTTGATGAGTGTGCTCTCCCTGAAATGAAAGTGGGGTAATTTTCAGGTGGGTGCCCACTTTGCATTTTGGTGTCCGCTGCACGCAGAACGAAAAGTGAAAAAAATTCCACAAACAGTTTTGTTGTTGAACACGCGGATATTTATTTTTTCCACATCGATCGCTCGAAGCCTGAGATCTCGTCGTCGCGAAGACTCTCCCCATCGAGATAATTGGGGCAGACGAGTGTCGTTGGCATACGCGCAACGCGATTCAGGTGGTGGCTCATTAATTTATTTGTAAGGTCGTCGTCGTCGTCGTCGTCGAGCACGCGTTGAAGCCGTCCATCGCCAGAGGAATAAGGCTAAGGAGAACACACGAGTGACTTGCACGCCGAGGATGGTAAACATTTTTGTTTCTCTTCCAAGTACCGAGTAGTGTGGACACGTTTCGGGATAATCCGTCCGCAGCGTGACCTGTTTCAACGCGACGGAGAGTTGATAGTTAGGCGGCTTAGGCGGCGGTAAATGTCCTGCGAGCTTCCGCGGGCGTGGTGGCAGGACACGCAGTAGACCACGCGGCGCCGGACGGACGATTTTTTGGAGCTTGATTGCGTGTTGTTGTTGCCCGCGGCGGCGGTGGCTCTGATTTTATTGTAACTCCAAAATATACAATTTCCATTGTTTTGAGTAGGAAAAAAGAAGGGCTTACTCTATTTACCATATATAATAGTATGTCGTTGTTCCACATGCTGCTTACCCTCATTTAAAAAAGGATGCGCGTGTTCTCGTTGTATGCCGCGACTCTCGCGCGTCGCAGCGGGATAGTTGTGCGGCGGCACGCGAAGACAACAACGAATGTCGAAGAGATCCGCGCCGCCGCCGGGACGCCGCGGTCGATCGAGCTGCTGCAGCAGATCGAGGCCCCGAGCGAGGAGGCGTACCTCGCGGTGTTTCCGTTCGAGCTGGATGACTTCCAGATCTCCGCGCTGCGGTCGCTGCGCGAGAGGAATGTGATAGTGAGTGCTCCCACCGGGAGCGGGAAGACGGTCGCCGGGGAACTCGCGATCGCGTACGCTTTGGCGCGCAAGAAGCGCGCGTTCTACACGACGCCGCTCAAGGCGCTGTCGAACCAGAAATTCTTGGATTTCCGGCGAAAATTTGGCCGCGATCGCGTCGGGCTCCTGACGGGAGACTCGGGTATCAACCGCGAGGCGCCCGTTGTGGTGATGACGACCGAGGTGTTCCGGAATATGTTGTACCGGCAGGTTTTTCGCGACTCGTCCGACTCGTCGTTGTTCGCGGTCGTGTTCGACGAGTTTCATTACATGTCCGATCCGCAAAGGGGAACGGTGTGGGAAGAAAGCGTGATATCGTGCCCCCCTACGGCGCGAATTGTGGCGCTCTCGGCGACGGTGTCGAACGCCGAGGAGCTCCGCGCGTGGATCGCGAAGATCCACGGTCCGACAGATCTCGTGGAATCGTCGCGGAGACCCGTTCCGTTGCGGTACGAATACGGGACGGTCGCGCTCTTCAAGCATGGCGACGTGGGCCCGGGATCGCGCAAAGGAATGCGCAACCTCGGGCTGAACCCGAAGGCATTAAAAGACGACGCGACGGTGCCGGAACTGGTCGTTTCGCTGCGGAAACGAGACTTGCTTCCGGCGCTCGTGTTCGTCTTTTCCAGACACGGGTGCTCCCAAGGCGCCTCCGAACTCGACGACTTGAACTTTCTGACGTCGAAGAAGCAGCGTCGGTATGTCAGGGAAAGGTGCGCGTCTGTTGCTTTTCCCGTGCCTCCGGCGTTGCGATCGCTCTTGGAGCGCGGGATTGCCTACCATCACGCGGGCCTCCTGCCCGAGCACAAGCTGGTGGTCGAGGAGCTGTTCGCGCAGGGGTTGGTGAAGATATGCTTTGCCACCGAAACCCTGGCCGCCGGCGTCAATTTGCCGGCGCGCACCACGGTCATCACGGCCCTCTCGAAGCGAGGCGACGAAGGGATGGAGCGGTTGACGTCGACGAACGTTCTTCAAATGGCGGGTAGAGCCGGCCGCCGCGGCCTCGACGAATCTGGCACCGTCGTGTTTGTCAAGTCGTCGAGGTGGCGCCACGAAGAAGACGCTAATTTGGCGCGCCAGATCTTGCTCTCCCGAGTTGAGCCCGTGGCATCGCGATTCAGAGCGACCTACGGCATGGCGTGCTCGTTGCTGCGTCGCCTCTCGCTCGAACGTTGCAAACGCCTCGTAGACAGGAGTTTTGCCTTCTATTCGTCCTCCTCCTCCTCTGTTCCGGGGGATGTCCGCGAGTACGTCGAATTAGCGACGCGAGCCGAGGATCTCGAATCCGTCGCTCGCGAGATTCCGTCGCTGAGGGAGGCGGCCGAATTGGCGCTGACCCAAGTTCGCGAAACCAAAATAGGCCGTCTTCCGCGCGCCGCCAGAGACCGCGCGAAAAGCGAATATTACGCTGCTAGTGGTGCAGCACAAAAAATGTCGGCGCAGTGGCGGGCTTTCGTTGCCGTCCGAGGCGTCCTCGCCGAGTACGGCGCGATAAGTCCGAAGAACGGCCTCACGTCGTTGGGCGAGATGGTCGCGGAGCTCAAAGCCGACAACGAACTCCTCGTCGCCGTCGCCGTTCGGTCTAGAGGGTTTCAAAAAGTTGCGGCCCGAGGTACGGCCGCCGAGTTCGCGGCTGTCGTCTCGACGCTCGCCGCCGACGACAGACGAGTCATAACCGACCTCGTCCCCTCGAACGCCGTCTGCGACGCCGTCAGAGCCCTCGACGAGGAGGTCGACAAACTCAACATAGCCCAACTCCTCCACGGCGTCGACGATATCCCCGTCCGCGTCGACCTCGAGGTCGCTGCTCTCGTCGAGGCCTTTGCTTCCGGCGCCGACTGGCGTCGCGTCGCCGACGCGGCGTCCCTCGACGACGGCGACTTGGTTCGCCTCTTCCGCCGCACGACCGAGCTCCTCCGCTCCATCGCTGCGCTCCGCGACGCCGACCCCGACATCAAGCGGGCCGCCAAGCGTGCTGCGGACACCCTCGACCGACCCCCCGTCCTCGACTACGTCCCGCCCGACGACGCCTCGTGATCCGCGTTCGTCTCCCAGCTTGAGCTTGGCCTCGTCGATGTTTTTGTTTTCGACGAGCATGGCTGGAAAAAGGCGTGTATTGAGAGGGAGTCACCTTCCCGTCGTCGTCGTCGTCGGTATACCGAGAGCGCCACCCGCACCACACACCCTCCCTTCCGGCAGCTGCCTGCGTGCTATACGGATCTGATTCACCACGCCTTGCTTGCTTGTAGTAACCGTCGCGAATCACGCATGCAATTATTATGCCTGGACACTTCACTTCACCCCGCGTGTTTTTTTTTGGTCCTATACCTACTTACCTCGTGGAGATCGACCAAAAAATTCTGGCAGGACGACTGGAGAGTACGCCCCAATATGGCCGGTCGTCTATATTTGGATGTCATCTTCGCGCGATAGACGAGCAATTAGATATATATCGCGGCCTGGTACGACGAGAGTCACTGGCCGCCGCGCTCGGCAGACGCGACGTAGTCACTGGCCGCCGACCGACCATGTTGTGGGCCTGATGAGAATGCACTTGTCGTTGATATCGACTGTCTTCTCGGCGTCGCGCTTCGAGGTAGGACAGGTCAAGGATGGTATTCATCCTTGGCCAACGGGTCAACGATTCCGGAGAAGAATTCGTGCGAGAATTCTCGGACCTTGGCAACGAACTGGCGCTTGCCGCTGTCCTCTCGAATAATAAATAACCAGCGTTGTTGGGAATTCACTTCAGCAAGTGAACTTGAACCACTTCACCAGCCACCACGACGCAATAATATTGGTGAAGTGATTTGAAGTGAACAACACGTTGTTTTATGTGTGGTTAAAGTGAACGTTTGTGAAGTGAACGCCACTTCTTTTTTAACGCCAGCGCTGGTCCCTGTCGCGCCCCGTCACAGTTCCGTGCCCCCCGCGCGCTATTGTGGATGGGGTTCAGTGCTTCTTACTTTAGGCGATGTGAACGACCGACTTCGGTATCTTCGTCTGGTTCTTCCTCATCAACCTCCATCTCCAAAAAAGGTCTTCGGGGAATCAATCATGGTGCTCTCGGCGTTTTTGAAAAACTCGGTCTCGTGTCACACGAGGTCCCTGTACTTAAAATCCGGGCCGCCGCCGCCGCAATGAAGAAATTCTTGTTCGTGCGCAGTAGGGCAACTTTGTCCGTTGCGGTCCACGCCGAGCAACGTGTTTCTTTCCCTCGGTCAGGACGAGATTTCCAATGCTCAGGGAGAGCTCACAGTAGTAGCTCTGCTGCGCGCCGTGTGTACTACCAATTGAAAAAACCCTTAGAGGAGGCTCTCGCCATGTCCGGAAGGAAGGAACCCACACTGCTCCACCTTGGTGAGCGGCCGATACAGCTTTCCAACGTCGAGCACGCCGGCAGTTGATAGTCCGAAAGTCAAGAAGGAAGGCAATCAGCTCGCGATCGTTGAAGTCGTAGTCGAAGTGACGCACGTAGTTGTTTTCATTATTCCCGCAAAAAAAACGACGCTCACATTCGAGTTTTGCCCGCTGAAGACAGATTTTGCCGGTCTCGCCGAGGTCGTCAACATCGACAGTCTTACGTGGCATGGATTTCGCAGGTATGTTCGGGAGATCAATAATTTGTAGCGTCCCAGCTCTCGCAGAGACTCGATCATGTTGTGCCTGATCCATGCGGCACACGCCCCCAGGTATAAATAAGTGTTCATGTTGCACGAAAACAACGGGGTCATCCGTTAAAGCAAAAATCGCCTCGAATTCAGCCAACGCCACCCATTGCTCATCACTGATTGTCCAGGGGAGTCCAATGTTGGTAGCCGTGTACAGTTTGAGCACGTTGGTATCGCGCCCGGAACCTCGTCTTATTGAGGTCGAGCTTGAGCTTCGGCGATTTATTTCCCCGGCTATAATGGCAAAAGCGCATGCAGATCCTTCAAACGTGTGCCGCCGTGAGAAAAGCACTTGGCTCCATCGTGGCCACCACTGTTCAGCAGCTCCTGGCGAGCTGGGAATAGGTTGATCAACTGCTTGCCTCTGGATCGTGTCAAGTCGCCACATGCCGCTGCCGAGATTTTTGAGATATCATGCATGTCACACACGCTTCGACCTCAACAAAAATTTCTTCGGCGACGCCAATTTTTAGCCCGGTCTTGAACAATGGTTGCGGCCGGCCAAATCGATATCGATTATTCTCGCACGCTCCGCGACAACAGAACGACGCGGAGAAGCCGTGCCGGAATCGGTTTCGTCGTCAGCTGGGACAAGGCCCACGCACACCATCTCAACGCCACTCCAATCGGGCCAGATGAAGGATAGGCCAATGGCCTGTCGCTTGAATTTCTTATCCTTGAGTATCCCGCCGTCATGCAGCACCTGGGCGAATGGATTGCCGAAAGCCGCCGCTTCATCACACTCTGCAACGACGTGTATCAAGATCATTCGAACAACAAAACAACGATATTCAGCGTCCACCCATTCATCAAACAGCGCCTTTCGAGTCATGAACGAGCACATGCCTTTCCCGCCACCGACGCTGTAATACGCCTCAATTAGGAGGTTGCGATGATCTTCGTCGTCAGTCAAAGGTGCGCTTGGAAAAAATCCGCTACGACGCGTACACGTAGTGCCGAGCCGAGAACGCCATCAGGGAAGAGTGCTTTGCCTGGCTGGGCATGGCCATGAAGTATCTCGCAATATCCGATTTACCCTTCGAGGCTGCCACAACGCCCACGGCCGTCATAACTCCCTCCTTATCTTGGCTATCTTCTGTTTCTTGGTGAGCTGTTGACGTCCCAGCTCGTCGAATCGAATCCTCCTCCGGATGCGCAGCCTTGAAGTGGGCCGGCTCCAAGAGGGCTTGGTCGTCTGTCTGCTACGTGCCTTTCTTGAAGTCTCTCGTCACCACCTTCCGGCGCTCCCAGCACCGGATACACACATGCGTCGTCGCCTTCCCACTGGTCAGTCAGTCAGTCAACGCGGTGGTCAGGATGATGTGTGTTTTCCACGTCACAACATCGACGTCGCAATCGGCTCGATCTTGTGAACTTCCTCCTTCTGTTAACACCGCGTTTAAATTCCTCCTCATCATCAACATTATCCTCCACCTCCAGGTAGCGCGGCTCGACTTGGCTTATCAGACTTGGCCGTCGGCCAAAGCGAATGAACGTGAAGTGAACATTTGACTTGGGACAAAAAATTTTTGGTGAAGAGAAGTGAAGTGAAGTGAAGTGAACAAAATTCAGTGCCGCCGTTCCAAATAACGGCGGATCCTGGTACTCGAAGGGCGCGTCGAAGTTGACCACCTTGCCCGTCGACCGCAAAAAAACTCGCCGTTGATTGTGTGCCAGGCGTCGCGGTCGCGTTGGTGTCGCAGGCAAACCCATAAACCCTGCCGTAGCGGAGGCCGTCGCGCGACAAAAAAAGTCGGTCGCGGGCCTTTCTTCCCGACGTAAACCCGCGCCGGGTGGATATTCTGCGGCCACGCGGTCGGCGCGGGACTACGCTGCGTTCCGGGCTTGCAAGGCATCGCTGTTGAAGTCCCCGTACTCGGAGGAATTACCCGGTCGACGACGATCTTCTCGAAGCCGTTCTTGTGAAACACGCCGAGCGCGTAGGCGGGTCTTGTTCTCGAGATCGACGGCGCGCGCCGACAATCCCGCGGCCGCCGTCGCGTAGTCGCGTCATCCACTCCTCGTTCGTAACGTAGAGTCGGTCGACGACGCCGAAGCCGGGTCCTCGCTGGTAATGTTGTTCCTCTAAATGCGCCGAGCGACTGGACGAAACCCTTAAAATCGTCGCGCCGTCCTTGTTCCGCGGACCAACGAGCTCGCCCTTTAGGTTGTACTACGACACCTCGATAAAAGGGATAAGCCCGTATCGCCAGACTTTCCGTCTTCGACCGTTGATCGCTTCCGCGTCCGACGTCTAATAAGGAATCAAAGCCGCGATCGAGCCCATCGCGTGCGCCACCAACAAACGGCGAATCGGTTTCGCCGTCCAGATCGCCGCTCGATCGTGATCTCGTACAGCTCGGATCCGAACTGCGCCGCCGGAAAAACGAGAGCCGAGCAGGTGCTGCTTTCCCCCCAAGAGGAGGAGGAGGAGCACATGTTGCACGTCGCTCCTCGGCTCCCAAACCCAATCGCAGTCCTTTTCGGTCGACTTCGTCGCGTACCAAACGCCCCAGAGTTCGAGCACTCGACTTGTGTGGAGCCGCGAGGTTCTCCTTGGACCGCGGCGGATCCAGCCCTGCCGACGACTTGAAAAGCAACAACAACATCTTGCGGACGAAGAAGAGGAAGCATCTCCTCCACCACCACCTGGTTTTTTGAATCTTCAAGATTCGGCAATTCCGCGGTAAACTGGTGGTGGTGGTGGTGTTGGCTGGCTGTGCACCGTATTGTCGAGTCGACTCACGTCACGTCACGTCACTCACGCGGAGGTTCTGTGTCCGACCGAGGAGCACAATGCCGCGACAGAGAGCGAGTAAGAACGAAAAAAATGTAGTTGGTAGATCCTCGGACGATGATACAAGCAGTAGTTGAAAATCTCCTCGTGCGCCAAAGTCCTGAAGGTACCAGACGAGACGGTCGGTCCGTAGCTGGACCCGGGGGACTGTGCCGACCCGCGCAAGCAAGGCGCGAAAAAGCGAGGCGACCGGCCGGTGCTTAGTTCGTTGTTCGAATACGGCAAGTCACTACCGGTACGGTCATTCTCGAGAGCGCCGCGGCGCTTAGGACGGTTAACACGTAGCAATACTTCCACCTTTTCGAGAATGACCGCGAGCTTCAAACTCACGAGGTGGAAGACAGCTATTATTGCAAAACCGATATCGTCTCTAGGACTGACGTGTCCATTCCTTTTTTTGCCGGAGAGTGAGGGGGCGTGCGTCGGGACGTCGACCGAGTCTACCTTCGATGTCACATCAGGCCCAATCACCATTTTTTTGGTGCCCACGAGACGCGCAGAGCTTCTCCGAAGATGCGGTGCCGCGACGACGTGACTTGCGCACGACTGCGAAGCGGAATCTCGAAAAAAGTCCACACAAGCGCTCTTGCCGACACAATTATTACATGACGACATTTGAAAAAAAAAACGATTTGCGTCACGAATAAGACCGACCGAGGCGGCGCACGTGGCACCAAGCAGTGGAGCAAGCGGTTGACGAGCCGCGGCGCAATCCCCCCAAGAGTACTGAAAACTGCCCACAAACCTTTAACCCTACATAGCAGTTTTAAAAGGCCCTAATAATAATAAGGGATTTCGGTCAAGTTTTTTTGGTCAACAAGTTTGGTCAATTTCTTTTAAGTTTGCTACTCGATTTTCATGTAAGGAAAAATTCACAAGTTTGGTCACTTTCAATACAAGTAGTTTGATCAGTTAAGTTTAGCCACTCCTCCGAAGTTGCATTAAGTTTGATCAATCAGCCCTTTTTTAGCTTTTCAAGTTTGATTAATAATAAACTTGTAAGTTTGGTCAACAAGAGCGCTTTTGGTGCGAAAATGCTGTAAAATCGAGAGCGAGGTGCTGCAGCCACGCAGAATCTACTACCGTGGCGTTACGCGCGCGGCAGCATGGGCACCCCCCCCATGACCGCCCGCCTTAGAAGGAGATCCATCCTAAGACAGCGCGGCGATACGCACAAGGAGAGCGGGCAGCGACGCGCGGCCCGGAGAGCAGATTCCCACGGCTTGGCGTATTTAAGCTGGGCCCATTCTCGTACCTTCCATCGTTCGTAGAAGCCACCCAAACCGCGACCCACTACGGTGGTGTTGCCGTGGTCGTGCGTCATTCTTCAGCAACAAGCGGACATCGGACACCAGACTTATTACATGGTCTGCGTGAGACGGACGGATCACCCCATTCTGCATCCCAAAATCTCTCCGAGAGGGAGCGCGTCTTAGATAATAATCGACTCGGGGTCGAGTTAAAACGCGAAACTCGACGACCTCGAGAAGCTGCGCGAGCAACGCCCCTGGCGCACCCAAAGATTGATTGTAGTCCCACACTCGTGCGGGACAGTACAGGACCACGTTCAGGAGTTCCTCACCGTCGCGTACCCGATCAGGAGTTAGCTGTCCAGCTTGATCATGGGAAAACGGCAGTGCGAGCACGTGCCGTTACACCAGCATAAACAAGTCGCACGCCAACCGTAAGTGAACACCTCCTTAACCCTCTTCATCCTCCTCGAGCATCTCAACAACCCAGCCCTGCCGCAAGATCTCCCCGGGAGCTGCTGCTGCTGCACCGTCGAGCACTGTACTACGATAAAGTCGGCAAATACAAGCTGCGGCGCGAAGGGATGTCAAGACGTCGACAGCTTCGCTCCGGAAAATCGCTGACACCATTCCTGTAATTCTAACGCAGTCACATCAGTACGAGTCTAAAATATGACAAGTTTGATGTGATTGTTCGAAATTTGATCACACCAAATTGAATGTCTCCAAGTTTGACCATACACACGCATCAACGTGCGAATACTCGCAGAACAACATCCACAAACAAGGCCTGCGTAAGACAACGCTGATACCTACCACGCTGTTTCGTCGTCGCCCAAGATTATTCATTCGGATGCGCCTTATTAGTTCGATGTTTATGAGAGACTACAGCGAAAGATCCCGGTTCGTCATCTTGTTGTCATCCAATAGAGACTGCGAGATAGTACTCGTTGCTATGTGCGAGACTAGAAGTAGCTGTTGAGCAGCTATGGAGAGCTGAGTGCTTTCTTGTCTGGCAGTTTCTGTGGCTGTGGTGTTCCAGAGACATGATTGCGCAGCATCAGAGGTCTTGGCATTGGGGACTGCCATAAAGTGACTTGTAAGTTCAAAGTCGGACATCGGAGAATGCATCGAAAGACCTGTGAGATCACCAATTGAAATACGCCCTCGTAAGGCGTGCGCGACGTTGTGCGGGCGCGATCGACTTATGTTGGTGATCGGAAGGTCGTGAGACACGTGGCGGCGCGGAGCGTCGGTGGAAGTGACGAGTTTCTTGTTGTTAAAGGCGGTGACGTGGAGAGCATCGAGAAGCGTGTCAAAACTCCAAGAGCAAAATCGCGTGACGCGGGTGATCCGAAGTAAGTGCCTTTAGCGGATGACATTGTTGCAGATGTCTATCAAACGCATATGCCGAGAAAGAAGAGCCGCCTGACTTGCCCTCCATGAAGCCCTTGATGAGGACCGACACGACCTCGCAGAAAAACGTCGCGCGATAGCTGGATCTTTTTTGTCGGCACGAAGGTTCCGAGAGCAGGCGTGCCTTTTACAACACGCGTGACGGTACTGTCTACTTGCACATCACAACGAGCAGCACGCACACAAAAGCTGCATCTTGCATATAGCACTTGAACGACAGCGCTGTCGCGCTGTAGACCATGTTGTTGTTGTACGCGCCGTCTTAAACCTTGCCGCCCGCGTCGAACATCAGATGCTGCTGCAAGTCGGCCTCGAGAACACACATGCTGAACTTGTTCGGCTAGGTTGAGTACAGTGGACTACCCTCGTGTTTGTTTTCACGCTCTGAGCTGCGACAGCGTACGCGGCGATCTCTCATAATCGTTTACCTTCGTCAGAACACGCGACTTCTCGTTTTCTTTCTCGGCGTCGTGGTCAACCGACGTCGGCGTGTTTAACACCACCACGCGACCTGAGCGACGACGAAACCCCCGCATCGATACCGTCCTCCTCGTCGTTCGTTTCCAAGTCGAAGGACGCTCCGGAGTCACCACAGCGCGACGACATGCAGAACAGCTGAAAGCTTGATCACGGCGGCGGGCCTTGTTTTTTTGTCACGACGAACCGTATGTTTGCTCTCTAAGAGTACAAGTTTAGTCAACCAATTTTCCCTAATAATAATAACTGTGCGATGTGGCGCTGTGCGATGTGGCGCATCGCTTTCGTTCTCGGGCTTGTGAATGCGTTCCAGGTGCCCCATCCTCGTCTCCCCCGTTCGACCTGGAGAGCTTCTGCGATAAACACGGAGTTCGGAAGCCTCCTGCTGTATGATCCGTCGATTGTCGGCACAATTTTTATAAATGTTTTGGCGCTTCTCTGGCTAAGGGTTGATGCCATCGAAATCCATCTCATACGCAAGCTTTATGAGAATCAGTTTGAACAAATGAATCGCTTGAATAAGATTATTGAGTTGGAACAAACAAATGAAGGGCTTCAACGAGATTAAGTTGGAAGAAGCGAAGAACCACAACACGCTGATGTCTGGTCTCTCTCCAGGACCTACGTCTCCGCTTCAAGCTCCGACGTCCTCGAATCTCGAGCCTTTTTTCTGATGAGAAAATCGTAACGACGCTCGAGCGAAGAGGTAAGAGCTCCAACGCGACAGCGGGCGGCGCCTAGCATCTCTCCTTCAGCATCCCCTTTCGTTTGGAGGGTCATCCTTCTCGCGCCATTTTAAAAAGTGCACTTTCACGTGACTGCGTGAGCGGGGAGGCAGTGTGCCCTATGCTGGGAGCTGACGGAAGAGGCACCTGGCAGACATCGAACGACGACGTGGGTACTGCTGGCACGGCGAACACTACCCTACTCCGTTCGGAACATTCGGTCATGTAGGTGTGGCGGCAACTCCTGACCGCTACGGCTTACCCCCCGCGTGAGCAAGGTGTGTGGCGAGCGTAACCGACCCCGAGTCCTAGTTTGCCTCGTTCAGTGGGGTCTAGGGCGAGTCGGTGAGTACCCCCGTTGTCTCTCATCCGGGGGTCGGGAGTGTTTTTCTGTGCCGCCATAGCCATAATACTAATAGGGGGTTCAACCGACAAAATCTAGCCACAGTCTCGATCTTAATAATACTAAGTGGTGTCACATCATCAGCCTTCCCCGCCACGCTGGATTTCGCGCTGCTGATGAGGAATTACTCTCGAAGGGTTCGACAAGGCAGGTCACGCTCGCGGTCATCGGATCACCGGCGTCGACGGACGGTTCGGGAGGACTCGCGAGAACCCTCGAACGATCGGAGACGACGACGCAGCGAGGGGAAAAGCGTTGATTCGGAACCGCGGCGCCGCGACGATTCCGAAAATTCCAACGAAAACCGCCGCCGGGGACGACGCGGCGACGAGTCGCGGTCTTGGCGGCGAGAGAGCGACGATGGCTCGGAGCGATCCAGCGTACACGAAGCCTGTCGGCAAAAAAAGAGAGGAGACAGGTCGCGGTGCCACTTTGATTCTTCGGGCGAAAAGAAGAAACGGCGGCGGCGATGGCTCGCGAGTTTCGAACGAAAGAACGGGTCGGAAGAAGAACGCTGCGTCCGGAGAAGCGGCGATCCGGCAACAGATCCTGTGGGGCAAGGAGATGACTGGAAGGGGCGCGGATCCACGGTCTATCTTTCTGTCGTGAGGCGAGAGATTTTTTCAGCGCGCGGAACTTGTCGACCGCCGCGCACCGCGTCGCCAAGTTCGGGAGAAGATATATCTCTCCAGAGCGATCCCCGCTTGAAGGATCTCGCCGACGCGTGTCGGCACCGCGTCGTCGGCGAGTTGTTCAACGAGCAGGACCTCGCCAACGCGGCCAAAGTTGAACGTCGAGGCGCCCGATCGCCACCGCGGCGGCTAGCGCGGCTCGACGATTTCAACGCGCTCGGCCTTACCAACATGTCTTGGGCCTTTGCCACGGTTGGGGTTAAGGCGCTAGACCTTTTCGATGGAATCGCGTAGGCGGCTAGGGTGAATGAAGCTGGTCGACTTCGAGGCACGGGGCCTCGCGAACGCGGCGCGGGCCTTTGCCAAGCTGGGGATCGAGGCACCGAGGCTTTTCGAGGCCGTCGCCGACGCGGCTCTGAAGCGCCTCGGCGAATTCAACGAACAAGATTTAGCCAACACGGCGTGGGCCTTCGCGACGGCGGGCGTCGAGGCGCCGAGTCTTTTGGAAGCTATAGCCGCCCGCGGCTCGATCTCGGCTCGGCGAATTCAGCTCGATCGACCTCGCCAACACGGCGTGGGCCTTTGCTTGCGTCGACTGGAAGGATCCCGACTTTCTTTCCCAGCTCTTAGTCTCTTCTGATCAAGACGTTACCCGCGACGGCGAGCTTTGCTGCTCCACCACGCGTCGTTGCACTTTCGCCTCGCGTGGCCCGACGCGGACTCTCCGCTCGCACACCACCAGCAGCAGAGGCTTCAAGCAGCGCATCAACGTCTCGAGCCGCCACCTTCTTAGTTCCAGCGAGACGTCGGGACCGCACTCGTAGGCTGGACGCACGTCTCAAACCGCGTGACCGGGCTGTCGCTCGACGCGGCGCGACCGGACACAGATGGACGGCGCCTTCGATTTCCATCGGGGGGGAAATAATGGTCCCGCGTGGTTCAAGACGAGATTGCTGCGCCGGCTTGGCTGGGAGGTCACGAGGGTGCCTTATTCTGCGCGGGACGCCCTCGACGGAAATCCCGCCGACCAAGACAAGTATCTCCGGGCAAGGCTGCGGGTAAATGATGACCGTATGATGTAGCTGCATCTCCTTGGTTCCAGAATGCTTGTTTACGTTCGCCGGCGCGTGCCTGTCCTGCATATGCCTGGGCTCTTGGTTGTTTGGCGAGAGGAGAGGAGACGAGAGATAGTAGACCTGTTGTTGTTGTTGTTGTTGTTGTTGCTGGACTGATGAAAGCGGAGCCGCCGCCGCCGCATAATATATATTGCGCCTTCCGAAGAACAGCAGCCATGTCTCTCGCTCTCTCTCTCTATGTCTGTCTGTCGCGCGATGCGATGGTCCATTTCGTAAACAACGAGAGGCCAGGCTAATGCTGCATGGAATCCTGGAGCGCCGTAGGGATCGGAATCACAGGACCTGTTTTTTACAGCACGAGAGAGAGAGAGAGAGGAGAGTGAGTTGATCCCCAAATCTGGCGGTGGCATAAAACTAACCCTCTCATTTTCAAAGCTTTGGAGTTTTCACTAAACTAAACTAAACAAAACTAAAGTAAAGTAAATCCTCGTGAGTTCTTGAGTTTACGTACCTCGTGGAAACCCTCGATCGCCATAGGTATGGCGCAGAAGATGGGCCCGGTGTCTGGCGAGGCCCACTTTCTCGAAGAGCAGATGAATTCCGTGCGGATCAAGCAGTACCTCGACGCGAGCCGGGACTACGAAAAAGCGAAAGGTGCAACATGATCTCGAGAGACTAAAAGAAAATGAGGAGGCGGCAGGCATGAAGTGGCTGCTCGCGATGATGAGCAAGGGCCGGGACGCGTCCGAATTCTTCAGTGAGTGAGAGCGTTGGCGAGGAAGAAGAAAGCACGCAGGCGACGTCGTGAAGAACGTGGTGGTCAAGTCGGTGGAGGTGAAGAAGATGGTGTACATGTATTTGGTTCATTACGCGGACGCTTCGCACGCGTGCCGCGAAATGGCACTTCTAAGCATCAACAGCTTCCAGAAGGACCTCGCCGCCTCGAACCAGCTGATCCGCGCGATGGCGCTCAGGGTGATGACCTCGATCCGCGTCGCAGATATTGTCCAGATCCAGTTGTTGGCTATTAAGAAGTGCGCGAGCGATTCTAGTCCTTACGTGAGGAAGTGCGCGGCGAACGCTATCTCGAAGATGAAGGAACAGAGCGGGGAGTTGGAGGAGCTCGTGGAGAAGTTGTTGAACGACTCGAGCACGATGGTGCTGGGATCGGCGGTGATCGCGTTCAGCGAGGTGTGTCCCGAGAATTGGGGCTCGCTGCACCAGTCTTACCGCAAGCTGTGTCACCTCGTGGCGGACGTCGACGAGTGGGCCCAGATCGTGATTCTGGAGACGCTCGCGCGGTACATCAGGTCGCAGTTTGCGGATCCAGCTCCCGGTGCCTCGGCGGCGGCCAAGGTCCTCGCGGCGCGACGGTCGGCCGCGGGCAAGGCGTCGATGCGGAAGAAGGTGATCACTCGGCGTACGGTGAAGAAGGCGTTCTACAGCGACGAGGAGGACGAGTCGGTGGAAGAGGAGGTCGAGGTCCAGAGCAGCGCTGACGGGTCCGAGGATGCCGAGCAACAAACGACGAGCCCCGCCGTCGTCGTGATCAGCGATCCGGACCACCGCCTTGCTTTGAGATCTACTCTGCCGCTGCTCAAATCGCGAAACGCGGGCGTCGTGCTCGCCGTGTGTTCGCTGCACTATTACTGCGGCGACGCCTCCGACCAGATTGGGCGCGCTTTGGTCCGGATCTTGCGCAACAAGCGCGAGATCCAGTACGTGGTCCTCAAGTCGATCGCCACGATGGCCACGGAGCGACCGGCGATGTTCCGAAAGTACCTCAAAGAGTTTTTCGTCAAAGAAACGGACGCGGGGTTTAACCGAGACCTCAAGCTCGAGATCTTGACGGCGCTGGCTACCACAGAGAACGCGACGCCGATATTGAGGGAACTCGAGAATTACGCGCGTTCGGCAGACACGGTCTTCGCGTGCGCGGCCGTGCGCGCGGCCGGCCGCGTGGCCGACGCTCGACCCGACGTCGCCGAATCCGTCTGCTCTGGCTTGCTCGCGCTCGTCGCCGCTCGTGGTGGGGGCGAGGACATCGTGTCGACCTCGATCATCGCGGTCCGCCAGCTCCTCCAGCAAGGCGCGGGCGACCGGAAAGACGTGGTCCGCCGCCTCGCGCGCCTTCTCCTGAAACCAATCTACTCGTCCAAGACCCGACCGGTCGCTCTCCGAGGTCCGGTGGCGCGCGCGAACGTCGTGTGGCTCGTCGGCGAGTTCCGCGACTGCTGCGACGACATTCTCCCCGACGCGGTCAGGCTTCTTGCGTCAACCTTTTCCGACGAAGCGGTCGAAGTCAAACAGCAAATCTTGAACTTGGCCGTAAAGTCGAGTCTCGACGAAGAGAAGTGTCCCGAATCATTGTTGAGGTACGTGCTGGAGCTCGCCAGGTTCGACGTCAACCACGATCTCCGGGACAGAGCGAGGTACTACGCGGCTGTCCTCGGGATGGCTGCCACCCCGACCGCCGACGAGCACGCTCTCTCCCAGCTCCGGGCTCGCGCGCCCGCGCTTACTCTCTCGGACAAACGCCCGCCGCTGACGCTGACCGGTCCCGTCGCGCTCGACGGCCTCTCGGACCTCCTCGTCGGCTCCCTCTCCATAATGGTCGGTCACCAAGTCGACGGCTACCTCGAGCTTCCAGACTGGCCGGACGTCCCTCCCGATCCTTCCGTGAGAGACGCTGCGGTTCCTCCTCAGCATACGGCCCTAAGCGCCGACCACTCGGGCGTCGGTCCAACTGACGCCGATGTTCGCGACTTTTACGCCGCAGCGGACGACGCATACGTACAAGAAGATGATGAGGAAGACGACGAGGAAACCGAAGACGACGAAACTTCTGACGACGACGACGACGACGACGACGAAGACGACGACGACGACGACGACGAAACGTCGTCAGAGTACGAGACTGACGACGACGACGATGATGATGATGATGATGATTCGGAGGACGACGACGACGAATCAGATTCCGGCGGCGAAGAAGAATCTGCTGATTCGGAACAAAAAGATGATGATGATGATGATGAGCCTAAGCCAACAACGTCAGCACCATCATCGTCGTCTGACCCCTTTGCCGTTTTATCCGACACCTCTGAACAAAAAATCCTCTCCCTCTACTAGAAGAAAGATGTTGTTAGATAATCAACGGATGAAGGCATCAACTTTTTTTTTAATTTTTCTCGCTGCTTTGCCACCATACATTCTTGCTGATGCTGCTGGAGGCCCAATTCCCGCGTCGAGATCAAAACTCTGCGATCCGTCGTTGGTGGCAACGGCGCTATTCTAGAACTCCAGCATCCTATGGCCTTGCGGGGCGCCGGTGGGGCGGCGCGGGACCGGAATCACGACCCTTCTTCCACGTGGGGTTTGCTTCGCTTTGCTGACGCAGCGCTTGGCATTTCGTGCATATCTGCGTAGGTGTCGATCCGCATTCTTAGCTCGTCCGCGCGCGGGGCAAAAAGTTCCTAGTGGCGCTATAATTAGGGAGCCACCCGGCAGCAGCTGCTACCGGGAGGTTTTTTTCAAGTTGTCCCTGATACGCGTCGTGCTTCTTTTCTTCCGAGTCGCTTTGTCGTCGTCAGAAAAGCACCATCTTCTGACCCACTTGTTGCACCGTCGCTGCTTCTATCGGTCCTAGTAGCCGGTTTGGCAGACCAACTCACTCCTCTGAAGATATGTGGGGTCTGGTACCATCACACGCTGCGACAGTCGTTAGTCGTCTTATCACGTCTTTTTCCCTTCTTGGCTTTATTTATTACTCTAGGGTTTCTTGCGCCACCATATATGTATTTGCCACAGGCGGTTGGCTGGCTGGCTGGCTCCTGATGAAAGTGTCGCGTCATGGCGGGACCTCTCGTGGCGTCGCAGGAAGTGAGCTGGGCGTGGTCGGTCCAACAACGCGAATGGCTGCAGCTTGGCATCGCCTCGATTCTCGTCTTGGCTTTCAACAACGCTATGATGTCGATCGCCTGGGTCCGCGCGCGCTGGCGCTTCGTTTGGCTCGGCACATATCTCGCCGCTTTGGCGTCAGCAGTCTTCACGGCTGCCTTCCCAGTGCACCTGTGCTGGCCCTTTGTTGGGTCGGCTCTGTGCCTTGGCTTTGCCGACCCTCGCATTCACATCGCGTCGTTCCTTCGCAATCAGAATCCAACGTGGCTCAAGTCGACCCACTTCCTCGGAACTCTCGTCCATCACGCGAGCGGCTTGCTCCTCACCGGCGCTGTGTACAACTTTTTTGCTGGAAGGGGCACGATGGCCTTCTTTCTGCTTCCCCCTACGCTGGAAGTCGTTATTCTCTTAGAGCACTTGAACTGGTACCTCTTGATAGGGATCGTGTTGCGCAAGCTGTCGCTGCTGGCACGCCTGGTCCACATCGGCTCCATGCTCGTGCAAGCGGCAAGTTTGGTGTTCACGGTGCTCTTCGTCGAGACCCCGGGAATCAACAGAAAAATCCTCTTGGGCGTGGCGGTCGGCAATACGATACTCGCCGCGTGCGATATCCTCGGCGCGCGCGCTAGCACCTGGGAAGGCCTGCGCTTCGTCTCGAGCCGCACAAAACTACCCGGCGACGTGTCTCCCGCCCAGGATGAACACCAATTGGTGCGCAGCGCGAGCCTCCCCCGCCTCTACTTTCAACAAAGCCTGCTGCCGTGGCTTCTCGAGACTCGGCTCGCGATGCCCGAGGCTCATTTTGAAAACGAAGAGTGCAAAGACTAAGAGGCGGCTATTCGATGATGCATACCTCTGCTTTGTCATCGCGCCGCATTCTTCATCCATCCTTGGCGGCAACTCGTCGTGCCCTTAACCTTATGGTGCGACCGACCTCGCGCGCGACTGCTTTCGACGCTGCGCTGGAGAATGCTATATGTCGCAGCAGCGGAGTACTACTACCAGGCCGCGCAGAACTACGAAAAGGGCGCGGGCCTGTCGGGGGACCGGGCGATGTTGGTGGCGGCGGGCGAAGCCTTCGCAATGGCCGGACAGGCGAACACTGCCGCCGAGGCGATGGTCTGGGGGGGGAGCTCGAGGATGCTGAAGCGGGGGACGTGCTGCGGGAGGCCTTTGGGTACGCCGAAGCCGCGGACACGACGCGCGAGATCGTGCTGTGGTTCGCGCGGACAAAGCGGTACGAGGAAGCTATCTAGTTGATGCCGTTCGTCGTGATACGGACCGTCAGAGGTTCCGTGCCCTCCTTTCGTGACTGGTTGATTCGTTCGTTCGAGAGAAGACTCTTCTCCTCTTGAGTTCTTTATGTACATACAAGCATATTCGACCATAAACCCCGTTTGTGTCTGCGGTTAGCAACCTCTGGTCCTATTCCCCCCTTCTCCGGAGGACTGCTGCGCCGAGCGCGGTCGTGAGAGGTGGGAACACGTCGCCGACCCTCTCGCCTTGGGCTGCGACGCGCGCCGGGGCACATCGAGACCAGCGGCACTCGTTTGAAACAAGCCGTCGTCGGAAAATCCGTCCAAACCCTAACTCGGCACGTTTGAGGCCGCCCTGCCCAAAAACGCCGAGGGCCTTTAGGGAATACTCAAAGCCACGTCGTCGGGAGCTTCCCCCGGGCCTGTGGGCGGCGATGTTCCCTATAGGCTGCCCATCGTGACCCGCTACACCTGCTCGAGCACGTGCCATGCCGCGTTTGTTCGCTCTCGACAGAAAGGACCCGCTGCTGGTGAAGGCAGTACTGGCCACCGGCACGCGCCCGCAAGTCTGGTCGGATTAGCGCCTAATGAAGGCCCTTCTCGCACGCGACCGGTCGAAGAACCTCCGACGCACGAGGATCGACTCCCTGAATTCTTGGCCCGCGCCTGAAATCTAGCGAATACATCGACGACGCCAATGGCGTCTACCGGCGCCACTACTTTCTGAGCAAGGAGTGGCGCTGTGCCTACGTCACCTTGCTGGAGGAGAAACGCTGCCTTGGCCGCCGACCTTTACGAATTCCGTTTCCGGAGGCTATACGAACGAGACGTTTTGGGCCACCGACAGGCGAAAACGAGTCCGCAGTCCGCAGCCCTTCGCGCAAGCCAGCGCTTGCGATTCTGCCGGCTCCGGCGCCCGCCCCGGCAGCCCCGGTCGTGCAGAGCACCGACACCGGCCGGGCTCGAAGCCCGTCGCCGGCTCGAAGCCCGTCGCCGACGCCGTCGTCCTGGAGCGAGCGACGCGTCCAACACGGCCGAAGCCACGCCACGCCACCTTGCCAGAAGGGTCGAACGAGTGGTCAGGAAGATGACGGCGAATACCGCGAGGTGAACGCGGAGTTGACTTCGGAGGAGCCGCGGACAGCTCCGTGATTATAAAGCTCTGGTGAAGAAGCTACGCATGACAGTCAACCAACCGCCTGTATTGCGAGCTGGACGAGAAAGACGACAAGATCACTGCCCAGCAAGAAGAAGAAATCCGTCGCGTACAGGCCGAACTTGATACTGTTCGACTTTCGTACCAAAGCACCGGTGCCGGAGAAGAAGATGATGATTCGGCGGACCTGACTGACTCCCCAACGTCGATTAGAGCTTCTCCGACCACTTATGGCTGCGCGCGAAAAGCTTCCGCGAGGACGACATCGGCGATGCGACCTCCTCGCGGACACTTCGCATCGAGACTCCCGTCGCACGAGCGTTCGGCTTTGATGCCGATAATGGGTTGCCGGGTGAAGCAGCCAAAGAAAAGCTTGTACACAAAATGCTTGACGGTTTCGTTTTATACAAGTCTCTTAAGGGCAGGATTTTTTGTCTGATGTGGCACCTTTGGGGAGAGAGAGATAGGGTCTAGTTTTAGGGTGACTGTTCTCTACAACAAAGCTGGAGGTATATATATGAAATATAGTATTGAGCCTCCAGCAGGTTGTGTGAAGAAAGGTTTTGAGGATAATAGCAGGTTGAACTCTACAAACGCTTTTTTTAACCACTGTCTGGCGGTCGCTCGTCATGGCCACACCTCTTGTGGCGTTGCGAGCTGGGCTTGTTGAACGGAAGAGCGCGAATGGTTCGCCACGTTTCTCATCTTGGTACTCAACAACGCGCTCGTGTCGATCGCTTGCGTTCGGCGGTTCGTCACAATGGCGGCGTTTCTCACTGCTTTGGCATCAACGCTCATCACTGTAGCTTTCCCAGTAGAGCTGTGCTGGCCCTTGATTGGGCCGGCTGTGTGCTCTGGCTTTGCCGACCCTCGCATTCACTTCATTCGCAACCCTGGCTCGAGTCGATGTACGGTCTAGGCTCGCTGATCCACCGTTCGAGCGCCTTGCTCCTCTGTGGAGCCATGCATGATAAATTGTTGACTGAAAGAAGGCCGACGGCGGTCCTGCTGCTGCTGCTTCCACCTACGCTCCTTGTTTTTCTCGAGTGTGTCAACTGGTCTCTCTCTATAGGAGTTTTTGTTGCGCGAGCTCCCCGTCGGGCGTCCGCTTTTTTCCGACTCGTTACCACCGTGCTCTCGCAGACGGCTTGTTTGGTACTCACGGTGCTCTTCGTCGAGACCCCGGGGATTCACGGGAAAATTCTGTTGGGAGTGGATGCGGGGGGGAATTTTTTGATGGCGGTCGCAGAACACTTCGGCGAGCACCAGAGCACCAGGCAACGGAGGCACACCTCCAGCGGCGCCACCGTCGCGTTATTATCTTCAGATACAGAGAAGGATCGGATGGTATGCAAGCTTGCCCCGCCTCTATTTCCAAGAATGTCTCCCGTGGTTCCTCGAAACTGATTTTCGTCCGCTGGGTTGGCCAGCCGTCGCTTTGATGATGAACAACAACAGGTGCGCGACGACGAGGCTCACTGCAGCCCGCGTTTTGTATCGCGGAGCTCAGTGCTTTGTTTTGAGTCAAAAGCACCGTGGCGTTGACGCCACCTGTGTATTAAAAGACCTGTGGTGGTGAGGCAACTAAACACGCCGATCTTAAGGCCGTGCTCGGAGGACCTCCGTTTTAGCTCAAGGGATTGATTTACTTTAAGCATACGAGAAGGGGACCTTAAATTGGGCAGAACGCCACGTACTTGTTCGTCGTCTGCATCGTCTCGAGTGTTGAAAACGTGCGTTGGCTCCGCGAGTGCGCAAGCGGTTATCGATGGGCCAGTAGGCAGCAGACGTTTGAATTGGATTTGCGGGCCGCCCTCACGACAGTCGGCCGTCGGGCGATTAGACCTCGACCCACAACCTGTTTGAACTCAAAGTTGCTTGAACCTGAAGAGGCTTAGCATGATGGGCGATCTTTTCGTGCACGACCGTCCGTCCGGTGCTCGAGCCCGTGAGTGGAGGCATGCCTTGCTCGAGAGTGGTCGGGCAATAATTCGAGGGATCGCCTACTCCATCACCTTCGCCGCAAGGATATATATTCCGTTGGAAAAAAAAAAGATCCGGTTGCTGCGAATACAATGTAGAGACCGTTGGGATCATACATATTCCGTTGGGGAAAAAAAAAAAAAGATCCGGTTGAGAATACAACGTAGAGACAGACAGACAGACAGACAGACAGACAGAGTGTTGTTGGGATCATCCACGTACCCCCCCAAAGGACAAACGACAAAGGACAGATTGATGATGATGGCTGACATCATAAGCGACACGGTGAGGTACTGGAGGCTGCTGTGGTCGTTCCGGCGAGGGTACGAGGCGGTCCAGGAGGAGGAGGAGGTGCGAGTGAAGGTGCACGTGTTCTCGCTGGTGCTCGCGATCAAGCTGTGGGACAAGCCACACTACCGCAAGTCTTCGTATGCTGCCGACGTCCGGGATAATTTCCGGAACGTTGCGATTCCCGGGACAGGGATCCCGCTGTCGGTCCTCGCGACGCACAAGGCCGTCGCCGTGGGGTTTTTGGTGTTTTTTTATCCGGCCATATGCCTGTGCGCTGCCGTCGCGCACGCGCGCCGGAACAGAACGTCTCTTTCGAGCGCGTACCGGACGCAACTCCTCGCGCCGCGCGATTGGTTTTCTTTGTGGCGCATCAATTCGCGGCTGAGCGCCTGGCACTCGCTGGTGACGCGAGCCCCCGACTACGAGATGGAGAACAAGTGGAGCTTTTTGGAGAAGGGCCTCAAGGTCGGCGTGCCGGTGAGCCCCATTCTCAAGCTCGAAAAGCTCTGCATCAAGCACAAGAACGAGGAAGGGGGCATGGGGATCCACTTCTTCGACAACGCGCTGAATGGCGGCGACTGGATTGTGCAGGAGGTTATGGAGAATTCGGATTTCGTGGCGGGACTTTTGCCGCGGGACGCGCCTCTCTCGACGTTCCGGGTGATGACGGCGTCGCACCTCGACCGCGTCGACAAAACCTCCGTATGCGACGTCGAGGCGATATCCTGCGTCTTTCGCGCGGGCCGTTCTGGTGCGAAAACGGACCATTCGTCCGTTTTGTTCGACGTCGACACCAAGACGGGCGTCGTCGGCCGCGGCACCGCCAACGCCAACTGGTACAAGCTCGGTCAAATCAACGTGCCCTGGGGCCCCCCGGATTTCGCCGAGCACCCGGACACCGGTCGCACGATCACGGGGACCAAGATCCCTAATTTTCACGAGAACGTGCTCCGGATCGCGACGGACGCGCACGCCAAGATGCTGCCGCGCGTCCCCCTGGCCGGCTGGGACGTTGTGCTCTCAAAAAACCACGGCCCCTGCCTCCTCGAGGTCAACCTTTCCTGCAACTTTTTCCGCGCCTCCTTCGACGAGCCCAAGTACTTCGCCTTTGTCGACACCTATTTTAAGTTCTGCTCCTCCAAAGCAGGAGGAGGAGAATAATTATAATAATTATCATCTTGTGTCTTTTCTCATCAATTCAATCAACCACGCTATTTTTCTTTGAGAAGATGAAGCAGCTTCGTGTAGTCTTGGGCCGGGCACCCCTGGAGGTATGTTCCTGGTGGGTACGCTCCATCATCATCATCATTGCGGCGGTGGTTGTTGTTTGGGAGCTGGGCCATGGGTCCGAGAATGACGCCGTCGGGGACGACGTCTCCCGCCCACGTGATCGAACCCGGATGCAATATCGCGCCTCGGCCGATCCTCTTCTCTCGAAAAACGAGTTTTCCGTGCGCGAGGACGTGAGCCATGTTGTAGGCGCCGTCGTCGACGACGGCGTCGCGACCAATTTTCAGAAGAGGCGGTTCGTACATGCGACTCGCGCTGTTCAGAAAGGCGCTCGATGCGACGTCCGCCCCAAAAAACCGCGCGTACGCCTGCATCGAGCGATCACCAACGAAAAAAAAATTTTAATCATAACTCGGGTCGACGGACGTTGGCGAGCCGAGAGCCGCGGACCAGCGCGAGGACGTGTCTGTTGATTATAGCAAACAAGTGCTGGTAATTCATGTACGCGAGTTGAATCCAAAGCGGTGCGGTACTCATCTTGCAGTCGCGCAGCACGACCCACTGCCAGGCTCGAAAGGCGAGTGCCACGGACGCGTAAGCTACGAGTGCCGCCAAGCCCACGACGAGAAGAGCGGACGTTCGTTCGACTGGCGGCCGCCAGACTTGGATCCGGTCGCCGCCGCGAACCCGGTATCCGTCCTCGTAATAGTCCGACTTGTAGAAGTGGGGCGTGCCATAAAACACCAAAACGGCCAGCTCGTACGCCGGGAGGAGGGCGACGAACCCGAGGAAGAACATCGCTACCGCTCGCAACGCAGACTGACCCAAAAATCTCGCCGCCGCCCGTAATAATATGTCGCCCTTGTGTGTTGTTGTTGTGCTCGAAGAAGAAAAGGAGCCGGATGCCAACGATGAAAACGAACTCGACGCGAAGAAGGTCACGCCCGTTTTCACCACTTGGTTCGCGGACGCTATGCTCTGATGGCCGACGACGGCTCCCCGTTCGACGATTACGCCAGCATTCAGCCTCGAGCGAAGCCCGACTTGTGCGCGCGCCCCAATCTTGACTGCCTCGTACGTGCCGTTTACACCTTGGCACGAGATCGCGCACGTAGAAAGCTGCGCTCCGTCGCCGATATCGATAAGATCAGCCTCGGCGGGCGAGAAAAAGTACAAGCTCAAAATATTTGCGGTGAACCTGCGATCAGCAGCAGCAGCAGTAGAGACACGGACGAGGATGATTTTTACACACACCAGACACGCATTCCCAGGGCTTTCATCAGTGCTTGGATGAGACCGTTCTCTTCCCAAACCAGGGAACCAAACCCGAGGACGACGCGATACCAATACCACTCCAGAGCCCAGGTCCTCAGGCGCCACGTCCAGTCGTCGTCGCGCACGGGCGCCCCGGGACGCACGCGTCCGACGAGCGTCCATTTGAGGAGAACGACGACGACGCCGGAGACCTGATCGTGACAGTTTATTAATTATTACTCGAGGAAGAAGATAACAATAACGTCGTCGTCGTCGTCGTCGCCGCCGCGCGACTCCGTTTGAGACAAACATTGCAGTGTAATAGCCCAAGACGAAGTACGCGAGCTCGCGGTAGCGAAACTGCCACGAATACCAGTCGATCTGCGGGCATTATTCTTCGTTAGTTCGTTCGTTCGTTCGTTCGTTCACGAAGGTTGGGATCAATACCTCGCGCGCGACTAGTTCCAAGGCGACGTTGGACGAGAAGAAAGATCCGTAAAGGAAGCAAGGCAAGGTCGCGAGCTTTGCCAGCTCAAAGCAAAGCCAGGCCGCTGTGCTCGGAGACGACGTTGCCACTGCGATTTCCTTTGCTGCGAAGGAGAACTGTGCTGGATTCGACTGATACACGCTGCCGCTCGCCAACTGCATCCCGGCCATAGTCGCCGAGCCGTGGTCGAGCACGGCGCCGTGCTCGATCTTGCAACCCGGCATGACGACGGACTGCGACTTGGTTTCGGAATGCGGCTCGATGACAACGCGCGCAAACCGCAAGCCGCCGTCGGGCTCGAACATGCGCGAATAAACAGCACCGCTCACCGTCGCGCGCGCGCCAACGGAGAGTAGATCGAATTCGCGTACGAGAACCTTGATTCGTGCACGAGGCGATATCTGAGCACCCATTAGTATATAGAAGCAGTTCATGAAGAGCGTGTCGTAGACGAACATTCCAACCCAAAGGTCGAACTGGTCGACGAGCCGATCGACGAACCACCAGCGCACGAAGTACGGCGTGCCGCGGCGCGTGGTCCCTACCCGGTAGCGGCCGACAACGCACCACTTGGCGAGAATAATAATCGATGTGAGCGAGACCATAAAGAGCGGGATGATGAATGGTAGGAGAAGGCCGTAAGTGTAGACGTGGTCTACCCCGGCAACCTTGACGTGCGACCAAGGAGGATTGTCGCGTCGCACCTCGATGCGCTTCGAACCGATAGATTTGGCACGCCACTGCACCCAGTGTCCGAAATGATACGGTGGAACGAGCGCGATCGAAACCAAGAAGACGATGGAAATCACCGACAAAGCTTGGGCCACGTCGACGACCCACACCGGCGGCAGCAATCTCCCCGACCCCCCGAGATTCGTGCCGTCGGGGAGTGGCACCAGCGGAGCGAGCAGCGATTCGTCTTCCCCGCGCGCAATACACAGAATCTTCTCGGCCAATTCGGATATCGTAAGATTCGGATCCATGAGCGTGTCGAAACGTACTTCCACAGACAAGTCCCGCCACAGACGTGTTTGCGCTCCGAGCGCGTCTTGCGACGACAGTCCAAGCTGTGCGACGGATGTTGTCTGCGCGTCAATGTTGGTCTCCGTCAATGGTGACAGGAACCCCAGGAGAATGGCTAGTACGAATTCATGCTGGTCGCGTCGCCCTTCAATCTCTAATAGGTCTGTCGGCGCAGCAGCAGTCACCTCGGACGCCGACGAGGAGTAGTCGGGGGGTTCGTAATGTTCTTCTCCGAACGTCGTCTCATCGCGAGATTTCGTCACGCGCGACCGAATCTCTTCTAGCCATCTCTCGTAGCCGAGAGAACCATTACTTTGCTCATTCTGCAACACTACTCGGCGGAATCTTTCGATAATCCGATGCCGCGTCTTGCAAAACAGCGTTGCGAGCTGCACGTCGCTTTCAGCTTTACGATGAGATCGGCGGCGGAATTCGGTTGCTGAGATTGTATTGGAGAGTTGGCATCTGGATCGAGACGTTTCACGGGAATAATAATAATAATAATTCGCTCGCGCGCTACTCGGACAGACGCGAGGTACGATACGCGAGAGAAAGTACGAAGAACAGACAAAGCTCGGCTACGACTCTGATTGGCACGCGAGCTCCTCGCTCAGCTCGCCCAAGGTAGTGCTGGTCTCCGTCGACCGCCAGTCGTACAACATCGCTGTCAGAATCTGCTGCTGCCTCCTGAGCTCGGGATGACGCGCGAGAGAGGAGTAAACGACGTTCGAGATCATGGTGCGCATCCACAAAAATAAACTTGGATCTTTGTTCGCTAACGATAACAAGCATGGCACTAGGAGACTCGCTACATGAGGCAGGAATGGGCGCGGTTCCGCGTACCCACACGAAATATTCCACAGAATGTAAATCTGGACCCATTCCGACATCATGGCTGGGAGGCGCACGAACGTAGCGACGCCCGAATACAGCGTGCCCGTGGCAACTTCGACTCGTGCAGTTGGTTGTTGAAGCGCGCAGCTCCAGTAGGCGAGTTCGAATCCAGCGCCTAGCATGTGGCTTGTTAGCACGTCATAAAAACAGCGAGCGATCTTTTTGTACCTACCAACAAACAAACAAAAAAAAAAGACGCTGCCATAGCGCGAGCGTCGCGGTCGAAGTTTTTGGACGCGTTTTCGATTGCCGCCATCATGACATTCTCCGCGAGCAATTCGCCAGCTGCGCGCGCAGTGGCGAGTTGACTCGGGTCGCGTCTCATCTCGGCTAGGCCTCGCGCGGCTGACGCAACAGTCTCGTGCTTTACGAGCCTGCGTTTGATTTTTTTGAGCGAAAAGGAATACGCGACGACGGTCGTACTTACTCAACGGGTGCGAACATATTGACGACATCGTCTTTTTTGGAGCGACGTATGGCAGCTTCTTGCGCCTTCAAGAAATCGAGCAAGAAGTCCGAGTTTCCGGGCGGCGCAAACGGATGCAGCATTGATACGCCGATAGCGTGAAGAGCAAAACAATAGACGACCGCGCGTCGCAGGTCGGCGGCGGCGCGATCGTCTGACGTGGGGAGGTCCCGGCCAGGCCGTTGGATTTCGAGTTCTTGCGCAAGGCGCAGCAGCACGGGCATCCTGATGATGTTGGACTTGACTGCTTCGACAAAAGCTGCGACGTTTACGACGGACTCGTCGTACTCGAGACGTTGCTTTAACTCGTCTGGAACGGCGAGTTGCCGAAGTATCCCGGGCATGTCTGGATGATCTTTGAGCGAGGTGTCTGGCGGAAACAGGCTGCAAATCTGCTTGGCGACACGCTCGACGAGGGCCAAGCCGCGAGAAAACACCTCGTAGCAGCTCCCAGCCCGCTCCGTAATCGAGAGATAGTTATCAGCGTTTGGCTCGACGACGACGACGGCACTCGCTGCTCGTGCAGCAGCAGCAGCAGCGACTCGTTGTTGGAAGTCGATGCTGTCTTTGTCGCCGAGCGCGAGAATCGTGTCGCGGAGTGCGCCCGAAGGAGTCGCACCGTCGACGCCGGAATGTGCGTCGAGACCGGCCGCGATCAGACTCTCGTCAACCTCCTCCTCCCGCCGAAAATCAGTCGTGATGTTGACGGCGGACCAGAAGTACCGGTTGTCTGTCGCCCATCGATTGCAACGTATCATTCTACGATCTCGGCCCTCGCCGACGACGATGCCAAAGCGGAAGCTGCCAAACTCGTCCGCGTGCCTAAGGTCGATCGAGAGAGATATCATCTCGTTGAATACGCACGCAAAAGTAAGTGTACGCAACACCAATTTTTTTTCTTTTCAAAACACTCGCAGCGTGCGCGAGATTCATCTCGGCATCGAGACTGTCAAAGCTATCGAGGGCCGCGAGGAGTTGCCGCGAGCTCTGGGCGTGCGGAACGAATTTGACTACGCCGTTCTTATGTAGGACGAGCACGTAGACTTCTCGCGGTAGTTGAGCAACTACGTCTGCTCCGGGTCGCGTCTCAACGTCGTCTTTCGATATGACTATCTTTGCGAGGACAGCAGCTTCTTCTTCCGCAGAGCCATAGAGATTTTCACCTGGGGTGACGTGGACCCTCGTCGCGCGAGCGCGCACGAGACTGTCTGACTTGGGGACAGTCAGTCGCACAACAGGCACACAGACACCACACTGACACACGGTTGGTTATCCACACTGGCTATGAAAAAAAAAAAAAGCAACTAGAATTCGCACGATCATCTATGATGTTTCCGGCATTGATGCGGAAGCGTCGAATTGCGTAGTGATCGTCGAGGACCTGCCAGACTCCCAGAAAGTCAGAGAGTTTGTGCTCCCGAGCTTCTAAGAGCAAACTCTCGGACCACCTCAACGTCGGATTGGAGAGTGGTGAGGCGTCTCTGCGCGCCGTTAACCTTTGGTCCTCGGAGTTCGGGGGAGGGTCCGAATCGCAAACGACGGATCTCGCACACCGCGACAACCACTGCATAGTAGTGTCTGCTCCGTTCTTTTTCACTCCATCGTGGATCGCCGCAAGTGGCATTCGCCGTCTCCGCGTGTCGGGAACGGTCGGATTCGAATCGAATACTACTCGAAGCCCTCCAGATAGCAGCGCGTTTCGAATTGCTTGGCGCCGTAGCTTCCCGCTCGTCGTCTTCAAAATCGTCATTTGTCGGATAAACACCACGCGGCACGGACTCAAACCAACGGCGTTGGCAATCCTGGTTGAGAGTATCGACGCGAGAGTTTGGCATTCGACGTTACCTTCTTCTTTTTTTTCGAGTACGACGCACGGGTACTCGCTACCCTCGTCGTCGTTGTTTACGACAGCAAACGCAGCGATGCATCCCGGTCTCGCAGCGTCTGCCATGGCCTCTGTCGCAACGATTTCGATGTCATCGCTGTAATACTTTTTGCCCGCAATGATGATCGAGTCTTCTATTCGACCACAAATAAACAAGCGGCCGTCCTCGACGAATGCCTCGTCGCCCGTCCTGAGGTACACCTTGCCGTCGTCCGGGTCGACTCTGGCGCTGAATGTTTCTGTGCTCAGCTCCGGCTTGCCCCAGTAGCCTTGGGCGATCGAGCCAGAGCTCAACCACACCTCTCCAGGAGTGCCGTCCGACGCGACGACGCGCCGGGTATCCGCGTCGACGAGAAGAACGTCGATCAGGAACTCCGAGCCGCACGAGGCGATGTCTGGCCGCCGCCGCGACGTGAAAATGCCCGTGGTTTCGCCGCACGTTGAAGCTACGTGCTCTGCCAAGCCGTAAGTCGGCGCGAAGATGTCGCAGTTGCCCTCGTCGGGGAGGTTGCAACTAGTGCCAAAGTACGAAGCGAACTCGCGCAAGATCGAAGGCATGCATCGCTGGCCAGCGCCACAAACCAAATGAGACACGCAACTCAGGTCGATGTCGCTGACATCAGCACGGGCACTGCGCTTCGTGCACAGCTGGTACGCGAAGTCAGGCGCTGCGGTCCAAAACGCGCGGTACTTGGATACGGCGCGCATCCACGCGAGCGGGTCGGCGAGGAACGAGAGTGGCGAAAAATTGACCATGTGGTAGCCGGCGCAAAACGGACCCATCAACATCGCAATCAACCCCAAATCATGAAACTGCGGGAGCCAGCTGACACCGACGACGCGCTCCGTTGGGTCTTGAAGATCGTGCAAACGGCCACTCTTGGCAAAATCGCCCAAACGGACATCCAACGCTCGGCGCTGGGCTGGCAAGAAAATATCGTTGAGATTGTGCCAGATGTTGCCGTGCGAAATCATGACGCCCTTGGGGTCCCTACGGAGGCAATCTTGAGATTTTGCGGGAAGCCCTCTGACAAACGCACCCCGTCGAGCCAGACGTGAATTGAAGGAAGGCAACCGAGTCGTCCGGTGCTTGGTCGAGACCACCGCTGCCGTGATGTTGGTGGTCACTGCGCATCATGCGAACGGGCGATACGCATGCGCCATGGTGGTGGTGACCGTCGAGGAGTGATTTATGCGCCCCCGCGTTACGATCGGAGCTGAATTTGGACCCGAGCGAGTCTTGGCCGGCTGCCGGGCAGGTTTCCTTCGAACGCGACGCCTCGTTCGCCAAATCAACATAGGTAGGGTCGTCGCTTGAGACTAAGTGGCGATACGTCGACCGAACCACTTCTCCACGCGAGTTTGCCAGCCGATGGAAAAGTCCGGGTTGTGGGTCGCCGCCTTCCTCGCCCAGACCTTGCGTGCTGTGCCACCGTCTCGCGGGCCACGCGTGCCATACGCTCGTTGTCACTCGCAGCTTGTGCACGACGCTGTCAGTGAGGCCCACCTCCGCGCCGCAGGTGGTGGCTACAATGTCCAGCTTCTCGAGTCCCCGTCCAAGGTTGGCGGGATCGGGAGGGTAATTCGGCACGGCCGAGACGCCGGCGCGAAGAGAGGCGACGAACGCGACGAAGAACTCGGGTCCCGGCGCGTAAACGAGCATTGCGCGGTCGCCCGGTGCGAGACCGATGTCCTTGAGGAGCCATTCCCCAACGAACGCCGAGCGGCTCCAGACCTCGCCATACGACACGTTGGCAGCTTCGACGCCAGAACCGTCGAGCCACGTCAAGAACGTTTCGTCATCTAGCGCAGCTGCTGTCTTGCGTGCCTGTGCCTGCCAGCGCACTTCGTCGCTCCAAGGGCGCCACCATCGCGGCCTACTCGACGTCATACCGACGTTCTCGCTTACAACAAATCCTGCCTCCTTCGAGCGCCGTCTCGCTTCACCACATCATGGCAAAAAATTATTAGGCCCGAGGAGTGCTGAGGCTTCAACCTAGACGATGCAATATTATATCATTTTATCCATCCTGCCGGAGGAAAGTCCTCGAGCAAGGAACCGAGTTCTTATTATCATATGTCGGAGAGAGTCAAAATCAACACAGCAAGGTGCCGGAGCTTCGAGGTCGGGGATGATTTTGTTTGTACTGCCGAGCTCTATATGACGAGCTAATCTGAACGCTGATTGGTTCGTTTTTTTTTTTTTTAACAAACAAGCAACATCAACCGACCACTGACCGAACGATGTCTCGGGGGAGGGACCTTCAGCAGCGAATGCGCCGTACCAACGAAGAGATTGAACGCGACAAGCGTGCTGAGGAGCAGCGGGTAGCTGAAGCAGAGGCGACGGGTAGCTGAAGCAGAGGCGACGCTGCTGCAGAGGCTCGAAGGGGGCCTTCTTCCAGCCGCGACCAGCTGCGAGAAAAAAAACGAGCCAAGTCAGTCACGGACAACGGCGGAGTTTGCGTGACGACGACGAGGACGCGACGTACACAATGAGGTGATGTCAGAAGCAGAGCCGGCCCCGCCAACTCCTGGAAATACCGGTACGATTGATCTCTCCGGCGACGCGACCGATATTATTAATAATCCAAGCAATTTGTGTGGACTCGGCGCCTTCGACGACGACCTGCAAGAGTAGTACAGAAAGCTCCAGCGTCGGGTTTTGTACCGACAGCACTCGATCGCGAAGGCGTCATCCCGGGCGAGCGAGCTCCCGCGCGGACTGACAATTATGTCTCGTTCTTCGGCTGACGGCGGTCGCTCTCGGCGCCAAGGAACTGTCCTCCGTCCTGCGGAAGCCAACACGACGCTCTGTGTTCGCCGCATGTGCGAATGGGCAACTCGGTAGTCGACCTCTTGTCGTCCCCGTCGCACTACAGGGATGGGCTTTAGCCGTCGCAGCTTTGGAACTGCCCCCTTTGGTTTCGGATCGTGCGCAACGCAGATTTCGCCGACGAGGTGATGCGCAGTCGTCTTTAATCGACGACGAGCAAATGACGGAAAATGCGCACGCCGACGGCAGAACGAGGTGGGCGACGACGGGCACTGCGGCTACCGTACCGTAGCGCGCGGCAGGTTCTCCTCTGAAGCGCCGTATTTGCGTCGAAAATCAATCACTGCCGTCGAGATGCCGCGCGATGTGGTTGCAAGAGGATTCGAGGACAACCCTGACGCCATCGTGTCGAGCTGTCACTCGACCCCAACTATGACGGAGCACCTCGGATCTTCGTGCCGTCGGCCCTGCGATCGCTACTACTGGCTCGACTCGATGGACGGTCTATTCCCAATGTTTATGCGACATCGCTTTTGGACATCACTGTTCGGGGATACGACGACGCTCATGGAAAAAAAACCTTCGAAGACGTGCCGATCAGTTGCTGCACGCCGAGTGGGGAAGACCTGGTAATTGAGCACGACGGCAGAATTCCCGACACGTCCCGGGTAAGCGTCGAACTTGAGCAGGCTGCCATCAAAGCACATAGATCGCTACCCGCAGCCAGGTTATTATGCTCTCGCAACAATGCTTATTCTCGCGCTTGCCGCCGCATTGACTGCTGCTGAAGGCAGATAGTGCGCGAGGTTCGAGCTCTCGACCCATCAGCTTCGAGACGAGAAGGAACTTCGTTCTTTCTTTTCGCAGATTATCAAAACAATAAATTTCTAGAGCGAGCGAGCGAGCGAGCGAGCGAGCTCGCGCTCTAAACTCAAAGCCTCCTGCTTTAAAACCAGCGGGCGCACGAAGAGTGGTGTGGACGCTCGCGACGACGGGACGTCGACCATCGGGAAGTATGCGCACGCATTCCTGCCGCCGCTAGCGGAAGATAAGATAGAACCGGTCTATCCACGTATGGAGAGTCGCGCGTCACGAGGAAAGGAGAGGGTCTTGAGTCTTGAGGCGGAGATTTTCGAGGAGGGTGGCCCCCGTGAGGCGGCGGCCTGGCTTGGCGAGGCCGTCGCGCTTGGGATGGAACGGCGGGAGGGGCCGACGGCGGGGAGAGTCGCCAGCGTCGTCGCAGGCACGTAGAATCGAGGAATACTCGCCGACCATGTCTCGGTAGAGCCGCTGATGTCTCTTGAGCTCGGCAACGAGGGTTTCGCGCTCGGCGTCGAAGTTTCGTTTTTGATCCACCAATGCCGCCCAGAGCTCCTTGATCTGCGCGTCGTCGCGCGAGCCAGTCGCGGGCTTTTCGAACGCGAGCTGGAGGTCGTCCAGCCTGAGTTGGTCCTGTTGCTGCCTACGGCTCGTCTCTTGTCGGAGTTGCCGCGCGTCCTCGATCGCCTCCTCGCACTTATTGCCTATCGCTTCCACCCTTCCCTCGAGCCGAGCGGTCCGTTTCGCTTCGGAGCCGACGAGCTGGACCACCTGATTCGCTAACGCCCGAACGCGCTGATCCAGCTCTTTGAGATAGAGGGTCGTCGAGTTGGTCCGCGACGCCTTCGCTGCGAGCGACTCGACTGTCGTAGCGATCGTCCCGACCTGGGTTGTCACCGCTTCCAGCAGCTTCTTCTGGGCCAACAGTTCCAGCCGCGCGTTCGACGTCGTCGACGTCTCGTACGAGACATCATCCGTGTGCTCCTCCTCCTCCTCGAGCCGCCGCCGCGGCCCTTTGTCTGACGACGGCGGTTCTTTTTCTTCTCTCCGAGAAGACGGTGCTACCTCCTCCTGCTGCCGGGACGCTGCTCGCTCGTGCTCAAACTCTGGATCTTGTTGTCGTACTAGGTGCTCCTGCTGCGGCGGCGGTTCATGGTGCTCTTGCTCTGGAGCCACCACTTGCCGAGGGCCGTGGGACTGCCCTTCCTCCTGCTGTTGCTGATCGTGGTTTGGTGGTTCGGTTTCCCGCGTCGGTTCCTCCACCTCCTCCTGTCGTCGAGGCAATTTTTGCAGCTCGCCACGTGCTTGGCTCGGTTCCTCCTCCTCCAACGCATCTTCTCGCGGAAGATCGTGTTCCCGAAACAACAAAACGTCTATCACCGCGTCGTTGCGCTTCTCGGCGGAACGGATTTTCCGTTCAGATTTTCGGCGTCGGCGAGTACCGGAGGCCGCCGCGCGGTCCTCGAAGGAGTGTCGTTGGTCGATTTCGGCGCAGCGCGCGTCGATTTCGGCGCAGCGCGCGTCGAGGCTGCGCGCGAGGTCCTCGAGGGATTCCAAGCGCGCGGAGGTCTCGTCCATCCACGTCCGGAGCTTCTCCCCGATTGGTTGTTCGATCGAAGGCTGGTGGTGGTGGTGGTGGTGGTGGTGGTCCGAGCCGCGGCGATGGTTCGACGCCGCTTCAGGACGGGGAGGTGCTGCCCTCACGAGGCGGTGGATCTCGTCGCGCGTGTAGGTCCTCGCGCGTAGGTGCATGAGCGCGGCCTGGACCTTGCTGCTCAGGAGCTTGAGGTCGGTCGCGTTGGCTTTTATGACCATGGCCGCCTGCAGCCGGGCCTCGGGGACCAAGTCCCGGCACGCGATTTCGAGGCGCTGGCCCCTCTCCGTCTCGCGCTGCGTCGCCTCGGCCAGCTCCGCGACGCGGCGCCGCGTCTCGAACAACAGCTCCGCCTCTCTCATGCTCGCCGCGAGCATCACGGGCTTGCCCATACAGGATACAGGATACGTCCCCCGAAAGAAAAACTAAGTATCTATCTTTCCATGATGGGCAACGCGGCGGCCGTCCCGGAGAGCATCGACAAGCACACGGCCCGCGCCCTCGTGGGGTCCGAGAAGCGGTTCGCAGCGCTGCTGGGTCGCGCGCCGTGGGTTGCGACTACCTGGCGGCAAGGGAAAACAATTTCGGCATCAGAGGCGAGACTGATCTGGGAGCGCGACACATTTGTCGGCGCGGCGCGCGCCTCGCTCCTGGACCACCGCGAGGGGGTGCCTCCCGTCCCATCTGCCTCCCCCGCAACCACGCTCGAGGTCAAGCTGTACCACGCGCTCGCGGAGCTCAAGGCGCTACGCCCGTTGCGAGGCCAGCTTCGGGAACTTCCTTTGCTCCGCGGCAAGCTGCGAAAGAAAACCGAAGACTGCGACAGGCTCGAGCACGAGGTTGCGCGCCTCGAGCGCAACCTGCGCGAAGAGCAGCTCGATGGGATGGCGCTCCGCTGGCGCGTGGCCGAGCTCGAGCGAGAGCTCCGTCGACGAACGGACACCGTCGAGCAGAAAACAGCGGACAACTTGCAATCCTCGAAGCGCGCGCTTTTTCGACACGGATCCGACGACGAGAAGAAGACTGCGGACAGCACGCAATCCTCGATATCGCCGCCGCCGCTCAGCGAGGGAGAGGCTAGGATAGCCAAGTTGCTCGCGTGCTACGAAGATCGCGGCGGTGATCTCGCCACCGCGTTCCGGACACGCGATGCATCGGGGGATGCCGCGCGCTCTGCGACCGACCTCCTCTCGGACTTGAAGGACATAGACCCAGACTTCGCCACGGTCGAACTCGACGACGCTTCGGCGATATTGAAGCGCTTTGGCGGCCGCCTCTCGCCGCGGGACTTGGAGGACTTTGTCGCCTCAGCCCGCGTGCAGCTACGCGAGACCCCCCAAACAACACGGCTGCGGAGCCCCTCCACCGAGTCGGATGTGGTATCCTCCGAAAGCCCCTCCGAGGAGGCGTTATCGTTAACCGCGGTGGAAAGGAAGGTCGCGCAATTGCTCGCGGCCTACGAGGGCAAAGGTGGTGACCTCGCGAGAGCATTCAGGAAATGGGACGTTTCAGGAGATGGCGAGTTATCTGCAGTTGAAATACATGATGGCTTGATCAAGCTCGGCCACGGGTTCGAGACCATGCATCTCGACGACATCAAGGCTCTTCTAAAGCAGTTTGACAAGACGTCCGACGGCCACCTTTCGTTGCTCGAATTCGAGTCCTTTGTCCTTACTTGTCGCGAACAGCTACGCGCGACACAAACACAGACGTGCAGCCCCTCCCCTGGTGTGGATGCTGTTGTGTCCGCCGAAAGCACCACCGAAAGCCCCTCCGAGGCGCCGCCGCCGTCGTTAACCGCGGTGGAAAGGAAGGTCGCACAATTGCTCGCGGCCTACGAGGACAAAGGCGGTGACCTCGCGAGAGCATTCAGGAAATGGGACGTTTCCGGGGATGGCGAGCTGTCCGCAAGCGAGATCCACGAGGGTCTCATACAACTTGGCCACGGGTTCGAGCAGACGGACATCGACGACATCAAGGCGCTACTAAAACGATTCGACATGAACGCGAATGGTCACCTCACCTTGCTCGAATTCGAATCGTTCGTAGTGACGTGCCGCGGGAAGATGCGTTTCGAAGAAGAAGAAGAAGAAGAATAATTCGGCATATTTATCGCTAAGAGTGTTTCGAGTGCAACTGGCTACTATGAGGCCATCCGGCTTTCTTTTCTTTTTCGAGGCCTGGGACCTAGAGGGTGGGTGGTCCAGGTCCGAGAACTTGGCGCTGATTTTATGAGCCAAAAAAAAATGGGGGGTGGGGTGGCAGCTGCGTCGATAACAACGGCTTTGGCGACGATTGCCGCGCGCGGCTACAACCGCGAGGACGGACGGCAGCGACACCGGCCTTTATGAAAACAGGCAGGGCAGTCAATACCGGCCAACACCGGCGGGACTACAGCGTCGCCAAACTCATGGCTCGTCTTGGGAAAGGGTTTTCGTTTGTTTGCGAGCGGTAACCGTTGGTTGCGATGGAGGACGGCGCCTAACACGCTTGCTCCCTGCGGCGGCCCCGGCCGTCCCGGAGTGAGACGGTGCCTGCTCGCCTCCCGGGCTGGCCGGTTAGCACCCGGAAAGTCCGCGCTGGGATGGGGTTCGCTCGGTTGGGCAGCAGAACGCGACGGACAGGTCGATTGTTCGTGGACCAACACGTTTGCGGCCTGCGACGCTCTTGCACGACTTCGCACAAGACCGCGCGCAGTGGCGGTCCGTCATCAACGAGTCCTCGTCCTTCGCCTCTGCCCCAACTGCGTGATTTTCCTCTGTGATTCCGGATCGGCTCCTGCCTGTCCGGCCTGGCTCCCATGCTCGGGAGAGGTCTGAAGTTAGTTAGTAGTTAGTCAAGCGTGTCGAACAAAATATATCCTCCTCCAACTTGTAGACGTACACAGCCCCCAACATCTATCTACTCGCGTCTTGCCGGCGATAGACTTTCAGCCGTAGGTCCCGCGGCGCGTTGGTCGTCCTCGCCGCCATCTGCTGGAATTAGGTGCAAAAGTGCAACCCTGCGGCTTAAAAGCCCGCGGCGATTTCGGTCATAGCTACCGGACACTTGAAACATAAAGGCGAGCTTCAGCAGCTATATTACAGGAACCACGTCCATCATCGACATTGCGGCGGCGCATGGCGTCTTCACCTGGAGAACACAAGGGCCGAGCCTACGGGGCAATGGCGTCCTCGCGCTCTGCCTCGGCTGCCCTGGGGCAATACCAGATTTGGTGGTCGAGTGCCTCTACGCGATGGCGTCCCTCACCCACGACGACGTCATTCCCCATTGGCCGACGCGAGAGCGACGCGAGCCTCTCCAAACCCAAATGCGCGGCGATCGTCGAGATGAACACCGACAACTGCCCTCCCTTTCAGCAGCAGCAGCAGCAGCAGCAGCAGCAGAACAATGGTGACCGACCCCTCGGCGAACATTATCATAAGGACAAACATATGATGGCGTGCGGTGCTGCAACGACGAGGGGATTCGAGGCGACGGGTACTGCGCGTCGATTTGGCGACGGCCGTTTCCCGCTGCGAGGAGCACAGTCAGCGCCTCTGTTGAAGTCTGGTCGACGAGCTCGCGGTCGAGACAAGCTGCTCGTCCAAATCTGGGCTGCCTACGCGAACGAAACGTGGTGTCCGGACGCGGGACGGTCCCTACTTCAAAAATGGCAACGCTCGAAAGCCTGACGTCGTCCACGAAATTGTTTTATATACGGCGCCGGTATTAAGGCAAAAAAGACGGAAGAGAATCTGCGCCCGGTGCAGCAGCAAACAAACGCGAGGGGATGGATGCGGCTCTTCACGGCGGAGATGTTCCAAGGAGGAGCGTTAACGGGGTGCGGTCATGACGACGACGCCAGCGTCGTCTCGAACGACCGACGGCGGCCCATGATGATGATGATGATGATGATGATGATGTCAGTATTATTAACTTCATTCGCGAGAAGTCGTAGGACTGGAGACAAAGTGTGCGTCAAAAAGCTGAATTTGATTGTTCTGGTCGTCGAAGCCCTTGTTGCCGCAGAAAATGGTGTGGAGCGCGGTGGACTGCCAGAGCAGTTCATTCTGGACCCAATCGCGATAGCGCGCGGGCAGCTCGCTCAGAGCTTCATTTTCGGGCGTTTTACGGCGACCGGTATGGGGAATCTCGTCCTCGGTTTCCACGCCAAAAATGCGTTCGATCCGGCGGAGCTCCTCGTTCAAACCCTCCGTGCACACGACGTGAACTTCCATCGAATCGTCCCGGCACCGGCTGCCGGCCAAATAGTCGACGTAGTCGAAACCAAAATAGGTCCAGAGCATATACTCGACAGCCGGTGGCTCGTTGGCGGCCGCTGCCGAGATGAGGTCCTCGAAGGTATCCCACTCGAGCTCCCGCTGCGACTTGAACTTGTGGAACCGAAACCCGCTTTCCAATCGATGGACCGGCTCGCGGAGCGTAATAATAAAGCACGACGCATTCCGAGTCTCCGGATACTCGTGCGGGCGCCCGAGCGTGCCGCGTATGGTCCGGAAGTGGTCGTGGTGAACGACAGTCGAATTTTTGCGTCGGAGAAATTCTGTCAACGTCGACGTCCCTGACCCTGCGGGTGCGAGATTCATGCACTCCTCTAGCCGACGGCTCGGGGCGTGCCGACAACTCTCGAGGTCGAGCACCAGACACGTCAAGCATGCCCTCGACCATTCCTTTGTCAGGCACGCCTCGTATTGCGCTTCGCTACACGCGGCGCTCACAACCTCAACAACAAACAACCACCACATACCACTTGGAATCACTGGATCATGGATCCGTTAGTATTATCATCAGTGTCCGAAACCGCTTGATAGTGTGGACAAGTGCAGGCCAGTAAGTTCACCTAGTCCCAATCTCTAACCCCAGTAAGTTCACCTTGTCCCAGTAAGTTCACCTGGTCCCAGTAAGTTCACCTAGTCCGAATCTCTAACCCCAGTAAGTTCGGCGTAAACCCACTCGTGCTCACGCCCACTCCTTTGAGCTCGTCGCTCTCACCCCCGCCAATCCAAGCTGCTTTGATCCGCACGCGCCGCCAACCCTTGAGTTTACTCTAAAAACCCCAGTAAGTTCACCTGGTCCCAGTAAGTTCACCTGGTCACTCAGTTCACCTAGTCCCAATCTCAAACCCCAGTAAGTTCACCTGGTCCCAGTAAGTTCACTTACAGTGCGCGTGTAGACGCCGGGAGGGGGCTTATCGGTATTTCTGCGCAGCACGTGTGGGGTAGGGTGGAGTCGTCGACCCAGAAGAAGAGCATATTCTCGAAGTTGCCGATCGACAGAGAGCCACGTAGAGCTGGACGTGACAGAAGACGGGCCTGGGCAAGAGGACGCCGACCTCGCGGGGCGTCTGGCCCTGGCTCTTGTTGATCGTTTGGCGTCGGCGGGCCTTACGGGATACAGATTGGAGGAGCCTCGGTGACACGACACGATCGATCATGTATCTGGTACCGTTGCAGTGGCCGTGCGACGGGTCAAGGTTGCGAAGACATTAAGCTCGCGATCAAAGTCAGCATGCCGTTGGTTGTCAGGGAGTCGAAAACTCGACTGTAAAGAGCGAGGCGTCGTCTTCCGACCCAACCTAGTCAGCCGAAAAGAACTCCGACGCCTCGTCTCCGGGAAAAAAAGGCCGCGGTCATGCGCGTGTTGTCAGCATCGACAACATCGTTTCGACGGGGAGTGAGAATGGCGCGCTGAAAGAGCCGCCGCGGCTCGTGGAAATAGTCTGCGAGGTCGCCGTAGACGGCTTGGAGGATCACTGTCTGGCTCTCGCGCCTACCTGATCCTTACTCTCGGGCCTACCTGATCCTTACCCTAAATCGAGGGACAGACAGACAGTCGGGGCGCACCGCAAGTCCACTCCGAATACCTCGCTCACGCCCGCGGCATCGACGCCATCATCCCCCAGCCGGGTACAGCACCACCGCCTGGCTTCTTGGGCCCTGTCGAACAGCGGCTACGTAGCTACGGCACCGTCGCCGGCCTCGTCTTTGGTGCCTTCGGTGAGGCCAGCGCGGCGTGCCACGCTCTCGGCCAAACATGCGCAGAGCGCATCGCTGCGCGAACCTGGGTGACAAGCGGCTGCGCCAACTTCACAGAGGCAAAGGCGGCCCAAACTCGCCGCATCTACCGTGAGTGGGGGATCGCCAACGCATTAGGCCGGGCTCGCTGTGCCCTCACCGCCCTCACCCATGTCGCCGCCTCGGGGAACCCCGCCCAGGCCGCCCGATCCCAGCAGGACGTCACCCTTCGTCGCACATACGTCCGGCGGCAGCATGCGTACGACCTCCGGGCGGGGCCCGTCCTCTCTTCGCCTGCCCCACGCCTCGGCGATGACCCCGACTAGGTCCCGCGTACTTATCTCCGCCCGTCAGGCACATCCCTCATACCCCACAAACCCACCCACATCCTTCATGCTCCCCACACACACACCCCCCCTCTTAGCAGTCGACATTTAAAGACAGACAGACAGACAAACAAACAAACAAACAAACAAACAAACAAACATCTGTCGATTAGTAGATAAGACTCCTCTACTGTACGAATATCTGTTCGGGGGACCGTCTGGCGCTGCTGCATCGCACACACTCAAGCAGCTCGGGCGCATCCCACGTCCCAGTCGACTTCCCTTTCGACATCTCGTTCGCTGCCGCCCGTGGTGCCGTTCCAATTGCCACGGCTCGGAATTGGGCGTGCGGCGCCTCTGCTAGTCCGCGTGGCGGCGGTCCGAGCGCTACTGCGCGAGCTCACGCCGTCGTCGGAGGTACCTGTCGCCGGAACTAACAACTCGGCCTAATTATGTTATACCAAGTGCGCGCCAGTACGTTCACTTCCCCCCCATCCCGCAGCCCTTTTCGCTCGTGCTGCTGCGCGTTTCGTTCGTTGTTTCTTAGTTGTTTCTTAGTTGCAGCACGCCTGGTTGTATTGATGACTTCACGCAGCATGCAACCACGGCGGATGGGCGACGCTGGTTATTGTCGCCGCCAAGAAGGAAGAATGTGTTGTTGGTTCTTTTGATAAACTATTCGAAATATGTCGCAAGCTGCTGAGAATCCCGCCAGCCTAATGGAGGCGTCGTAGCTGTACGTTGTTGGACGAGTTCGCAGTTGAGCATCAGCGAGCTCAGTCTCGAGATCTGCCAAGGCGACGCGAGCCTCTTCGCAGCAGCATTAAGACGAGCCGAGGCGAGGTTCAGCGAGTTGCGCGGTCCGGGTCCTTCTCCCTCGAACCAAACTCAAGGAAAAGGGCGATACGACACTGCGCTTCTGCTTGATCACCGCTGGCGGCCAGAGCGTCAACAGCGGCAGGGCTTGATATTGTGATCGAGAGACCATCTGCGAAGAGATCCTCCACATATATCTCGTAATAATAACGACGAAAGAGCTCGCTTCAGCAGCAGAAACGGCCAACAAATGTATGCGGTTTCATCCTTACTACTAATCGACAGATGTTTGTTTGTTTGTTTGTCTTTAAATGTCGACTGCTAAGAGGGGGGTGTGTGGAGGGGGCATGAAGGATGTGGGTGGGTTTGTGGGGTAGGAGGGATGTGCCTGACGGGCGGGGATAAGTACGCGGGACCTAGTCGGGGTCATCGCCGAGTCGTGGGGCAGGCGAAGAGAGGACGGACCCCCGATTCAGGGTAAGGATCAGGTAGGCCCGCGAGCCAGGCATTGATCTTCCAAGCCGTCTACGGCGACCTCGCAGACTATTTATTTCCACGACCCGCGGCGGCTCTTTTAGCCAGCGCGCCATTCTCACGCCCCGTCGAAACGATGTTGTCGATGCTGACAACGCGCGCATGAATGACCGCGGCCTTTTTCCCTAGGAGACGAGGCGTCGGAGTTCTTTTTCGGCAGACTAGGTTGGGTCGGAAGACGACGCCTCGCTCTTTACAGTCGAGTTTTCAACTCCCTGACAACCAACGGCATGCTGACTTTTTTGATCGCGAGCTTAAAGTCTTCGCAACCTCGATCCGTCTCGCACGGCCACTGCAACGGTACCAGATACATGATCGATCGTGTCGTTGTCACCGAGGCTCCTCCAACCTGTATCCATCCCTTAAGGCCCGCCGACGCCAAACGATCACCAAGAGCCAGGGCCAGACGCCCCGCAAAGTCTCGGCGTCCTCTTGCCCACAAGCCCGTCTTCTGCCACGCCCAGCTCTACGTGGCTCTCTGTCGATCGGCAACTTCGAGAATATGCTCTTCTTCTGGGTCGACGACTCCACCCTACCCCACACGTGCTGCGCAAAAATACCGATAAGCCCCCTCCCGGCGTCTAGACGCGCACTGTAGGTGAACTCTTAAAACTGGGACCAGAGGTGAACTTACTTGGGGTTAGAGATAGGTGAACGAACTTACCGGCCTGCACTTGTGTTCTGTATTATTAAGTATAGAGTCTGCAGCGGAAGTTGTCGGAATCGCACCACCGCGTGGAGGCAAAGGCCGCCATCGTGTCGCGTTTGACAGGCCCAGGCTGTGTCTGACGCTCGTTTTTTCCACCCACTAGGTGCCTTCGACGCTTCGATCGCCGAAAAGCCAGCGAAAGTCGTCGTCGGAAAAGGGCCGGACCGCCCCAAGCCCACAAGCCGGCCAAGAAAAAATCATTCATTCATTCATTCATTCATTCATTCATTCATTCATTCAACACGATCGCCAAAAAGGAAATGGTGGTGAAATGTATTGCATGAGAGAGCAAAAATCTACTAGGAGATGGCCGCGAGTTTAATTTTGGCCTCGCGGTCTGGCGTCGCTCGCCTGAACTCGTCGAAGTTGGTCGAGGCGAGGAAGGAGCGGCGCGTTACTGGGGTAGCTGTTTTTGTTTTGACGATGCGCTGTTCTAAGGTGTGCTTTTTGGAGGGATGCTTGGTATTGAGGGTCCACTCGGCGCGACAGAGGACCGTGCCGTCGTTCGAGGACTGGATCATCGCGAGTTTGGTACCGCAGGGAGACAAGGTTACGGTGTCGACGACGAAGGGCGAGGTCGCGCGCGCGAATTTTCTGACTCTAACGGGCTGGTTGAGGGGTCCGGCGAAGCGGTGGGCGAGGAGACCCTCTTGCATGTGGACTACGGCCGCGGTCGAATCATTGACGGCGATCCAGAGAGTCGCGGCCGAGGCCGACATCAACACTCGGGACCCAAAACTGACGCCTTCCGCGGCGAGTATCGAGTCGAGGCCCGAGCCTCGGCGCGTGAGCTCCCAGGCACCGTTGATCGGGACCGTCGTGGATGTATCCGAGAAGAAGGAGCGGTCAATCGAGGAGGAGGTCGTCGCGCCGACCTCGTCGTCCTTGAGTTCTTCCTCGTGGAAAAAATCGTCGTCGTCGTCTCCCTCCCGGCACGCGGCCTCGAGCTTGGCGATTTCTGCTCGGGCGCGCGCGCGCTCGGCGCAGACGGCTTGGATGATGGCGGTGTGCCATTCTTCGAGCGTCGACGGTTTGGTTTTAAGAACGGAAAGAGCGACTTCGTCCCAGGCCACGGCTTCGATCGGTTTTGGATTTTCGTCGAGAGGGTCCGAAGGGAGCCTGAGGTAGGTGTGATGTATGATGCCGCCGTCGAGGCGCGTTCCGAGAAAGATCTCGCCCTCGCCCGTCCTGCCTTGCTGGACCTTGACCAGCAACGACGTCGAGGATCGTTCGGAATTAAGAGAGAACGGGACGTCGGCGACGACGCGGTGAAGGTCGATGATTTTGTCTTCGCCACACCTCCGCTGCGAGGGCGGTCCGACGGCCGCGCACACCTCAAAGTAAAAGAGGGTCGCCCCCCGCAGAACGCATCGGTACGGTTTCCAGCGCCGCGACCCAACGACCCCCGGAGGCCGGCTCGTCTTGAGCAAGATTCCGCACGCGACGACCGGCTTGTACAAGTCCTCGACCGTGCGCGCGTCCATGCGCTTGTGTTGGGGTTCGTTGAACCCGACCAACAACGCGAACTGCCGATCCGATCGCGTCCCGTTGAACCGGAAGAATCCCTTGTACTTGAACGGAACGCGAGACGCTCGTTTTCGAGTCACGAGAGACGGCGACGGCGACGACGACGACTCGGGTTTCTTCTTGGCGTCGGGGTTGTGGTGGTGGTGGTGGTGGTGCTGCTGGTCGTCGTCGTCGTCGTTTTTTGATGAAGAGGTTGAAGAAGAGGTGAGCGCGCCGTAGGACAAAGCCGAAAACACCTGGGCGATCGAAGGCGCGACCTTGCCCGACGCGAGCACCTTGTCTATGACGCCCTTGACGAGCGCGTTCGTCGCTCCGTCGAGAGTCAAATATCCCGGCTGCTCTTCGACGAACGATCCCGTCGAGGGAGACGGAGGTGTTTTGGCGGCATGCGGGAACCTGACGTCGATGCGTCGGAGCGTGATCCCCTTCTTATTCACGGCGCGCCAGTCGCCTTCGCCGAGACCGCCGCGGTGTTTCCTCCTCCGCTCGAGATCGCCTTCCTTGCCTAAAAAAAGATCGCGCACGTGGGCGGTCGCGGTTCCGTTGATCTTGAAGCCGCCTCTCACGTCGAGCCAGTACGGAAAGGTCGCCAGCATCTGGTGCACGTTCTCCGTATTTCCGCACCTCATCGAGGTCTCGGCAGAGTTGTGGGTCATCTGCTCGAGCGCCGTCAGCATCTTGTTCTCGTCGAGGCTAAACGAATCGTCGCGCTCCCACCGCATCTTCGCGAGCACGGCGGGGTACCCCGCCTTGGGCGCCAACGTCATCGCTGCTGCTGGTGGTGCCTCCTCCTCCTCCTCCTCCTCCTCCTCCTCCTCCTCGTAGATTATTCGGCGCCACTTGGCGTCTCTGAGCGGAAGCCAACCCCGCCACTCGATAGCGTCTTTCTCGGCGGACTTGACGAGGCCCGCCCCGCCGTCGGCCATCGACGGCTCTAAAACAAGACGCTTCAGCGTGCAGGCCCACTGCCCGACGATGCTGTCGCCCAAATAAGATTCCTCGTAGACGCCAAAGTGTACGACGCTCGAGGGGTCGGTCACGACCATAGGCTCGGGGGCGTACGCGAAGACGGGCGACGCGTGCCGCAAAATCGTGCGCGACTGCCGCTGCTGCGCCCGCACGCACACCTTCGCATAGGTCGACGGCCTCTTCTCCCCACCAAAGTCCAGGTCTCGGGCCGCCAGCACCTCGACTTTCAGCTTATTAAGTTTTGTCGACCGAAACGCTCGGGCGGCTTTACCCTCGAAAGTAGCAGCGGCGGCGGCGGCGTCGTCGAGGAGCTTCCGATTCATTATTTCCGCTATGGCGAGCCGTTCCCCGATCGCCGCCACGTTCAGCCTCCCCTCGCACTGCTCGAACGCCACTTCGGCATCCCCGAACTCGAACCGATCCACGCTCAGCACTCCGAGCATTCTTTTGTTCCTCAGAGTTTTCGTTTTATCGTCTCTAACCGCGTGCTTCGCGCTACTCCGCGGAAACGGCGACCACTTTATCTTCGACACCCGAAGCACGTCCTTCACCGAGACGGCGAGGTCTATGGCGACGTCGGTGGCCGCGCACAGGTGACTTCGACACCAGTTAAAGCGTCGAGGATTTCCGAACGACACCCGCGACATACGAATCTCCGCCCGAATTCGCGTCGATTCCACAAACCGCCAAAAACGCCCTCGTACCGCCTTGTACACCTCGCATTGCGGCGGCGCAGGCGCAGGCGGCGCAGCAGTCATGCACGATGCTCCTTTGTTGCCTTTCAAGTCGCGCGATTCGTCGTCCGACGACGAACAGCACGACGAGTCGTCCTCCGCTTCCAGACCGACCGCGCCGTTTTCGCCGCCCTGCGACGACGACTCGAACCACACGCCAATCCGCACGCCCCGGAACCGCATCTCAACTTCGCCGTACAGGCCCCACTCGCTCACAGCGTACGTCAGAACGCGTCCCAAAATCTCCGGGAGCCACAGCCACAACAAAACAACCCCCACCGCCAAGCTGACAGCCCCCACCCACCGCAAAAGACGCAACGTCCCCGCGGGACACAGCATCGCGACGCCCGACGCCACCAACACCCCCGACGACCCAACGCACATCCGCCGATGTCGTCGTCGTATCCCCCCTACTTGAACGTCCATTATTATCCCATCCACCCTTCTGCCGCGCGCTCTCGGAACCATCAATAATGGTACCGTTGGGTGGGATGAGCATGACGTTGGCATCTTACCGGTATAGAGCAGCGAACCCCAAGCGACCAGGTCGTAGAGTTGCTCCCTGCCTACCATACCAAACCGGCGGCCGTAGATAGGCGCGTGCGAACACGGCAGGGGCGACCACGTCAGCAAAGATGCCGAAAACCTCGGACAGGGCGGGGATGCCAGCCTCTTTTGCGATGGACGCATTCGACTAGGCCGTCGTGCCAGGGGGTGGTCCGCGCCCCTCTATTACATTCTATTACTTCCACCACGACGCACACTACTACTCACCGTGTGCGCGGGGAAAAAAAAAACCGCGGCACATCAAACATTCACGTCGCCTTTGGCGGCGGCGGCGGCCACCGCCTGGAGACGTTCGATATCTACGTCTCAAAATTGCCGACAACTCCGCTGGCCATGTTGTGTGTCCTAATCTTCACACGGATTCAAGCTGCCATCCTTCTCTTGGTGCGCCTCTTCACAAACGTACCCGCGGGTCGGGTCGAAATCTCTCCAAACTAGGCACTTCGCAGAGAAAATCCCACGTACCAACACAAAGGCGCGTGGCACCCTCGCTTTTTCATTGCCGTGACCTCCATCAACTCGCCCTCAATCCTCTCGTCGGCGACCGCCCCCGGCGAATCTGCGAATCTGCGAACGTTACGAAGAGCATCCTTTTTATTATTATCTGGCGAAAGTAATCCTTGACCACCGCAGCAGTCGACAACAACTCGGTATTCTTGTGAGGAGGGCAAGTCTCTCTTCATCGTAGAATCGATGCTCTTCTTCTTCTTCGAGCCATGCGTCGCGTCCCTACGGAGAAATTCAACAACAGAGGTGCGCCGACGTGACAGTCTACCCATATGCCCATCAAGGCTCGTCGTCGAGGCCGTCGCGCAGTCGAAGGAGATCATCCAAGCCGTCTACGGCGACCTCGCAGACTATTTATTTCCACGACCCGCGGCGGCTCTTTTAGCCAGCGCGCCATTCTCACGCCCCGTCGAAACAATGTTGTCGACGCTGACAACGCGCGCATGAATGACCGCGGCCTTTTTTTCCCGGAGACGAGGCTTCGGAGTTCTTTTTCGGCCGACTAGGTTGGGTCGGAAGACGACGCCTCGCTCTTTACAGTCGACTTTTCAACTCCCTGACCACCACCAACGGCATGCTGACTTTGATCACGAGCTTAAAAAGTCTTCGCAACCTCGACCCGTCTCGCACGGCCTCTGCAACGGCACCCGATACATCATCGATCGTGTCGTGTCACCGAGGCTCCTCCAACCAAATTTGTATCCCTTAAGCCCCGCCTACGCCAAACGATCAACAAGAGCCAGGGGCAGACGCCCCGCAAAGTCGGCGGCCCCTTGTCCAAGCCCGTCTTCTGCCACGTCCAGCTCTACGTGGCTCTCTGTCGAGTCGGCAACCCCGAGGATATCCTTTTCTGGGTCGACGACTCCACCCTACCCCACACGTGCTGCGCAAAAATACCGATAACCCCCCTCTCGGCGTCTACATACCCCACAAACCTACCCACATCCTTCATGCTCCCTACACACGCGCACTGTAGGTGAACTTACTGGGACAAGGTGAACTTACTGGGGTTTGAGATTGGGACTATGTGAATATAGTGACCAGGTGAGCTTGCTGAGACCAGGCGAACTAACTGGGGTTTTTAGAGTAAACTCACTCAAAGGTTAGCGGCGCGTGCGGATCAAAGCAGCAGCTTAGATTGGCGGGGGTGAGAGCGACGAGCTCAAAAGGAGAGTGGGGCGAGTGGGCGTGAGCACGAGTGGATTTACGCCGTGTTAGAGATTGGGACTAAGTGAACTAACTGACCAGGTGAACTTACTGGGACCACGTGAACTTACTAGGATTAGAGAATGAGACTAGGTGAACTTACTGGCCTGCACTTGTTCCTTCCAAGAAAGAATTATAACGAGCGGAGGGGTAAGGATTATGATGGTGTAAACAAACAGCTGGCGAATTTTGGTCAATAAGCGTGGCATAAAGTTCAAAGAAGTGAAAGTTCGCATGAAGGAGGTGGTCGTCATCTTGTTGCCGGTCGTGTTGGCGGCGCGCGCGGGCGGTGAGTCGAGGAGGAGGCTCGACGCGTCGGTGTGCTTTGACCTCGTGCTGGGCGATACCTACGGAGACGGCTGGGACGGCGCTGTTTATGAGATCGCGAACTTTGAGGGTACCGTGGTGGCCACGGGGACGATGGCCGCCACGGGTCTTTTCTCGGTGACCGAGCGTATCTGCGTCGCGGAGGCGTGCTACTCGATCACGGTGAGCTCGGGCTCGTCGCCAAGCGAAATTTGGTGGTCTATGAGCGGGCTGAGCGGCGGCGCTCCCGACAGCCGAGATTTTTACGCGCAGAGAGAAGGCGTCGTGGGCGGCGCGTGCACGGGCGCGCCAACCGCGACTCCGGTGCCCTCGGGGGTGCCCACGCGCATCCGATCGGTCCGTGGTGTTTCTTGTGACTTTGAGGACGAAAACTGGTGCGGTTGGACTGGCGTCGATTGGCTTCGATTGGCAGGAGCTACGCCGTCTTCGGGGATGGGGCCTTCCAAGTCGTGGGGCCACTACGTCTACGTCGAAGCCTCGTCGGAGTACACTTTCAAAGGTCCCTTCGCACTCACGAGCCCCGAGTTCGTCTTGGGGAAGGCCGCGCTTCACTTTTACTACCACATGTACGGCGCCGGGATGGGGAATCTCACCGTCGAGTACACGGTCGACGGCAGCTCGTGGGTGCGGCAAGGCTGGTCTCGGTCTGGGGATCAGGGGGACGTGTGGCATCCGAGCGGGTTCCTCGAGATCCCGATAGCGCGGGCGGTTCGTTTCGTCGCGTTCACGGGCTCGTATTATACGAGCGATGTCGCCTTAGACAACGTGACGCTCGCGGAAGGAGCACCCACCGCGGCCCCGACCGTCAGCCTGGCCCCCTCCTCAAAGCCAACTGAAATCCCGTCCCACGTGCCAACCCAGTCGCGTTCCTACGAGTCCGGAGGGTGCAACTTTGAGGACGATACCCTCTGCGACTGGCACAGCGACGATACTTCTTCTTCGTACCAGTGGACTCGCCACGTCGGCCCGACGAAATCCTCCGGCACCGGCCCGTCGACCTCGTGGGGGTACTATGTCTACGTCGAGGCCACTTCTCCCTACAATCCACACAAGGGCCCTTTTATTCTGCGGAGTCCCGTCTTTGAGCTATCAACCGACCCGTACTATCTCGGCTTCTACTACCACATGTACGGCGCCGGGATGGGGAATCTCACCGTCGAGTACACGGTCGACGGCAGCTCGTGGGTGCCGCAAGGCTGGTCTCGATCTGGGGATCAGGGGGACGTGTGGTATCCAAGCGGCTTCCTCGAGATCCCCATCGTGCGGGCAGTTCGTTTTGTCGCGTTCACGGGCTCGACTTACAAGAGCGACGTCGCGATAGACAACGTGACCTTCGAGGCGCACGCGCCGACGCCAGCGCCGACGACCAGCCCGCCACCGACGCCGGCTCCCTCGTGCCTCCGCGTTGTCACTCCGGCGCGCTTTCGCCTGATTGGCGGACTTTTTCTCCCCGCGGGCACGTACGAACGCGATGGCTTGTCGTGCGGGTGTCGTCCGCGCTTCGCGTGCCTCGACTGCCCGCTCTTCGTGCAGTACGACGACTCAAACGCCTCGTGGGTTGTAGTGTCATCGGACACCACCTGCGAGTCGACGAGTTCTCTTCCTCTTGCGTATCTGCGTGGCAACGACGACGCTCGGAGCCCGTTCGATGCTGTCGGGATTTGGCTCGAACTGAATAGCACGGAGTACGTCGCCACCAACGCGACGGTCGAGTATTATGTCGAGATGAGCGGCGCGACCAGGCAGACGATACGAATGGGGAGCTACGTGCGAACTGACGACTGCGATGGCCGACCATCTTTCGTGTGCGTGGATTGCAGCCATTCCTCAACCCAGCACATGTACTACAACGTGGGTAACCAGAAATGGTACGTCGGATCATATGGATGTGGCTCGACGCGTGTCGGCATGTATGCGATTAGCAACGCACCAAATCCGTTGCTAATCACGACCATCTGGTACGAATGGGACGGTAATGACTGGGTCACAAGTGACGTCGTGCGGGTGACGAGTAACGACGGCGCTACGACCCTCGCGCCGACGTCCTCTTTGCCGACCGCCTCGCCGCGTCCAACATCCTTGCCGTCGACCGCCGCCCCGAGTACGACGCACGCGCCGTCTATCAGCTTTACCCCGAGCCTCTCGCCGAGCCTCCCCGCAACGATGCTTTCATTTCTAGCCGTCTCGTGCACGTTCGAGGATTCGGAGGAGTGCGGCTGGACGAGTGACGGGACATTCCGGTGGACTCGCCACGCGGGCGGAACGTCCTCGGCGGGCACTGGACCGTCGTATTCCTGGGGGCACTTCATGCTCGTCGAGACAGGCTGGTATTTTCCACATAAAGGCCCATTCGTGCTCACGAGCCCGCAGTTTACGATCGACGAGACTCTCGACGTAGCCTATTTCCTATTTTACTACCACATGTATGGCGCCGGCATGGGCAACCTGACGCTCGAATACTCAACACCCGACGACGACAGGTGGCTCCCTCAAGGCTGGAACAGGAGCGGAGACCAGGGTGATAGGTGGTACCCCAGTGGCTATCTCGAGATCCCGTCGACGGCGCGCGCGGTCCGGTTTGTCGTTTACACCGGGTCGACGTTCGCGAGCGATGTCGCGATCGACAACGTGACGTTTGCGCGTTTCACGCCCACCTCGATGCCGACCGTGAGTCCAGTACCCTCGCCTGCACCGACGAGTCTCCGTTCGTTCCGCGCCGTCTCCTGCGACTTTGACGAATCGGCGGACGTCTGCGGGTGGACGACCGAGGGAACCTACCAGTGGACTCGCGCCGCGGGCACGACGCCCTCGGAAGGCACGGGACCTTCGAGGTCTTGGGGGTATTACATGTATGTTGAGTCCTCGTCTCCATACTATCCACACAAAGGACCATTCGTGCTCGCGAGTCCTTTGTTCGCGGTAGACGAGGAGTTCGACGTTGCTTATCTTCAGTTTTACTACCACATGTACGGCGACAACATGGGGAACTTGACGCTTGAATATCTATCATCCGAAGGCGCGATTTCCTGGCGTCCTCAAGGCTGGAGCAAGGATGGCAACCAGGGAGATCAATGGCACCCAAGTGGTTTCCTCGAGATACCATCGACGGCCCGGGCAGTTCGTTTTGTCGCGTATACGGGCCTTTATTACACGAGCGACGTGGCCGTCGACAACGTGACGTTCGTGCCCCGGCGTTCGTACTACTCAGTTTCGATCGATAATAACTAACATACCCCGTGACGCAGGTTCGCAAGAAACTCACCATCCGCAGCCCCGACGAGCACGCCGGTACCGACCTCGGAAAAGATATGCTTCGACCTCGTTCTGAGCGATTCGTACGGGGACGGGTGGAACAGCGCGGCGTACACCATCTTTAGCAACAACGGGTCCATCATCGCGACAGGCTCGGCAGTTGGGAGTGGCCAGACCGACACGATCTGCGTCGTGGACGAGTGTTATTCGATACAAGTCTCGGCGGGGTATTACCCGTCGGAGATCTCGTGGACGCTCGGCGGCGGCGTTCTGAGCGGCGGCGCGCCGGAAGAGGGAAAAGAATTTTACGTGCTACACAAACAAGGCATTGTCAGCAGTTCGTGCACGGCCCCACCAAGCATCACTCCAAGACCGTCGTCCGTCCCAACCACCGCGGCGCCATCCTCCAGCAAACTGCCAACCGCAAAAAATCCCTGTTTCGACTTCGCGATGAGTGACTCGGCCAATGATGGCTGGGACGGTGCGGAGTACAGAATCTCCAAAAGAGAGGGTGGCGACGTCATCGCGAAAGGCACAATGGACTCCGTCTACGGAACTCAAACTGACATGATATGCGTCGAGGACGTGCCCGTGTGTCTGACGTTAGAAATCAGTGCGGGTTCTTGGCCGGTGGACATCTCCTGGACGCTCGGCGATGACATGAGCGGCGGCGCGCCAGAGTTAGGTCAAGACTTTTACGTGCTTCCTGGTGGGGCGGTCTTCAGTGGCTGCGCTTTGATGTCTGCGGGAGAAACACCACCGAGTTTAGCGCCAACCGTAACTCCCGCACCTTCGCGCACACCCGTACCAAGCCTCGTGCCAACGTCGGCTATCTCCGAGTTTATGGGCTTGACCACAGCTGTCGCGGCGGCTCAGCCAGTTGTTGAAAGCAATGCAGTTGTCAAAGTCGAGGGAAAATTGGACTTCGAATATGAAATCGTGATCCAAAACAAGGACATCGAGATTTCGGGTACCATATGGCAGTGTCAACGGGAAAGTCCACGCTTTGTTTCGATTCATTGAATTTTGGATTGACGATGTGTGTTGTTGGCGCAGGTCCGGCCCCGGACGGTAAGGCGCTCTTCGATGGTGGAAATCGAACGAGGTTTTTTAGAATCCAAAACGCGACGTTGTCTTTGTCGAACATCATCCTCACAAACGGTGTTGCCTTTGTTGGAGGAGGGTGTGTTCTTGCGACGTCCGGCTCGCGCGTCGACCTTACAAACTGCGAAGTCAGCTCGTGCTACGCTGGCACCTCTGGAGGAGCCTTCTACGTAGACGCGAGCCAGTTCACCATGACAAGCTCTTTGCTGTGGAATAATTCAGCCTTTTCGGCACGTTGACAGCGTCCTGATGATAATGTAGCTGAATATTTCCAACTCTGACATTCGGAATTGCACGCAGCGTGGTGGCGTCGTGTTTGCTTCGAGCGCGAGCAGTCTCTTTATCCAAGATAGTACGCTCACATTTAATTCTGCGGTACTACCGCAGTGCCGAATGATAGTTCTTTTTGGTGCTACTGCTTTTTCTTGATAACAAATTACTCTGCGATGTCACGATGGCATTGACGATCCACACACGCAGGGCGATGCATGTTGGCGGTGCCATACGCAACACGAGCATTTTTTGCGTGCTGAGCGATTGTGAATTCACGTACTGCTTTCAGGACGGCGGAGTTGTGACGGCGATGGACTCCACGACGCTTACCATTTTAGAAAGCACCCTCGCCTCAAACTTCGCGGTACGACACAAAGATTTGAGTCTTGTCAGCCCTCCACAGATCTTGTGTCGTCTGGACTCGTCGTATCCTGTCTTCGTCATCCGTCCCTGTCTAGTTTGCGTTGTGCCTCGTTTTGATGGCTTCCTTTCGCAACACTTTCGATATGGTGATTTGCTGTAGACTTATGGCGGGGGTGTCCTCCTTGAAGAACTCTGCACGATGACCCTCTACAAGACAACTCTTTTTGACAACACGGCGAGGTTCTCGGGCGATTTTTTGAAATGTCAGGTTCGCGAAGAGTCGATCATACACGCGCACATACAAATTTTCACAGGAAACAGGAACCATCTATGTTGCGCGGAACACGATTGGCGCTTCGGAAGTCTTCCAGATGGACGACACGTGTAATATGTGCGTTCGAGCAGAGTCGAAGAGTTTGCGCACGTGTGAGTTGGCAAAACAGGCTGTTTTACTTGGCAAACGACGACGGCTCTGAAGCAATGAGGGACTTTCTAGGGGATATTATCCGGGACAGCAGCAGTGATAGCGGAACGGCCTGTGGGACGACGACACTGCGCTACTGGACCTATCCTTGTGGGGCAGGTTGGATCATCTACAATCACCGTGGTTGACAGGCCATCGTCAGGCACATTCTCGTCGGATGGGCTTGAGCATGGCAATACGGAGACCTACGAGGACGTCAACGGGCGCACGATTGATCAGAACGGTCAGGATATCTTTTCGCGAGTGCTGAGTTTCGATGCACGTAGATCCGAGCTGCGGCGATGACTGCTCTAGCTCGTCATCAAGTAGTGGCTGCCCGAAGTGCTCGGGGAGCTGTTCTGTTTGTCCTCATCTCTCGCAGAGTTGTTGTGTTACGGTGAAGCCGATTCTACTTTGCCCTATCACAGGTCCGAGTGGCAAGTATTCTGAATTCACCCTGGATCGATTTTCGTTGCTTGGTGCGGGATCTTGTGATGAATGTAAGCACCAACAGAGAACGGATTCTTTCTATCGTCGCGTATTGGGACTCACTAGGTACAATGCGCAGGTCCAGTCGGCCGCTATCTTGAGGACGATGGTCGAACTGCATCTCTCCACGATAATAAAAATGACTGCCTCAAATGTACACATTTTTCCTCGGTGCGGCTTTAATAACTCTGTGTGCACACAGGTCCGCCCGGCAAATTTGGTAGCAGGACCGGCGCTAGGGACTGCGATGTATGTCCCAGCGGTGAGTAGAAGGAGAGCGAATTCTTTGCGCAACGTTGCAGTCTCTTTCACCCCAAGGGCTCGCACTGTAGGAACATACTCTTCTGTCAGTGGGGCTATTTCGTGCACTGCGAGTTTGCCCGGATACATCGTCACGAATGCGAGCGGGGAGGTCGCGTGTCCTCCAGGAAAATACTCAGTGGGCGGTGCCACCGAGTGCACGCTATGTGAGCGCTTGCTGCCTCTTTTGTAGCTGCGACACGAGACGCGACAGGCCCCACCGGCTTTTATCAACCAAACAAGGCTTCGGTGACGTGCACGCCCGCTACAGAGTCCACGTCTCATAAGCGCAACGAGTTTGCAAAACGTTCATAATCGTGTGACGCTCGGCGGTGTAGGCCCGCTTCGCCCGGATCTTTTGTGAACAAGACGGGGTCAAGCACGGAGCTGCCTTGTCCCATTGGCACGTTCAGTGCCTCTGCAGCAACTAATTGCACAAATCGGCGTCACCCCATTGATGTAGAACAACTCGCCACGCATGTCACCACGTTTCCGCAGGCACTAAGTGCGAGATGTCGTTTTTCAACAACAAGGTTGGGCAATCGAGTTGCGAACGCTGCTTGGCGCCACTGACTACGACGACGAAAGGGAATTATCGCTGTTTGGCCTGTACGTTTCGGAGCCTCCAAACCAACTCGGAGCTGCTGCTGTTGTCTGTTGTCACCTTACGATGACACAGCGCGTGCTGTTGCAGGCGTCTCTGGATATTATTTTGACACCGTATATTGGGAATCAACTGGGGAGGCTATCTGGAACAAAAGCAAGGGCGAAACTCAGTGTCGCGACTGCTGCGACGAGTGCGACGGCGACGGGATGGAGTGCGACGAGCCTGTCAACCTCGAGAACGTATACATCTCCAAGGGCTACTGGCGAGCGGCGCGCGAGAGCGAGGAAGTTTACAAGTGCAACTTAGACAGCGCGTGTCGGGGGGGGGCTAATGTCGACGAGCAGTGCGCCAGCGGTCACCACGGCGCATTGTGCGGTGGGTCCTACTCTTGATACTCTTATCGACACTTTGAAATTAGGTGCGTGCAAAGAAGACCATTATTTGGATTTGGCTAGGAATCGCTGCGTCGATTGCTCGGCTCGCGTGTCACCCGGAAAAATCATTGCAGTTTGCGTCATCGTCGTGGCGTCTATCGTGTTGTTCATTGGTGCTCTATCTGTGCGGTTTGGCATCGAAACTGTAACCAAAACACTCAAGGAGACTACTGTCGCGGACTGTACCGGGAGGCTCAATAGTAATTTTATGGCGGAGCAAGTGTGCGAAATGGGACGCCGTCGGACATCGAGTATTCCGAGTGAGGAGGATCCTGAAGCTGGGGAGCGGCGCGACAAGTTCTGGAAATCGGTACTCGTGAAACTGAAGATTGTCATTGCCGCCTATCAAATAGCTTCGTCGATAACGTGGGTGCTGCCAACTTTGAGGTTCCCTCCTGTCACTATGGGTTGGCTTCGTGCGCTCAATTTTCTAAATTTGGATCTCTCGAGCATTGCGAGGACCGGCGTCCGGTGACGACAAAAGGACGCGCGCGACTGCTGAGGTCTGGTTTCCGCGCAGGCGTCGACTGATTGCTGGGTACATACGACGTACTACAGCAAATTTCTGTTTGCGACGATTGCACCCATTCTTCTGGCGGGGATTGGGGCGGTTATTGTGGCGCTGTATGTTGTCGTGTCGCGCCCGAATAAGGCAGAGTTTGGTCGTATCGAAGGACGGTCATTTTACGCTCTCTTGCTGCTGCTTTACATATGCCTTCCTGGTTGCTCGTCCTACACGTGCCGATCAGAGTTCGTGCTTTCGGAAAACGTTCGGCAGTGTGGTGTGTGCGTGTGTGGTGTTTTCTGCACTTTAAAAGCAAAACACGTGCGGATGAAAGCTTTTTAATCTCAGGTTCCGATACTTTGGCTGTACGGTCGAGTGTTCTCGTGTTGCGGCTTCTACTATAGCGCGAACGTCCACCATCAGGTCGCAAGTTTGACCGCGGCGCGGGCAAAACCGCGCTCAACGCGCTTCTCATAGATCCAGACCTTCGTTGTGCTGGAGAACGCTACGCTGGCAACCTGAAGCTAGTTCTGCTGATGATCTTCGTTTGGCCAGTGGGTAAGAAAAAGAGCCTTTTATCATCAGTCCATGCGCATATTATCCTAGGGGTACCTTTGGGCTTTGCCGTGCTACTCTGGCGCTATCGACACGAAATCAATCCGAAGATAGACGAGGCGCGTTCTGCGTATGACCGCTACGCTTCGTCGCTGGGTTTCGAATCTGACCGGAGGAGATTTTTCGAAAGTGTCAAACAAAGTAAGAAGATCGACATCCGCGAGAAAAACGAATCCATAAAGTGGCTCGAGTTTCTGTATGAAGAGTGAGTGCTGCGCTTGATGCTGCCGATTTTTTGACGTGCGCAGGTACGAACCTCGGTGCATGTACTTTCCGCTGCTCGAGCTCGGCCGCCGCATCTTTCTCACCGGAGTGTTGGGCATGCTTCACCCGGGCTCGCCGTCCCAGATCTACGTCGGGTTGTTGTCGGCAGGGATACTCTATAAAATATACCTTGTGCAAGCGCCATACATTGTTGACTCAGACGACATGGTCTCCGAGGCTGCTCAAACGCAAGCGGTCATCTTGTCCCTCGCCCCGCGTCTGAAATTGTAGAAGCGCGCAATGCATAGTCATTTCCCGCCCCTGCTATCGTTGGTGATTGTCGGAATCTCATCTCGTCAGACGTGTGACTTCATTTCCAGGTATTTCGCGGCCTTGATTGTGTGCGTGGATTTGCTATACGTTGTTGCGTCCAGCGTCGCGCAGCTACGCCTCGAACGAGATGGGCCACAAGCAAGGCATCTTCGATAGCACAATCTTTGGCACCACGCTTATTCTCTTGTACTCATCGAGTTTTCTCTTCGCTGTGTGGTACATAATGTTGGATATATTTGGCTACAATGTGTTTCGCAACTTTTTCAAGAAGAAGGAGGAGGATGACGACGATGATCAACTCGACCAGATCAACTCGCCCGCCTCGATCGACGTGACGAATTTTGTACAGACGATAGGGGGTGATGGCGACGACGCGGCACAGAATGCCCCGGCAGTCTCTTCGCAGTACACAGAGATCGGCCTCGAGGTGGTGGAAGAGGTACGCGAGGGGGATCCAGTTGTGGACGAAGAAAGATTTGAAAATTCTCAGGTTGAAGTTGACTTCGACGATCTTTTAGTTGAAGAATGTAGCGACAAGACCGAAAATGAACGAAATGAAGCTTTGCTCCAAGGTGAATCCGTTGGCTTTGGGTTGATTCACCCCGAGGGTTGAAAGCTCTCTCCCCGTCCTACGATGCTCCTTCCTTCCTTGTTTCCTTTATTTACCACGTCATTTCGAGCCCCCGTTTGAAGCGAATGCTGCCTCTCACTCCTCCTTGTGCGATAAACGCTTCTCGAACACGCTCTTTAGGCACCCAGGCACCAAATCTAGACAACTTATAATAATACACCCCAAGTGTTGTTGAGCGCGCCCATGCTGCGAATCTGGCGACGTCGGTCTCGTTGAGGCCGTGGTCGACCATGCCATCGAGGTCAGCGCGACAGCACGGAGTGGCCGGCTCCCCGCTTATACGCATCAACAGGCTTGTTAGTAGTGGCGCTTAGAAGCGAGATCTTTTAAAGGGAGGGCTTGGCACGTCGCGCTCTAACACCGCGGCCGAAGTGCTGCAAAGAAGCTCACGGACGTGGATCGTGTCCGCATCCGACCCGCGGATTTGGACCGTGACCGCAAGTGTCCGCGACCAGGGGACCAGAGGATGCGGATACCCTGCGGACACGGATAGCCAGCGGACACGGATAGCAGCGGACACGGACAGCCAGCGGATGCAGACACTTCGCGGATGCAGACACCCAGCAAATGCTGACGCCTGCGGTGTGGAAGCGTCGCGTCTCTCCGTGTCGCGTCTCCACTGCTTGAAACAATGGGTCCAACCCCACTCAATCCTTAACTTTAACCTCGTCTCGCGACACAGCGAGCAAGAAGCGGTCATGACATCAGCATCGGGAGGGGAGCGCGCGGGTTCAGAAGGTGCTGCGCAGAGGAAGCTCGTGTTCGAAGACTTTTCGAAGGACGTCGGGTACCAATTTTCCATGCCTGGCGCCTGGTGGAAGGTGGACTGCTGCTGAACGTCGAAGAGAATGGCAGGCATTTGTCGTCGAGCACCAACCAAAGCACAAATTTCCAGCGGAGTGCAGAAAGAGGCGTTGAAGATCTCGTGTCCGGAGTACGAAGTCCACGACGACAGCGAGCGCGACTTCTGCGTTGAATGCCTTAGTTCGAGGCCGTTTCATTTGTTTGTGAGTATGAAGGCGCGGTACGAGAAGATGGGTAAAGAGAATTATGAGCGTGTGAAGGCTCAGACCTCGTCAACGCCTATTGAGAATCGCATGCCACTGATGGATTTACCGAGGACGAAGGGGGTGTCTCTGGTGCCGACGACGATGAGGTGGCTAGCCAGTCTCGTCGCTACAAGTCAATTGTCAAGTCGTTCTTCGGAGTGGCGAACGGCCCCCTGGCCTGCATGTCCACCGACGGCGTTTCAGAGAAGAGCGTCGCGTTTCAAATGAGATGCATCCTACCGGGCGGCAACAACAAGCTGCCACTGGTCCTCGGCAGGCTTGCAAGAGAAAGGATTCAATCAAGGAGCATCATCGAACGCCGGACGGATGTCTGCGTTTATTAAGGGACACTATCCGGCCATCTACGACGACGAACTTATGCAAGGCAAGTCGCCGTTTTCCACCTCGCAGATTGTCACCGGCGAGGTCCGTCAGAGAAAGCCAACAAGGATGATGTCGCGCTAGAGATCGAGGACATGTTGCGCGAGGACATGTTGCGCGACCAGTACGAGAGCCTAGGTTCTGATACAGATGCGAATACAGAGACCGACGCCCCGTCTAGAGCCGTCGAGTCCGCTTCTTAATCCGCGTCTTTCGGCAAGGTTCCTCGGCCGTTTACTGACTTCGAATGGAGCGTCAACTCGCTACTCGAGGCGGCCATGCACCCACCCATGAAACTCACTCCAGACCGAAGGCGACGTTCCAGTGGCCGCCGACATGGAGCGAGTGTACGTTTATCGTTGCATCAAGTCGCTTGAGAAACGGGAGCTGCGTGTCCCAAGACGGCACACCGGCACTGGCCCGAATCGCAAATTAGACGATGTTCCGCGGGATGATGTTGACCAGTCCTTTCAAACTTTCAGTTAGGTGCTTGTCGAAAAACTGGAGCCGCGCCACCTGTGCCGCGCGCCGGCGGAAGCGGTGATGATTTGATGCTGTTGAATCCAATACCCTCAAGCTCAACCAGATTCTGCCGCAAGCACAAACCAAGCTCGCGACTGTCACGTTCGAGGCAGCTTGGGAGGAAGCAGCAGAGAGACTCGCTTCGCTTCAGCCAGAACCGACGCAGCCTTTGCCCCATAAGAAGAAACGTCGTACTGCCGACTCCGATTCCGACTCCGACGACGATCTTCTCGACCTCGGCGAATACGATGAATCAGCGGATGAGCCAGTCGCTACGCCGCAGAAACACAACGCTCACCGAGCTGGCTAAGTTCCGGGCGATGACTCATGATATACACCAGCAATTCGCTGTCGAAGATGGAGTGCGCGGCAAGCGTCTCGATATGACAAAGACGAATGCGAACTCCGGTGCCGAAAACACTTGATCGCATGTAGTCCTCGCACCTCCTCTGGGCGTCCTCTCGCTCTGCCCTTGATGACACCCTTCTTTTTCTTTTCGCTCCTCTTTCGTGTCTCCGCTTCCTGCGGCCCGCGCCTCTTCTCCTCGCACGAATACCAACTCCCGGCCCGTGGCTTCTACGCCATCTTCTCGTCGGCAGCGCTCACCCTGCCTTGCCCTTTTCGCCGCCTCCTTCCTGTTCGCAAAGCCTGTTGCGTGTCCATCTCGCAGCCTTGAGCCGTAAGCCCAATACCGTCGAGCCTTCCCTGGCTCCCCACCCCGCCCGGGTCCCGGTGGGCTTCACGATCGCGCACTATGCAGGTAAACAAACTTCCGATCAAACGGGCGAGGGCACAGTTACGTAATAATTGGACGTGTTTCATGGCAAGGGCGCGGCATAAACTCCAGCTAGCCTCTTTTCCCCTGCAACCGCCGCGGACACCCTGCAGACTTGGAGCAGCCGCAGGCGCAAGTGTGCCTTGGACGCCGCCGACATACGCAGATACTGCTAGACGGCAGGCACGGACGTCCCAACGAGTGCGGTTAGACAGCGGATACGGCTGCTGACGCAGCTCCGTAGCAGATGATGCGGACACGCCGCGGATGCAGACACGCCGCGAATGCGGACATGTCGCGGACGCGGACATGTCGCGGATACGGACACGCCCCGTCACGAGCGGATGCGGATAACCCGAGGACACGCGGATGACGAGCGGATACGGACACGCCTCGAATGATGCGGGTAAAGTGTCCGTGAGCATCTTTAAAGTACTGAACCGTCGAACAAGGAGGTTATCACCGCCCTGGTGGTTCTTCTTTCGGATGACTCGCCTCACCATCTCGTGACTAATTTTTTGCGCACCGTCTGGTCACCATGCTTCCGTTACCTGGTCGAGATGTTGAATTGGGGCGACGTTCTTCTGCTCCTTTCTTGCGGATGGCACCGACTGCGTCGGTGCCCGGAATTCTTTTGTCATTCTTGTTTCTGAAAACTCGTGGTCCAGTTGCGCGCCATCAAGACCGTTATTTGGCCCGGTCGCCTCGCCCGGAACATCTTGAAGGTATTGCTTTTCGAAGCTTGTGTTTGGGACGTTCGTACTGCTTCGAAGCGTAGTTTTACCACCACCACAACTTTTTTTCTTCGGGGCATCTTCTTTCTCGTTCCTTCTTTTCTGCTGGGCCTCCCTCTCTTCTCCCGCTGCTTCGTATATCTGCCGACCTTCTGGTTGTTGCACCTTCCTCTTCTGTGTTTGGTTCTCTTGTTAAGTGATGAAAGATCGTGGCTGGTGTCTCGCTAGGTTTGCGCGGTTGTTGTTGCATTCCGCGTCCTTGCACCTCGTGGCGACCGCAGCAGCCGAGTTGTCATGATCGTATTCATCTACCGCAGCACCATTCTCGCCGGCGGTGCCGACCGACCGCATTGTCGTCTTTTGTTTCGACGCCGCGACTCCTGGGGACCGCAGCGTCTAATTCTTTCTCTACACTTTTGTCATCCGTTGTCTGTGCTTCATCAGGATGATCACTAGGCACAATAGCTTGGGCAGTCTTAGCGCTTAGTTGTTGTTGTGCAAGAAAGCCGTAGGAAGTTTGTCTTGATTGTGTCATCGCTGCAAGTAATTTGTGCCTTGAATACTGATTCCTCGTCAGCTCTCCCCCTCTGCTCCGCATCATTGGGGGGCGCTGTGGGAAGAGTATTGGCTCGAGGTGAATCTGAAGCGCTCGTGAAACAACTTTCGACTGCGTTGTTAATTAACCATATAGAATGAACAGACGACGACATTAGCTGAAGAAGAAAACCATAGCGGATTCATCACAAGGGTCTGAGTAGGCGCATAAGAGGCAGTGGTCTACAACAAATTAAGCAGAGTTTTGAACAACTCCTCCTCCTGAACAACAACAGTTTTAGACTCTCTGCGCTAGGAGACAGGACGCAAGAAGACAGCCCCTGCCACAAGACTCTCTCTACCAGACGACGTACCTACCCTCGTTGGTGTTTTTTTTTTTCTGTCTCAATACATTTAGCACCGCTCAAATAGGGGCTCGAGTGTAGCGGTCGTGGTCGGTATGATTTCGATAGTTGCGATGGACCTCTTCGTGTGCTTTCTGAGGGATAAATAACCAAGTCAGAATTTATTATCTGAATGTTAGGTTCTTCGACGTTGAGGCGCTTAGTCCGAGTCTGAAAACCAAGCAGTTGCTCGACGACGAACGTGCGAGCGTACCAAGATGCATTAAGCGCGACATCGATCCGGTTTACCTGTTGTTTCAGCTCGCTCACGTCCGTCGTGGTCACTGACTCGTGGTCACTGACGACTCGTAACATTTCAGCGTGTCGGCCGCGCGTGTTTTGTTGGGATGATGATGATGGTAAAGGCATAGCATACAGTTCCTTAAGCTCAGGCCACACAGCCAATGGCGGCGGCTAGTCTAGTCTTGCGTTTCTAGATCGAAGAACATGTGCAAGAATGAGGCATAAGTGTCGGAGTACTTATGCCAGTCAGTCTTAGTGAAAAAAAAACCCGCGTAGTCACGGTCCGCTCAGGCTTTTTATCATAGACGATGATGAGATAAGAAAATAGATCAGCAAGATCGTTTCCTTTGATCTCGTGATCAATCTCAGGACGAGCGAGATTATAATCATAGCGATAGAACAACTTGGTGCGTGTTTTCTTCTCATCATCCGAGGAGATAATATGATACGAGGGCAGGTAATGCCATACTTTGAGATGATTAGGCAGCTCAGATATAGATGAGAGGTATACAAGATATACAGCAGTAATTCTTGTTGCCACGCGAGGAACAGTTCATCGGTGGCTTTTTTTGTCGAAGAGCGTATTGTCGTCTGGGGCAGCGCGATTTAAACCTTTTTCCCGTAAAGAGCGCGTCAGCATGCGCAAAGGACAAATACCGACGAAGTAACTCGAGACTTACTTTGGTAGCATTCTCTTGAAAACGTAGACCATCGTTCAATTTCTCGACGAGGGGGGCTTTTTTTCGAGCTTGAGGATGTCCGTGGTGGAGATGGGCTCCTCGTGCCTTGAACTTGTGCGCTTGGCATGATAGTTTCGTGAGACTTGTGCGTTAACCTGTGACGGCAAGGGGAAGGGATTGATAAACAGTGTCAACACATGTGAGAACGAGGGGTCTCGCATGTGCGACTATGCGCACGTACAGAACGCGGTGAGCTTGCGTTCCTAGTGCGTGAAATCTACGTGCGGGACCAAGCAACTTACAATGCCAAATAAACACTTGAGACTAACAAGGACGCATAATGATCCGTCGTCTAGACGATCCATAGAAGGGGGAGAAAAGGAAAAAACCTTCGCTTGCATGTTTCTGTGCGAGCACGGGAAAATAATTTTATTGACTGACTAACCCGAGCATGGGAGCCAGGCCGGACCGACAGGAGCCAGTCCGGAATCACGGGCCTGTAGACGAGGAGCGCCGAAAGGTCTGTCGGCGGAGAGTGACCATCAAGCTTGTCGCCATGCGACGAGGAGACCGGGATGTGACTGACAACCAACTCGTCGATAACCTTCCGTCTGCGCCCCCCGGCCATACCCCGCGTGTTTGTTACTGCTCGAGTAGGAATAGAGCTCCTCACCTCCCAGGGGGCATACGTCCCTGAGATGCTATCACGCTGGCGGCGAGGAACAGAGCTATTCCCAGATAAACAATGGACTCTGGACCTTACGGCACGCAAGAGTTGTTTGCTCCGAGGGTCGGACTGGGCGAACTTCTCGTCGGGTTGTTTTACTGTAAATGAGAGCGGCAAGAGAAAGAAAGAAGCGCAGGGATTATGAGGGAAAGCCGTGAATTGGATTCGGAGAGAAAACCCTCAAGGGAAGAAGGCCTTCATTGCTGTCCCCACACAACGCACCAAAAACCTTCAAGCACCCCCCGTCTTAGCCGTCGACCTTTAAAAGGTCTGTACCTGAAGTGGTGTACTGGCGTACCAGAGATTCATATACGATATGGGTGAACTCTCTGGCCGTGTTGTCGTCCCCGCGGGTCGGGTCGGGGTCCCTCTCAACTAGGCACTTCGCAGAGAAAATCCCACATAAAAACAAAGGCGAATGGCACTCCCGCTTTTTTCAATACCGTGACATCCTCTCTTGTCTGCGACCCCCCCCCGGTGAATCTGCTCCCGTTGCGGCGCTGGGATAAGCCTACGCCCCTCGTGGGCACGCACGCCTCTAGTCACATCCAATCGAGGATGACGCTGCCGTCGACGCGAGCGATCTATTTTTCAGACTCTCTCGTAAGAAGCACACCTTCTGGCGAATAATTGACAGTCAACAAAAATTCGGCATGCTTGAGAGGAGGAGGGCAAGTCTCTCCGTAGAATCGATACTCTTCTTCGTCGAGCCATGCGTCGTGTCGAAGCTCAACAAGAGAGGTGCGCCGACGTGACAGTACCCATCATTATCATCATCATCATCATCAAGGCTTCGAGGCTGTCTGTCTTCAGGCTCGTTATTCCTTCCTTCTTTAGGGCTGCACCGTGACTCGAAAATTTTGTCACATCAAAAATCTTGACTTTGACGTCACGATGACAGTGGTCAGATCTCTGGTAAACGTCAAAATCAACTTTTAATATGACTACTCCCTTCATGGTGGTCAAGTCAAAGTCAACACCACGAAAACGAGAAAAGCGGCCGCAAGCGGCCGACAGAGGCCGGCTGAGGCTGGAAACGTCCCAAAAAAAACGCGCAGTTAGCGTCTTCCTCGCCTCAAAAACGACCCACACGCGCTATTAGCGTCTTCCTTGCCTCAACTCGTCTCTCGTACCTCCCTCTGCCTGCTGGAGCACAAGAAAACACACTTTAAAAGAATGGCATTATTGGGTAATAAATAAATGCGGGATATGGTGGGCAGGAGTGGAAAAGGCTTTATGAGGCCAGGTCGATAGCGTCGTTATTCTCATCCGAAATCTCATGATGCTTGGAGATGAGCTTGGTGTTGGCGTACTTCTCGCGGTCCCATTCCATAAACTCCCGATTAATTATAACAAGTGCAGGCCAGTAAGTTCACCTAGTCCCAATCTCTAACCCCAGTAAGTTCACCTGGTCCCAGTAAGTTTCATATAAGTTCACCTGGTCAGTTTGATCCGCACGCGCCGCCAACCTTTGAGTTTACTCTAAAAACCCTTTACTCTAAAAACCCCAGTATGTTCACCTGGTCCCAGTTTCACCTGGTCACTCAGTTCACCTAGTCCCAATCTCTAACCCCAGTAAGTTCACCTGGTCCCAGTAAGTTTCATATAAGTTCACCTGGTCAGTTTGATCCGCACGCGCCGCCAACCTTTGAGTTTACTCTAAAAACCCTTTACTCTAAAAACCCCAGTATGTTCACCTGGTCCCAGTTTCACCTGGTCACTCAGTTCACCTAGTCCCAATCTCAAACCCCAGTAAGTTCGCTTGGTCCCAGTAAGTTCACCTATAGTGCGCGTGTAGACGCCGGGAGGGGGCTTATCGGTATTGCGCAGCACGTGTGGGGTAGGGTGGAGTCGTCGACCCAGATGAGTATATCCTCGGGGATGCCGATCGACAGAGAGCCACGTAGAGCTGGACGTGGCAGAAGACGGGCTTGGGCAAGAGGACGCCGACCTCGCGGGGCGTCTGGCCCTGCTCTTGTCAGCATGCCGTTGGTTGTCGGGGAGTTGAAAACTCTACTGTAAAGAGCGAGGCGTCGTCTTCCGACCCAGCCTAGTCAGCCGAAAAGAACTCCGACGCCTCGTCTCCGGGAAAAAAAGGCCGCGGTCATGCGCGCGTTGTCAGCATCGACAACATCGTTTCGACGGGGCGTGAGAATGGCGCGCTGAAAGAGCCGCCGCGGGTCGTGGAAATAGTCTGCGAGGTCGCCGTAGACGGCTTGGAGGATCACTATCTGGCTCTCGCGCCTACCTGATCCTTACTCTCGCGCCTACCTGATCCTTACCCTAGATCGAGGGACAAACAGACAAACAGACAGACAAACATCTGTCGATTAGTAGTTAGGACAAGTGCAGGCCAGTAAGTTCGCCAGTAAGTTCACCTAGTCCCAATCTCTAACCCCAGTAAGTTCACCTGGCCCCAGTAAGTTCACCTAGTCCCAATCTCTAACCCCAGTAAGTTCGGTGTAAGCCCACTCGTGCTCACATCCACTCACCCCACTCTCCTTCGAGCTCGTCGCTCTCACCTCCGCCAATCTAAGCTGCTTTGATCCGTACACGCCGCTCGCCTTTGCGTTCACTCTAAAAACCCCTGTAAGTTCACTTGGTCTCAGTAAGTTCACCTGGTCACTCAGCTCACCTAGTCCCAATCTCCAACCCCAGTAAGTTCACCTGGTCCCAGTAAGTTCACCTACAGTGCGCGTGTAGACGCCGTGAGGGGGCTTATCGGTATTGCGCAGCACGTGTGGGGTAGGGTGGAGTCGTCGACTCAGAAGACGATATCCTCGGGGTTGCCGATCGACAGAGAGCCACGTAGAGCTGGACGTGGCAGAAGACGGGCTTGGGCAAGAGGACGCCGACCTCGCGGGGCGTCTGCCCTGTTGATCGTTTGGCGTCGGCGGGCCTTGAGGGATACAGGTTGGAGGAGCCTCGGTGACAACGACACTATCGATCATGTATCTGGTACCGTTGCAGTGGCCGTGCGACGGGTCGAGGTTGCGAAGACTTTAAGCTCGCGATCAAAGTCAGCATGCCGTTGGTTGTCAGGGAGTTGAAAACTCTACTGTAAAGAGCGAGGCGTCGTCTTCCGACCCAGCCTAGTCAGCCGAAAAGAACTCCGACGCCTCGTCTCCGGGAATAAAAGGCCGCAGTCATGCGCGCGTTGTCAGCATCGACAACATCGTTTCAACGGGGCGTGAGAATGGCGCGCTGGCTAAAAGAGCCGCCGCGGGTCGTGGAAATAGTCTGCGAGGTCGCCGTAGACGGCTTCGAGGATCAATGGCTGCCTCGTGGGCCTACATGATCCTTACTCTCGCGCCTACCTGATCCTTACCCTAAATCGAGGGACAAACAGACAGACAGACAAACAAACAAACAGACAGACAAACATCTGTCGATTAGTAGTTAGGAAGATGCGGAGGACCGTCAGCATCTCAGATATAAAATGGAGCGACCGTGATAGCGATGTCGACGATGTTATAAGGGTGATGACTGCACATTCGTCGATAACGAAGACGAGCGCCCCAGCGAAGCGACGACTCTATCGCACTGCTGGCGTGTTTGCGCCTTTGCATCAAGCTCTCCAAGCGCAAACCTGTAGCCGAGGCGACCGACTGCGATGCGATGAAGGTACGCCGCCATAGCGACGAAGGATGCCGCGCCGCTCTCGTCGAGCCGACTTGGGCATGATGAACGATGAGTCCGTAGACAACGGTTCTTACTACGTCTTCGTCCTCGAAAACCACCACCACTAGGTGTACAGTGGATCCTCATACGATCCGTCCTCTCGACTCCAAAAGCACAACACCATGCACAAGTCCTCGTCGTGCAATGGCCGCCCATGGAGGCTGGCTGTCGTTATCGGGCCTTGTCGCAATCGGATTCCCGCTACGCGTGTTGAATCCGACATCAAGCGAGCCAATCCTGGCCTCAAGCCCAAGGTCAAGAAGGCTTAACTCGCGTTGAACCAGGACGATGTCGTGATATCGTCGTGTAAGTTGATCATCGTGGCGCGTTGAAACGGCCTGCTCTGCTCTGCCCGAGAGGCTTCCATGCGAGCGCCAACCACAGCTCGCTCGACTCGAGACTCCCGACAAATAATATGCTAAGCACCGACTACTCCAGGGAAGTGGGAATTGGGGGTCTTGTTTAGTGCAGTCTGCACGCGCGCGCGCGTGCTAGTACTATGTGTCGTGCAGGCAGCGTTGGTGAGCACCGTGTCCAATCCCGTTGCTTGAGCCCCCCATAATACTCCAGAGACCTTATTTTACGACATAGCGGTATTACGTAGGTATTGGTGAGCTTATACTGTCTTTGATGGAACATTTTGCCTTGAACATTGTACAAATTTACTGCGTAAAGTGTCTCCTGTAACTTGTCCGGGGCAAAGCGGATTGCTACGCACACGCCGTGCCCGACGCGGACTCTACCCGCTAGCCCGTATTTACGCGCACTATTGGCAGTCCCCGAGGGCCTCCACCTCGTCGATCTATCGACATATACCTACGGCGTGACCTGCCTCGCTGCTGCCTCGTTGCTGCGAGTCGAATATTAGGGGAAGGCTGGTCGATGTTACTATAATATTCAGGGGTGCGCAATGACCACTTTCGTTGCTCATCGGTGTTCACGTTGCGGCATAAGACGGTCGATAAGGTGGGCGACTGCGGTGAGAACGATATTTCCGACAGTTGTCCGCAGACGCAGACGCTCTCCGCGAGGCTCGGAGCGCTTGATCGATGCCGAGTCAGGTTGGTTGTGCTGAAGCGTGCATAAAGCCGACCAACATGTGCATCGCGCTAATGTAGGGTCGATAACCTCGCGAGTTCCCGCAGTGAGTCCCCGCATATCGATGCTCGCTGGGCCCATCGCCTCGGCGCGCTGGGCATACCTTGTTCTCTATTGGATGATTGGCTGAAACCAAGGCGGAAAGCAAAACTGCCACCAGTCGTATCGACGGTCTCTGTGCCTCAAGGGGTCACGAAGGGTCTTGAGCACATGTTTGGTGGTCTCTGCGGCGCTAATACCAACCTTGAACACCTTCCGGTCCAGTCTCTCAAGCTTGGGGAAACAAGGGAGAACGTCTCTCAACAGGGGTAGAGATAATGCAGACTATGTTGATTCTACCCATACCCTCTAGGTATGGGGTTTTCTGTTTAATTAATGGAGGCTTCATCATTGTCAGTGTGAACGCTTCTATGGGACCTAATGTCCTTAAGGAGTTAGGGCCTAAATCCCTACCTTGTGTAGTAGCATGTGACAAGCGGAATGGTCTGTACACGCCTAAGACTGCACGCAGTCTCTACCATGTACCCGGAGAGGGTCAAATCTCTCCAGGTTATGGGCCCAGTTGAGTAGGTGTGTCAGCCCAACTGTGTTGTACGTATATATGGAGTGATCAATTTACGCCTGATCACGAGTACAATGCGACAATGTGTTTGGCGGTGGTCTACTGTACATATCTGTTGTGTGACGGTGTGTGCCTACCAGTTAGGTTGGTTTGCGACCTAGTTGGGTCGGTCACTGGTCATGTGCACTCGCATAACCAATAAAATTAAAATTTTTCCTATACGAGCCGCGGAAACCTGTACGGGTTTTTTCCTTCCATTCCCCAACAAAAGACTGACTGCTCGAGAATTAATCCATTCTTCAGTCTCAAATCATCTTGTTTAAATGGCATGTTGCTTTGTTTGGTCTTGTAAGTACGTTCACGCTTAAAATAGCGAACTGTACATATGCTTTCGCATGTTATAAACCCTTCATTCGAACATGTCAAATTGTTTTATCACTTCTGTAACCTACTTTCAATAGGTCATAAGCATGTCAAAACCAAAGCCAATATCCACCACGGATATTTTTAAGCAGGTGCAGAGCATTTAGCATGCAGTGGTAAGTCACCTGGGGAACCATCCCGTCTCATCATGAACGTCTGGAAGTATTTAATTCGGGGAATGAAGGTTATGTTCCCTATATCCTCAGAACACGACAGGCGGCATCTAGAACTACACGAGAAAGGTTAAGTGTGTAGTGCTACATACCTCGGGACGCGCTAGACCATGATGATGAGCTCGAGCACAAATCAGAGGACTAATTGACTTTGTAGATAGGAAGAAGAAGGGTAAGGAAGAGATCACGTTCACAACGGACGGATAAGGGTAAGAGCAGCAGATTTCTCTGCACCCCCTCGAGATGTAAGCGCAAGGTACGACTATAGAACATCTCTTGAGAAAGATGATGATAAAGGAAAGAAAGAAGAAGGGAGAATACAGTCTTGGTGGCCGCAGAGGTCACATACGAAGCATCAAGAGTATAGCAGATTGTCTTAGGGCTTAGGGCTTGGACTTGGTGGAGCTGAGAGTCGACTTGGCGCTTTTGAACAGAGCATTACGAAACACAGGTACGACAGACAGTGTGTTAAGGCTATCTGAGGTGGCGGACATCGTTACTGGTTCGAGAGTATCGGTATCGTCCTCGTCAGCTTCTGCTGTCAGGTGGTGAAGAACAATAGCAGAATGGTGTGGTACCATACGGAACGTGAGTGCAAGTAAAGCATTCAGTATGGATGGCACCAGCGAGTCAAGTTGTGCGGTGTCCAGTTGGTTTTCCAAGAAGTTGGACTCAGCGAACGGATCCGAGAAGATACAGGATTCTCCCGATTCACATGCGAGCGGAATGCTTAGAAATACACGAGAGCAGCTTGTCACGCAGATGATGGAGGTGATCGTCCGGGGAGGAGTGGTTGGCGGCATATTGGTCATGAGCTGTAAGAGTTAAGCGAGACAGCAGCTCTGTGGTCTTGTACAGTGTTATGAGTAACACGTGTGCATTGGCTGTGGGAGGAAAGAGCCGGTTCTCTAGGGAAGTGATTGAAGCAATGGCAGCCTGCAGATCTGTGCGCAGAGATAGATTCTCGGTGCCGAGGGTGTTGACCTTGCGGATATGTAGGCGAAGAGCTTCCTGGAGTTGCTCGACTTGTTGACGCAAGGCATCGACATCATCAGGCGAGGCAGAAGGAGCAGGGTGTGTCGATGGCGAAGACATCTCCAGAGTAGGGTCTGATGTGGAGAGTGAGTAGTTTAACGACGTTTCGGTCAACACATGCTGTGCAAGTAGGGGGTGTTTCGCGTTTAAAAAGCGCAGAAAGTCTTGGTGTTCTGCCTGAGTATAAGTGGGGCCAAACATTACATCCAGGAGTGACGGCGGTTTTGTGTTAGTATGCTTGTCAAAAGAGTATATAACTCCCTTGGCAAATGATAGATGCGTATGAGGGTAGCGCGTATATGACCAGCTGAGCGCGCATCACAGGGGAATTGGAAGGAAGTATCATTGCGGGCACATACGGTAGGTTGTATAGGCACCTGATCAGTATTGTGACAAGCAAAGCATATTCCCATGGTAATAGCAGAGACGGGGATGTGACCATTCTTCTTATGGTCGTCCGTGTTGAGGTGACTCAGCACTTCAGTGGGGAGTTCACGAGGTGTTTGTGCCTTGGAACTGTATGTGGTCGAGACAAGGAAAGTCGGTTGTCCAAGATCATTGAGACATTGCGTACAAAAAGATGACAAAATGAAACGTTCGCGTTTGGGGCCTCTGTAGCAGCCAATAGAAGCAATAGCAGGAGCAGCTTCCCAAGGTATAGTAATGGGTAAGCGCATGGATATGAATGTGGTCAGTTCCACAAACAATGAAAAGTCAGTAGACTCATAGATGGCGTTGAGGGCAGTGATGAGTTCCACTCGCATAAAAGAAGAGTGAAATGGGGTGACAGGGACACGGAAGTTCTCAAGGAGAGAGATTCCCCGTTCGTACAGAGCATAATCAATGCTGAGGCCGTCCTGGAGTGTTAGCGATTGAGGTAAGGTATGTTCGACTGGTGTCGGTGCAACAGCAGCAGCCTGTGAGGTAGCAGTAACAGCGGTCATGGGTTGTCGCTTTTGCGACAACCTGGGAGAAGGTTCGGCCGTGGAGAGCGAGCGTGGGACTGTCCTTCGAACGACTGGGGAGATGCCGCGGCCACGGGAGTGCCAAGAAAAAGACATGAGCGACACTCACACGCGTACGAAAAAAAAATTGTGGCAAAAGAAGGTAGGGCCAGGGCTAGTTTAACGATGTTACGGTCACTAGGGTTAGGCATATTCTATCCTGTAAAGGCTTGTCGTCAGAAGCATGATGCATACCGAGTAGGGAACGAAAAGTGGAGAACTCAGCAGCAAGTGGCTTTGTAAAACCATCAGCCACGTTTAGCTTGCCGGGAACATGATGGACTCGAATTTTCTGTAGCGAGATGTACTCACGGATCTTAAACCATCTGGTCGACAGTGCCTTGGATCGAGAGGATCCATCTGGGTTATTAGAGGTGTGAACAGCAGCGGCATTGTCAGACAAGAGAGGTAGGCTTCTGATGAAGCGCATATCTTCGGCCATTGGGTTGTCATTGTCATCGAAATCAACGGGATCAGCGGTGTTCTCACCATTAACATTGTTGACGTAGAAGGTGGGGTTGACGACAAAGGAGAGTTCCAACAGCAGCTTGCGTAGCCAAACAGCTTCATCAGCACAAATACTGAGGGCAATCAACTCAGCTTCGTGAGTTGAGCAGGAGACAATCGGTTGTAACTTACTTTTCCAACCAATAAGGCAGTTGAAAAGATAGAAGACAAACCCGGTGGTAGATTTCCTATCTTCCTGTGCTAAGGAAGGGGCATTGTCAGCGTCGACCATGGCAACTAAGGGATCAAACCGCCCAGTGGATACATCCTGCGGTTGGTAGTCGACCACAGTGGAAAGATCAATTCGATTAGCGGAGACAGTGCGAAGGTGAGCTTCAATAGCATTACCTTTAGGATGGAACCAGAGGCGAAGTGAGCGGTTTTCCGGCTTCCTCAAGTAGCGTAGCAGGTGTTCTAGCATTTGAACGTGAACATACGTGGTGCATGCATACCACGCGAACCGCGCGAGGCACGGGCGAGTTTGGGAAATAAGCCCAGGTCGGGGTTCTGCTCCACACGTTGGTAGAGCTTGCCGACGTGTAGTGGAAGGAGGTCATCAACAACGTCAGGAGGCTGGGTACAGACTTTGAGCTCCGCCGGAAACTCATGCTTCCATTTGATCTGGCTCGCGAACCTGATCCACCGGGGGAACGCCTCGTCAAACTCCTCGCCAAAATCCACAGCCGGCTCTTCCTTCCTCCGCTGGTGTCGGCGTCGGCTCCGGATCCGCCACCTGCAATGTAACGCCCCACAACCCAAAATTTAACATGCCGCCATTATCCACGGCCGCATCCGCGCAAGCGTCCATGCCGCCATCGGCAGCAACAAGAGTCTCGTCCGTCCGCAGCACCAGCAGCACCAGCATCCTTTTGCGTAGACGTCGCCGCAGCTGCAGCCTTCTGCTCGAGCCGCTGGGCAGCATGGATATATTGTTGCCGTACTCGACATACAGCTTCTTCAGGAGGGGAATGGCTTTGGGCTTATCCTCCTCAGAGATGATGCTGATGGTGCGAAAGTCGAGCAGAGCAGCAATGAGCTCGCGATCGGATCTCTGATTGTACTCCAAGAAAGGAATGATCGACTCGCCCTTGTTCCCGCAGTAGCGTCGCTGAGCTTCGAGGATGGCGCGCCTTTGGCACTCCTTGCCGGTTTCCGTGAAATCATCGATGGCCTTGATGCGACGAGGGAGCACGCTGCCCGTGGTGTCGCCCTCGTAATCGATGAGCGAGAAACTATCCGCTTCCAGCTTGGTGATCATCTGGCGCTTGAGCTCGCACGAGACCGCGCCCATGAAGAGGCGCTCATGTTGGACGAGCTTTTCGGCGGCGTCGGTGATATTCGTGATGGCCTCGAACTCCGCCATCGTCTCGAAGTCCTCTTCGGTAGCTGCCCAATCGATTTTCTTGCGTTGGACCGCGTAGATGTGGAGGGCTTTCGTCATTTGGAGCACAGAGCGCAGGAGAGCGTGGTGCGCAGAGACGCTGGTGCCGTTCAGGTCGAGCTTGGGCTTGATGCGAGGGCAGTGGGTGAGCTTGCACAGTTTGAAGAGAGCGTCCCTGCGATCGGTCTCGCAGGAGAAGTGCTTCGCGATGTCGTGAGCCAACTGCATTATAGCCTGGCCCTCGGGGAAACGGTTGATGATCTTCTTGTTTTTTGACCGCGTCAGATCTTCGATGCAGGATCGCGAGATCTTACTCACCTTGTGCATGTCGCAGACGTCGCCGACCAAGTTTACTTCTTCGGCGACGCCCAACGCAGCCTGGTCGGAGACGACGTTCGCGACGGCGGTTCTGCACGAAACCGCCCGTGATATTGATGTGAATCTCCTCGAGAGCGCGCGCGCCGTTGTCTGCTTCGTCCCGTCGGTCACCGTTCGGAACCCCAAACATATGACGAGGTTGCGATCCCACTCCTTCGGAATAAACTGGATACCGACAGCGACACGCTTCTTGTGGTCCTTGAGTGTGCCGCCGTCATGTATCGACTGCACGAAGGGGTTTCCCTTGGCGGCTCCGACTATGTTTCATCACCCGCACGAAGTTCGCGAACTCCGCTTTAACCCAGAACCCGAGCCCATTACGATGGAGGCGTGGACACGAACCGCCTCTGCTGCTGCCTAGTTGAAAGTAGGCCTGATTCATTTCCCGAAAGTATCGGTCGTTCACCATAACCATCGACACTTTTTGCGCGCCAGAGACAACATACCGAGCTGTGAACCGAGCGCGACAGCTTTCCTGTCAGAGGAACCTGTCGTCACCGAAATGTAGCTGTCCAGAGTACCCCCGGTCTTCCTCCTCATCGCGGATTCGTCTGCGGCAGCTTCCAACGCTTCTGACTATCCTACCTCCCTCAATTTCCGTTTCTCCGCCTGGTTCCGACTAATCTCGGAGTCCGGGTGCGACTTCTCGAAGTGCGCCAGAGCCGCCGTCGTATTCCAAATCCCCTTCTTCTTGTGATTTTGGCAGCGCAGCAGTTCGTAACACGTCGTGCCGCTCGTTGGATCGCGAAAGATGCAGCAGTGCGTCCTTTTACAGCAGTCCGAGTCTTTTTTCGCACGCTCTGGGTGATCCCCTGTCACGTGCCTCCAAACCCCAGAAAACGCCGCTCTCCTCCCCGGGCGTGTTATCCCGATACTGCACCGGTGAAATGTACGGCCTCGCGTCGTATTCCTCCTCCTCCGCCCCGCTGACATCCTCGTCCAACACGAGCTGGTGTACATGAACTGGAGCCGATTCCGTTATCGCCGACGCCGACGACGTCACGTATAATCACGTGACCACCTCGCTTAAATTGGCCACGTCAAGTCACGAAAACGTCAAGGTCAACATTAACGGTCGTTTGACGTCAAAATGTCCTGTTGATGGAATCAACATGTGAGGAAGCAATTGCAGACTGAGCGACACGATCCCCATGGCCCATGTAAACATCGGTAATGCGCTTGTAAAGCCGTGTGAAGTTCATATCGCGGTTTTCTCGGATATCCGCACGATCAGTATCGTGCATCGGGAGCGCCATGAACAGTGCAGAGTAACAACGTTGCTGCTTGACACCAAATTCTTATTCAGAGCAGCCAGAGGTGGAAATGCTGGTCCAAGTGTCGTTGGTTAAAATAATGCGATCGCAAGTAGAAATGATCATGTTTTCAAGACGACGTGTCCATTGGTGGAAAAGATGTCGCTTACCGCTGAAGGCATCAAGTTTTTGCGAAAGCCTGCTATCTTTTATTTCGATCGAGGACATGATAGACGAGAACGAACCGAACACGTAGCAATGAACGAAAGCCGATGAGGAGTCGCCGTAAAGTCAAGCTCAGGTTCGATCGAAACGAACGAACACTGCTACCATGTGACAACAGGAGTGGGTGTGTGTTGTCTTAGCAGTCGACATTTAAAGACAACAGGAGTGGGGCGTTACTCTAGCGATAAGGGAATGACGTAGGGATACTGGATACGTAGTACAGGGGTAAGTGTCATAGCTTCCTTACATTCCTTGGTATACAACAATATCGATGAACTTAGTCTTTTCTTAACAAGTTCATCACCGGTGTTCAAGTTCCTCCCGGCGTAGGTTGGCACCTATTCGCCTCCCGGGCGGGCCGGTTGGCAGCCGGAACGTTCGCAGTGGGACGGGGTATGGCCGGGGGGCGAATACGGAAGGTTATCGACGAGTTGGTTGTCAGTCACATCGCGGTCTCCTCGTCGCATGGCGACAAGCTTGATGGTCACTCTCCGCCGACCGACCTTTCGGCGCTCCTCGTCTACAGGCCCGTGATTCCGGGCTGGCTCCTGTCGGTCCGGCCTGGCTCCCATGCTCGGGAGAGGGCTGAAGTTAGTTAGTTAGTTAGTTCAAGTTGCTCGGCATCATCAAGATTTCCCTGACGCTCTTCCATTGCAATTGCTTCAGACAAAAATCCCCGACTAGATCTTGTCTAAGGATCTCATTGCACTCGACCCTAAACTGCGCACATATGATGGTTTCGTTGATCGCCTCAACAGTAAAGTCTTCGACTATCTTCAGACCAAGTCTGCGCTTGTCCATGCTACGCTCCGTGAGGGTCCCCGCCGTCGTGAACGTTGCAACATTTGCGGTCGTACCAACCATCCTTCTGATAAATGCCTTCATCGTCTCAATGCTTTGCGCTCCCAACAGCGTTCCAGCCCTCGCCCATCTTTCCGTTCCAGGCCTTCGCCTCCATTTTCCCGTGGCTCTTTCCATTGCAAGCGCCCACGCCCTACTGACCTTTGTCACTTTTGTGGTATTCCTGGCCATCACATGAAGGATTGTCGTAAACGCCTTCGCTATCTCCACTCCCAAGCTGCAGCCCGCCCTCGCCCTGGTCAACAATATCCCCATATCGATCCAATCCCCAATACATACCTCGCCCCAGTCCACCCTTCTACCAATACTATCTTTCCGCGCCCATCCCACTTTTGCCTTCCTCTCAACCCTCTCCGCCGCTTCTTGCGTTGCCACCCTCCACCACACCCTCTGTCCCGCCTTCCACCGCCCTATCCCCTCCTGACTCATCTCTTTCTCCACCCACCTATCCGTCTTTCAATTTCCATCTTTTTTCCATCTCCCCCTCCATTCACCACGTCCTTTCATCCACCAATGCCCTTAGCGCTCTGCTCACCGCCCGTGAGCGCGATTACCTGCACTGCAACAATCTTCGCCTCGTTGTCTACGATACAGGCGCCAACGTCAATCTCTTCAATTCCCCTGCTGGTTTCACTGACCTTGACAACACTCAACAGCACTCAGTCACTTCGGCTATCGGCACTGGCTCTGTTTCTGGCTCTGGCACTGCTCACTTGACGTTCCCTTTAAGTGGCCCTCTTGACAATCGTGGTCTTCCTTCTCCTGCACCCACTCTTTCTGCCCCTCATGGCATCCACGTCGTGTTCCCGCATACCCTTATCTCTCCTGGCCTTGGTGACAAACGGATTCTCTCGGATCATGCCCTTGAGGAAGTTGGTTACGATTGTCATACGATTCAGGATGTTGGCCCTACTCATCCGCAACGAATTTTACGTCACCGTCAGACGCATCACGTTATTCCCCTGCTTCGTCGCTGTGGTCTTCTTTTGATCGTCTGTTGGATCGGCAATACGACCGCTGCGCCCTATGCGGACTTCGTTTTACCTTTTGTGGCATTTTCTTCTTGCCCTCGCGTACATGACCCTTGTGCTTTCCCGTTGTGTCTCAACGCACTCAACTCAATTATGCCATTTGGCATGCTCATCTTGGTCACTACAGCCCCCCTTATATTCGGCGTTTGTCTTCTCTCGCTGTTGGCGCACCGCTTTTCCCCAGCTCCGCGTCTCTTTCTTTTGTCCTGCTTGTGCTCTAGGTAAAATGCATGCTGCGCATGTTGGCCAACGTAAAGCACATGCCTCCACTTCCACCTCTCTTCCTGCCACCGAGCCTTTGTCCCGTCCACGTGCCGTTGCTCCTTATGTTATTATCCACGCAGATCTCATGTTTACCGGTATTCCTTCTTTCATCTACCAAGACCGCGCCATCCTTACGTTTGTTGATGATCACACGCGCCGCCGCACACGTTACTTTGCCCCCCGCCACGATGCACTTACGAACGCTCGTCAACTCGAACTTTTTCTGTCTACTGTCGTTCGCCCAGTTGGATATCGCATCGCCCTCATCTACACCGATCGTGACCGATCTCTTATGGGCCAATTCGAAACCTTCTGTCTGGGCAACAATATCGCCCTCAAACGGGCTCCTGCTGCTCAGTCCAAAACTTCACAGGCGCACGCTTTTTCTGGTGTTGTGGAACGCTCTCATCGCGCAACGGCTGATATTACTCGCACTCTTTTGGTGCATGCGCACCGTCCACCTGATTTTTGGCGTTGGGCCATGGAAACGGCTGACTTCCTCTCCGAGCGCATGCCAAACGCCTCTAACCCTGGTTACATGACGCCATATGAAATGCTCCATGAGACTCTCCCCCGTGTCGATTTTCTTCGTGTTTGGGGCTGTCCTACTGCTATTCTTACTGGCGACAAATGGCCTACCAAAGCTATAACAGGTATCTTCATTGGGTATCCCTCTGCCGGACCTGGTTATCGCATATTGCTTCAACGCTCCACTGGTCCCGTCATCCATACTTCTATTGACGTCGTTTTCGACGAGAACTTTGCTATGCGTAAGTCCCTGTCCTCCCAACCCCTTCCTAATTTTGTAGATTCTCGTTTCCCTGACTTATTTTATTATGCCCCTCGTTTGTCTTTTGCTGTTGCTCCCTTGTCTCCTGTTTTTGATGCTCAGGAGCCGGCCTTATCGGGACTGATCACCCCAGAAACAATACCACAATCGTCAACGGACAATACGAAAAGTGCACCATTACGTCGAGCCAAACGGGGCCGACCGCGCAAAGTCGACCAAAGCACACTACCAACAAAAACAACTCACAACCCATCGAACTTTCATTCTAGCGTTTGTCCACAACGCAATGTCGATTCTGTTTCCTCCTGTCACTCTCTGTATGTCTCTTATTCTACCTTTCGTTTGTTAGTTCATTATGTCTTCCTTCCCCTTTGTCTAGCTCATACCATTGTTGATCCCCACGCTGTCCATGTTCATTACTCTGCTTCCGAAGAAACCTCTCAATATTCTTACATTGACGATGGCGCTATCACTTCCACACATTTACGCGAAGCTTTAGCTCCGACATATCCTGAGCGTCCTGGCTGGTTGCAAGCCATCGCCAAAGAATATCATTCCCTCTGTCAGCTTGGTTGCTGGGATGTTGTTCGCGTTCCCTCTACCTTTTCTGGCAGCATATGTACTCTCAAGTGGGTCCTCCGCAGGAAGTATGAATCTGGCCGCTTCAAATCGCGCAAGGATCGCCTCGTTGTCCGCGGTTACACCCAGGTTCACGGCATTGATTATCACGAGACATATTCGCCAGTTGCCAACATCGTCACCATCCGTTTCTTTCTCACTTTTGTTGCTGTTCACGACTGGGATTTGCATAAGTTAGATGTCAGCTCCGCTTTTATCCAAGCTCCCATTGACGAAGACATCTATGTCTGGCCACCCGAAGGCTATGCTCCTCGCCAACCCACCGATGGTTCCAAAATCGTTTACAAGCTCCGTCGCTCTTGGTATGGTTGCAAACAAGCTTGTCGTAATTGGTGGCTTTATTTGGAACGCTTTCTCGTCAATGACTGTGGCTTCGTCCGCGGATCTGGTGACATTTGCAGTTACAAGCTCGTGCTTAATTCTACCGTTGTCCTACGTCTCGTTCTTGTCGTTGATGATCTTCTCGTGGCGCACCCTCGTCATTGCCTTGGCCATTACCAAGCCTTCTTCCTCCGTTTCCGAACCTTCACTGACGTCAACGAGCTTGATCTGACCACTTACGTTGGTCTCCGCATTACGTGTGATCGCGCACGTCGCACGCTCGCTATCGACCAATCCCATGCTATCCGTGAAATCCTTACCGAACATCGTTTCATCAACAGTAAACCAGAACTGACTCCCGCTCCCAAAGGTCTTCATCTTTCTGCGGCTGATTGTCCTGCACCTGGCTCTCCCAATCACGTCTTCATGGCTCGCATCCCTTTTCGTCGTATTGTTGGCTGTGTTTTATTTATTTCCGTCATGACTCGCCCTGATATCACTTGGTCCGTCAATCAGTGTGCGCGTTTTACACACAATCCTGGTAAACCCCACTGGCACGCTTTATCTCATACCCTCCGTTATCTCAATGGTTCTCAACATCTTGCCCTCTTCTTCTTGGTCGCGATTCTACCCTTCGTCTTTGTGGTTATTCTGACTCCAGCTGAGCCGACGACCCTGATGACCGCCACTCCACTACTGGCTTTTGTTGCTGGCTCTATGATAGCCTACTGCTCACGCTCGCAGTACCTCCTCGCCCGCTCCTCTTTTGAAGCTGAATTGCTCGCTCTTTACGCCGCTACTGCTGAGCTCTCTCGGCTTCTCAAACTTTTTTGTGGCGGCAACTCCTGACCTCTAAGGCTTACCCCCCCCTCTCTCGAGGCTTGATACCCGTTCAACGGACACCTTTCCCTATCTTCTTAGTGACATCATACCTCCACAACCCCCCTCTTAGCAGTCGACATTTAAAGACATCATACCTCTCTCTTGTGAGAGGCATTCTTGCTGTATTCTTGTAGTATCCTTGCTATCATATACCATCTCTCCATCTTGTTGAGAGGCTTGGTGAGCGTGAGCAAGGTGTGTGGCGAGCATACCCGACCCCGAGTCCGTGTTTTCCTCGTTCAGTGAGGTCGAGGACGAGTCGGTGAGTACCCCCTTTGTCACCCGGGGGTCGGGAAGGTTTTTCTGTGCCGCCATACGTGGTGGAGTACACGAGATCGTGCGACTACATCGGTCGCCGACGAGCGAGTGCTGCCGTACGTGTTGTATTACGTGGTCCGGATTTGTACATGCGCCCTGATCAAGCACACGGAGTTCCATTGGACCGGTTTGCGTTGAGAATATACGTGAACGTTGTTTGTGTTCGTACGATCCGAGTGACGACGAACACGCGTGCGAGTTGGAAATCGCAGCGCATTCTCCCGGGAATTGATTTTGGTATAGCTGAACGGTGGAAGCTGTTTAGCGAGTGGGATCGCTACCCACGGGCATTTTTGAATTGCCAGCGGATTGGAATTCCGCGAGTGCTGTTTTTACAGCGACAGATAGCGTTGTTGGAATCAACGTGAATTACTTCGAGTGATCGGATCCGGACGTGTTTCGAGATTCTTGATCGATATTTTGATATAGTATGGAGATAAACGCAGACGTGCGTGAGGAAGAATCTCCTCCAGTTCTTCCCGCCGCCCCTGAGATAGGCCACGAGGAAGGTGAATTAAGAGAGGCCGAGGCAGTCGACGTTGCTGACGTGCCCCCTGATGTGCCTCCGGATACTGCCATTTTTTCGCCGTTGAGTCCAACGACTCCGGACCGTGGCAAGCGTGTTACTATTGAGCGCGGATCTGCAGCCCGAAGTCGACTTCGTGAAGACCTCGAGCGGAGACGTCGCGAAAATGAGCGATTAGCTGAGCGTTTTGCCAGCAAGATGCGGATAAACCGTCTGGGAATACGGATCCGCTGATCTTACGAGATCTTTTTTTCTGTGGGGCAAGAAGACGTGCAAGCACTGTGGGTTCTTCTGGACCACCCATGATGAAGATGAACACGAAAGTCGCGTAGTTTGCAACCGCGATCCGGATCGTTACTACTATGCGATGTGGAAGCGAATTCGTAAGCAGAAGAAGCAGCCCATATCGCGGTCCGATTGGGCGAAGCGTGATGATGCATCTCATGCGAACGCCACGCACGGATCGGAGCCTCCTAATGAAATTCAAACGGCCCTCACCGATCTTGGAACCACAATGGCAACCATGGTGAGCGAAGTCAGAGGCATCAAGGATACTACGTCGTTTTCTACACGACAGCGAGACGGACGATCACCTTCTAGACGATCGTCACGCCGACATCGAAGCCAGAGCCCTGATCGAAAAGCCCATACTGCTCAAAGCAGCCCGAGTCCTTGCCGTCACCGGAGCTCTAGTCGCAATTCGCGCCGGCGCCGACGTCATCGACATTACGATGACGAGTATGACGGAGGCAGATATCAGGATAGTTCGGGACATTCGAGCGCAACTTTCGCGTTCCAATCTTTATGCGACGCGCCGCCAATGTCGGCGGTTGTCTTTTACCCGACGGCGCGCCCTGCCCGAGTCTCCGATGATGTTGCCGATGTCGTTGTAACGAGCAGCCATCGATTGCAACTAACTAACTAACTAACTTCAGACCTCTCCCGAGCATGGGAGCCAGGCCGGACCGACAGGAGCCAGTCCGGAATCACGGGCCTGTAGACGAGGAGCGCCGAAAGGTCGGTCGGCGGAGAGTGACAATCAAGCTTGTCGCCATGCGACGAGGAGACCGCGATGTGACTGAGAACCAACTCGTCGATAACCTTCCGTCTTCGCCCCCCGGCCATACCCCGTCCCACTGCGAACGTTCCGGCTGCCAACCGGCCCGCGATTGCAACAGGAGCAACATACCACCAACGCTCGGATCGTTCGGTGGCCTTCTACATCGTACGTGGAAGCAATGTCAGATGCTACTTGGGATTCTCCGCACTACTGGGAAGACTCAGATTCGGAGACCGACGAACCCATGCCGCAGGTTCCAGTGTCCCCCCATTCGTCAATGTGCATGTCTTGCAGGGCAGTTCACGATGATGACGTTAGACCTTTTGAGTTGACGTCGGGGAAGACGTCTTCTTTTCCTAGACCGTTTTAGCCGTTTTAGCCGATGTTCTAGCCGATACAGTTTTGGTCGCAGCAGAGCAGACCACAGCGGCGCCGATGGAGGAGAAGTTGACGGGAATGTCCGATTTGATGGACGAGAAACGACGATTGCCAGAAGAGATAAAGGAGGAGATATATGTGCCTCCGATTGAGAAGTGTCAGAATTTGTTGTCAGCGAAACTGGGAATGAGGAAGCAGCCGAAGCGGCGAGCGCCAATATAGATTCAGCGGCGAGATGTAGAACGCCAGATATAGCAGCGGTGACGATGCAGATGCCGGGCGATGCGAAACCGGAGATACGATGTCATCACACTGCACTGTCGCCGAGCGATGGGGAAAAGATCGAGCAATACCTCATCACCATCGGCTGCCTGGACCCTGGTACCCTTACGTTATAGTTGGTCATATTTATAGACGACGAGACGGGCCGACGTTTGCAACGACTTTGTGCGTGGATGGAATGGCTGATGTCTCTTATATTTGTCGTGGGATGGTTGAAAACTGGAAAAGGATAGCATCATCCATGACCGGGGCGATCTTCCAGTCGAGCGCACTTTGTATGGGTCAGGATTGAACAAAACGACTATCCACAAATGGGTTGCATTGCGGATTGCGCTTGCGGACGACGTAGCCGTTCCAGTTGTTGCTATTGTGGCCGATACTAATCATCTATTTTGCTGGGAGCGCGCGATATTCGGGTGTTTGGAGCCATAGTGGACTACCCGCGGAATCGCATTGCGTTTCTACGCACACAAGTCGCTTACGGGCGCAAGAAGTTAAAGGTGCAGGATCGACGAGTAGATTCTCCGATTTTGACGTTCAGAACAACTTATGACGAGAGCAATCCCGTGGTAGTTCAGGTTTATGGGCAACAGCACCATGCGATGCAACAAAGCCTGAGCACAGTTGAGAACCGAGTCTACGCTCGCTTGTGCAAGATTGAAGACCTCCAGCGTCCACCGCCGAAACGAGCGGGAGCTTCGACGACTTGGGGAGTTCCTCCAGTTACGCCTTCTCAAAGTTCGAACAGCGATGCCTATGAAGTGATAGCCTATGCTGCGCGCACGATGAAGGTCGAGCCTGGGCGCACCTACTGCGTGCCAGTCGCTCTTTCAGAGCCCGTGGAAACTGGGCAAGTTTTCGTTGCTACGTCTTCTGGGTACGAGCAACTCGGGGTAGTCGATGGAATGTGTTCTTCTCCTGAGGATCATGATAAGTTCGCAGCTCGAGTGGCGATATCCTCTACCCAGGATGTGCCGACCGTGATCACTCAAGGTGAAGTCCTTGCTTTGGGCGATATTGTTCGTTTTGATGACGAGCTGAATGCTGAGACGGTCGACGATTTAACGAAGGATGGTGAAGCCGAATCTAACAAGGCTAACCTATCATTCACTGTTTCGGTCGCCAGCCATCTGACTCAAGGCGATGCGGCTCCCGAACTGATGCTTTTGAGCTCAGTGCAGAAGGCGTCTCCTTCTGCCGATAAGAAGAAGAATTCTCGTCAAGAATCGCTCGGTAACGACGATTTCGACCGACGAACTGACGAGGAGGAAAAGAAATGCCGAGAAGTTACAGAATGCGAGATTCGCCGAAGGTTTGAAAAGGTCCACTGGGTGCCGATCACGTATCGCAAGGTTGTGATGCTCTTCAGCGGCGCCGGAGGAAGTACTTTAGGACTGCAACGAGCGAACGAGTTGTGCGGGACGTCGTTTCGAGTCGTCCTTGCTCTTGACTCTTCAACAGCTGCCAACAAGGTTCATCAGAAGAATTTTCCGAAGATACCTGTGGTCCAGCACACGCTCTGGACGATATGACTCGACCCTCCGGTTGATCAAGGCTTATTTGCCTGAAGCGGAATGGTCATCGTCGATGTGTATAGCGTCTCCGCCCTGCGTTCATTCAGCACTCTGCAACTTGACATCCAGAGATGTTGGCAAGGGTGTTACGGCCACTAACTGGACGATGAAGCTGTGCAAAATGGCTGGCTTCATGATGTGGCTGATTGAACAGGAGGCGTCCATTATTTCGTATATAGCGCGCTTACACCCTTACGTGTACGTCGTCAATTTTCATGATATCACACCTACTCTGATGAGCTCTCGCGTGCGATTGTTGGTTTCCAGTCACCCACTGCACTTGCAAGAGGCTCCGAAGACATGTGTGAACATGCAACAAAAAATTGCTGCAGCTTTAGGTTATGCTCATGAACGCCACCTTCTCCAGCTGAATAATCTTGGCTCGTCCCGAGAAGCAACAGATACGGCTTACACCGTTACGCGAGTTCCTCTTCGTTTGGGACCGCATCGCTCGGACACTCAGCCTTTGACTCTCAAGATGACGGCCGAGTTGCTCACGATGCCGGTGGATCATGATTGGGCTAGCTTGTCTAAGACAGATTCGTTCAAACATTTAGCGTCTGTCGTCCCTCCAGATACTCTTGCGATTTTAGCAGTCGATCTGCACAACTCCGTGACCAGAGGTTTCCGCCAAAGTGGTGAAGTCCTGCCGACCGCGTTGAGCCCGACAGATCGATCCTTTGAGCAGTATTTGCGAATCTCCGACACCACCTTTCGTCACGTAGAGATTCCGCTGTTAAATACGCGTACTCGTGTCGTTAAGTGGGTGTCAAAGGATGATCACCAGATCCCACTAAATGGGAACCACCAGGAGTTCCTATGCTTCCGCTTCCAACAGATGCGCCGGGGACGGCTCATGCTTTTTCTGCTGGGGCCCCCCGACAATCAAAAGTGGACGTTCCGCCGGATCCTGAACCTGAACAGGAGCCGAAAGTAAGGAGCGAGCCGAATGTGCGCGTCAAAGGTGAAAAGATCAATAAGAGCCACCCTGAGGTGAGGTTCAAATACGAAGAAAAGTTCGATGTGCCATGGAAGGATGCGCCGCGCGATGCGGACGGTGTACCGTTACCGCAGACTCCCGAGCACGTCAAGGACAATGATGCGATGAAAGTCGTAATTCCGACGAAGGAAGAAGTTAAAAAGGTTGTTCGAGATCTGGGAATTCCCGACAACCCGCATCTGGATGATGATGCGAAGATGATGTTGAGCCATTGCGTGCAATACGCGTGGGCTTTCTTTGATCCGATTATGAGACCCGTGGACTCGCCACCGGTTTCTCTACGATTTAAAGACGCAAACCCACGACCGATCAAGATGACGCCTTATAGGTTGACGCCAGCAAAGCTCGAGTGTCTCAGAAAGCAGATCACTGAGTGGTGTCGCGATGGAGTCATCCGACCGGCGAACTCTCCGTGGGGATTCCCTGTACTGATGCTGCCTAAGAAGGGAGCAGGGGCCGGGACGTCGAATGCTTTTCGTGCTGCAGTTGACTTGCGTCAGCTCAATGATCAGCTGGTCAGTGACAGTTGGCCGAATATTCGTCAAGATGATGCTTTGGCTTTTCTTGCCATGCGCCGTTGGCGGACGTGCATTGATATTCGATGGGGTTATCATAACCTACGTTTGGACGCCGCTGCTCAGGACGCCGTTACGATGGTTAGTCCACTTGGAGCCCATAGTTTCTTGCGCTTGTCTCTAGGAGTAAAAACAGCAGGAGCTCTCTTTTGTAAGCAGATGGCTAGCGATTTGTCCACATGGATGTATAAGGACTTGGTCGCGTTTGTCGACGATATTATGATGGGATCGGATGAACTCCATCGACATTTGCAAGTTTTTATTGAAGTATTGTGCCATTTAGCACAGCGAGGATATAGTAGACGAACTTCGAAGTTCCACCTCCTCAAGGATGAAATCGAGTTGTTGGGACATATTTCGACTCCGGAGGGCTTGAAGCCGAATCCCAAGACGTTAGAAGCGTTGCAGCAGATGCCGATTCCCGGTACGTTGCCCAATACGTCCCCGAAGACCCAGATTCGATCTTTCATTGGCATGAGCAACTATTGCCGCCGATATGTGAAGAATTATTCGAAGATTGTGGAGCCGCTTGGGCGATTGTGTCTTGAAGGCGTTAAGTTTGAGTGGACGCCTGAGTGCCAAACGGCATGGGGCACGATCATCGAAGCTTTGGTGGATCTCGGGGAGTTTATCATCCTGACTACGATCTTCCCTTTCAGATCCGCTCGGATGCTTCCAAGGATGGTCTAGGTGCGTATCTTTTTCAGCTCGTGGAAATCAAGGACGAAACCGGCAAGGTGACACGAGAGGAACGAGTAATTGAGTATTGGAGCCGAGCTGTGCCGAAAGAGATGCGGAACTATGAGCCTCGCCGGCTAGAGCTACTGGCTGTTATTCTTTCTCTTGTGCATTTCCGCTCTTATATCGAAGGTCACAAGACGATCCTTGAAACAGATCATCGCAACTTGACGTTTTTACGAAAGGCGAAGCACTCGTCTGGGCAGTTGGCTCGATGGGCGATGCGGCCCGCCAATTTTGATGCTGAATTGGGACACAAGCCAGGGAAGTCGCCGGGAATGAGCATCCCTGACTGTCTCTCTCGCAATCCTATAGATCATGTCATCGAGACGGACGAGTTTGGTGAACCCTTGAACCACGCGTATCTAGTGTGCCAAGAACTCCCTCGTTCTGTTGATGATGAAGGAGTACCTTTACCTGGGTGCCATGTCATTCTGTCGTTTGTTACGACTGAGTTGCCTGTGGAGGAAGAGGAAGAAGACCTCGATGATCCGATGCAATTGGTCACGTCTCATGCTACGAAACAACGTCAGAAGCAACGACTGCAGACCCAGCCTAGTATTTTCCGTGATGCCGATGATTACCAAGAGTACATCGACAAGATTCCGGATAATTTGACTTTGGAAGAGATAGCCAAAGAGCAGATCACTGATGCTACTTGCGAGGACATTCGTTATCGCATGGCTCAGGGCCATTCTCTTCGTCGGTACGGAGCCAATTATCGCTATCAAGTGGTGAAAGGAGTTCTCTACCGTGCCGCACCCGACTTGCACCCGATGATAGTCGCACCCCGAACTTTACGGACGCGCATCATCCGATTGTACCATGACACACCTCTCAATGGTGGTCATATGGGTCGTCAAAGTACAGTGCAGTCGATACTTGAACGTTTTTGGTGGCCCCATATGTCTAATGAGGTGGGTGCTTACATTGCTGGTTGCATAGTGTGCAAGAAAGCTCGTACGCCTGAACCAAAGAGAGCAGGTCTGCTTCAGCAACCGGTGTATGATGGTGATTGTGTCGTCCTTTGTATGGATTTGTTTGGACCTTTGCCCAGTGCTGGTCCCGAGACATATCTCATCGTCTTTTTTGATCCATTTTCTCATTTCTTGATTCTTGACGTACTACACCATAAGACTTCCGAGTCAATCCTCGAGCTGCCGAGTCAATCCTCGAGTCTTTTGTCGCGAATATATTACTCAAAAGTTATCTACCTCAGAGGATTCGTACCGACAATGGGAAAGAGTTCGTCAACAAGTTGATGGAAGAGTTTTGTCATCTTTTCAATGTTCGGTATAGTACCACGATTCCGCATCATGCTCAGCTAATCCTGCGGAAAGGGTCAACCGCTTTATCAAGGCTTTGTACCGACAATGGGAAAGAGTTCGTCAACAAGTTGATGGAAGAGTTTTGTCATCTTTTCAATGTTCGGTATAGTACCACGATTCCGCATCATGCTCAGCTAATCCTGCGGAAAGGGTCAACCGCTTTATCAAGGCTTTCCTCCGTGCGTGCCTTCAAAACCGCAAGATCACGGAATGGCCCGAATTCGCGGAGTACATTGCTTTCTGTTACAATCGCAAATTTATTCCGGGGACTCAGATCTCACCTTTCATGCTTCGTCTTAACCGGCAGCCTTTATTGCCAACCGATTACACGATCATGGATTTTGATGTCCGCCGCTTGCCGAAAACTCGCTCCGATGTTGTGGCAGAGACTCGCGAGAGGCTGAAGTTCTATACCGCTACGGTGAACGAAGCTCGCGAGAAGGCTCTTCGTAAACAACGTCTCGCCTATAATGCGGACCATGTTGATGTGGAGTATGAAGAAGGTTCACATGTGCTGCTCTACATCCCTTTTCTTCATAACAAGCTTCGACCGGAATGGCGCGGTCCATTCGTTATTTTGGAACGCTTGTCCACGGTCACTTACAGGATTGAGTCTCTTGATTCTCCTCCCGAACGCCGTTGTGTTCATGTTAGCCAGATTACCCCTGTGATGGTTTCTCCAGTGGTCGATCGAGCTGTGCCCAAGCCCAAGGAGACCTTTCGGGATGATTACAAGCATGGTAAGTTCGTTATCTTTCGGATTCCGGATAACAAACGGTCCGATTGGCGAAAGAAGATTTACGTCGCTGAAGTTTATGAACCCTATGATTTTGTGAATGATCGGGTCGCTCCGCATTTCTATGCTGATCTTGGTCCCCACGACAAGGTTTCTTATTACAAGCCTACCTCACATCTCTCTACTCGCAAGCTTAAGCCGGAATATAAGGACGTGGACGGTCGCAGTTTCACCGACAAGACCAAGGTCAACAACAGTACCGCTCCTTGTGTCACCGACTTCGCCCCGCATGAGATCGATGCGTTGATTCCTAAGTTCACCTTGCGTGGTGGACGCGTTCCTGAGCCTGTCGTTGAACGTGTCTACAAGAAGATTCGTTCCCGAGACGCTCATTCAGCCAAGGCTCGTGCTTCTCGCCGGACTCGCGGAGGGCAGCTCGTGTTCTCACCAGGGGAGTCCTGTGGCGGCAACTCCTGACCGCTAAGGCTTACCCTCCCTTTCTCGAGGCTTGATACCCGTTCAACGGGACGCCTTTCCCTACCTTCCTAGTGACATCATACCTCTCTCTTGTGAGAAGCATTCTTGCAGTATTCTTGTAGCATTCTTGCTATCATATACCATCTCTCCATCTTGTTGAGAGGCTTGGTGGGCGTGAGCAAGGTGTGTGGCGAGCATATCCGACCCCGAGTCCGTGTTTTCCTCGTTCAGTGAGGTCTAGGACGAGTCGGCGAGTACCCCCTTTGTCACCCGAGGGTCGGGAAGGTTTTTCTGTGCCGCCATATTTTTGATGACTTTGATCTCCCTCGTCACACGGTACCAATGTATGTCGATAACAGAACCACCGTCACCCAAGTCCGTCTCCAATGTCTCACGCGGCGCACCCACCATATTGATATTCGCTTTTACAGCACCGCCGAATATCATCGCAACCACATCATTGATCTCCAACACATTCCCCGCCTTGACAACCTTAGCGATATCTTCACCCGCAGTACGGAAGCTCCTTCCTTCCTCCGGCTTCGTGCTCGTTACCTCACTTCGTGACATCGCCCGATATGTCCTGTCTCTTTCTGCCACAATGCCTCTCCTGACGTCTTCCTTCAAGCTTCTCCTCTGTGAGCGTCTCACTTACCCCTTTTTTTCCCCCTTTTCTTTCTTTTCCAGCACCTGTGTGAGGACCTCACATACCCCTTCTTCCTTTTCTTTCTTTTCCAGCACCTGTGTGAGGAAGCTATGACACTTACCCCTGCACCACGTATCCAGTATCCCTACGTCATTCCCTTATCGCTAGAGTAACGCCCCACTCATATTGTCTTTAAATGTCGACTGCTAGGAGGGGCATGAAGGATGTGGGTGGGTTTGTGGGGTATATATTATACACTCCTATTGTCACACAACAGCTACGAATCGAATAATCCGTCCGTCCGTCCGTCCGTCCGTCCGACCGACCGGTATAGAAAAATTCAATACTCATGTTGGGTTGAAGCTTAAAGTATCTTGCCGACCTTAGCATATCTTGCGTGCTTGCCGCGGAGAAATGATGGCGGCCGCAACACTCTTGAAATGGAACGTTCCACCGTCCGTCTACTATTGTCGGAGTATGAAATGGAACGTTCCACGTTTGAGCAAAGGTTGAAAAATTAAATGTTCAATTGAAAGCTACCGCGCGGCCGCAACACTCTTGAAATGGAACGTTCCACCGTCCGTTTACTCTTGTCAGAGTATGAAATGGAACGTTCCGCGTTTGAGCAAAGGTTGAAAAATTAAATGTTCAATGAAGCTTGAAACCGTTCAACGGTCCATAAATTGCAAAAATGCCGCGAAGAACTCGTCGTGACGCCTCACAAAGTACAACCGATGGAAAGCGCCGAAGAAGTGATGCCACCCCCCCCCCAGGCGACAGTCCGTCCGTCCCTCCGACAACGTCGTGCTACCGCGCGGCCGCAACACTATTGACAGCTACCGCGCGGCCGCAACACTCTTGAAATGGAACGTTCCACCGTCCGTCTACTATTGTCGGAGTATGAAATGGACCCCCCCCCTCCCCCCAGGCATATCGCACACGTTGGTGTACGGCTACAATCCTGACAAGACGTACTGGGCCCTCAAAGCCGAAAAAGAGCCCACCATCCGCACACTTCTCGAACACGCCGGAATCTTCCTCGAAAAAACCAACATCTAGCCCATCTCCTAACCACCATAATCCCCCATCAATGCCCCTCTCAAACACAAACCTTCTTCCAACACCTTCGCAAAACCCTCATCGCGTTTGTGAGGAAGCTATGACACTTACCCCTGCACCACGTATCCAGTATCCCTACGTCATTCCCTTATCGCTAGAGTAACGCCCCATTCCATTTGTCACATGGCAGCAGGTGTTCGCTACGGTGAAGCCTCTGCTTGACTTCGTGGCGATTCCTCCTCGGCTTCAGTTCGTTGCTCCGTGTTCGGTTCGTTGTCGTCTAACATGTCCTCGATCGAAATTCAAGCTAGCAAGCTTTCGCGAACACTTGGCGCCTTCAGCGGTGAGTGACATTTTTTTCCCCCGCCAATGGACACGTCGTCTTGCGAACATGATCATCTCTACCGTCGATCACATTATCTCGACCAACGATCCTTGGACTAGCATCTCAGCATCTCGCTGCTCTGAAGAAGAATTTCTCAGCATCTCGCTGCTCTGAAGGAGAATTTCGCGTCAAGCAACAACGTTGATATCCATGAAAACCGCGACATGAACTTCACGCGACTTTACAAGCGCATTCCAGATGTCTACATGGGCCACGGGAACCGCGTAGCTCCATCCGCTATTGCTTCACTACATTCACTGGTGTGCAACCATATTGATGATCTTGCGAACTTCCTCAACACGTTCATCACCGGAGTTCAAGTTGCTCGGGATTGTACCTGATCCGACGTACCCTCGAGTGTGTCCTCGCATTTGACTACGTGCATCGTGCTTCAAGACTTACTGGCTTTGTTTCGTCGCCTCGCGTTTCGTACCGACGACTGTGGTTGCACCCTTGAGAAGTGTGTGTGACTAACTAACTTCAGACCTCTCCCGAGCATGGGAGCCAGGCCGGACCGACAGGAGCCAGTCCGGAATCACGGGCCTGTAGACGAGGAGCGCCGAAAGGTTGGTCGAGTTGACCATTGGCAGCGCTAGTTTAAAGCAGCCAAACTTAACAATGTCAAAAATCTCTTTGGAGATGGCAGCAACATACGCTTTGCGATCAGCGTCTGAGAGACCTTTGAGGCAGTTCAATTCATATTCATCAATTTTGATATCTTTGGCTTGAATCTTGTATTCGTCCGAACCAACCGTGCTGGGATCATGAGTCGTCGTCAGATGAGTAATTGCGTAAGAAGCGACATTATCTGGCAGATGAGCGTGATCGGGATCTTCGAAGAGGTGAACGACGAGTAGAGGAGCATCACCAAGGTGGGCTTCAATGTAATGCGATTGCACGGTGATATAGTCTTCGATGGCGGAGAGATGAGGCTCGGAAGCACCATAAGAAGCGTCATTATGATCCAAAATAGAATGGGGCGTGACCAAAGCATAAGCATATTGAGCGGGAGGAACTTGAAAGGCGTGAGCATGTTCAGAAATTAAATGAACGAGAGCTTGAGGAAGGTGAAAATCGGCAAGGTTGACGTCGTCGTAGAAGTGGACATGAGGAGCATCAGGCGATGGGTGGCTATGGCTCCTATGACACATAACTGAAGAGGACTGTGAAATCGCTTGGTGAACATGGTGATGAAGGGATGGTGTAAATTCCCCCTCTGGAGGTATAGCCGTCCAGTGGATGCCATGAGCGATATGAAGGGAGTGGAGGGTGGGGTCGCAGAAGGTTATGTACTGCTTGGATAGGTCATACTTGAAGTCGGCAAGCGTACCACCGGCTTGTTTATAAGCGGCAACAGTAGGCGAAGCAATACGAATAAGAACATCCTTGAGATTGGTTTTGCGACGAGGCTGAGGGTGATGAGGACCACGGGTGAGACGGAGGACATCCTGGGAATAGAGAGACCGATAAGATGGTAAAGGTGGCAGAGTGTCGGGAGACACTTCAGATGTAGGTGTGGTGGTGGAAGTAGCGGGCGCAGGAGCAGCTGGAGCACATGCGGGAGCGGGAGAGGGAGCATGGAGATGAGAAGAAGGAGTCCCCCTCTCATCGTCAGTGTCGGTAGGCATAGCATTCCCCCTCTGCGTCGCATCATTGGGGGTGCTGTGAACAGAGAAGGGAATGTCGGGTGAAGGTGCGGGAGGTGGATGTTGTTCATAATCAGGAGGAGATTTAGAAATAAGATGGGGAAAAGTCAGTTTAGAGGAAACACGGACTTGACCGTTTTCAGGATTAAGGACAACATCGGCTAAATGATTAACATGGGGTGTTATTAAAGGATTTATAACGTTAGCACCGCATAGGTAGATGTAGGGACGGCATCGGGGTTCATATTTATGAAATTCGTTAGGTTCCAAATGCAAATAACAAACAGAACCAAAAGGTTTGAGGTAGTCTTGTTGGGGAACATTACATTGGTCTAACAAAACTTGTTGGGGGCTTAGGACTTTATTATAAATACGTTCGAGGGAAACGTTAGGGAGGAGATTATATGATTGGATAGCATGTATAACAGCCCACGGGTAGTGTGGTGCCGGATCTGTTAGGGGGTGACCTTTATAGGATACATTAAGCATATGCCTGAGTCGTGTAGACGCGGCAGTGGCTATGTGACCAACAGCGGCTTCGACTTCATGATAAAAGACATGTAAGTAAGGGGGGAACGCGGACATATTAATACCGTGTTCCACACGGAAGGGGGTTGTAACATGCTGGGATAAATAGGGTTTAAAGGAATCACAATAAATTTGTTTTAGTTGTACATGAACATAAGTAGAGCAAAAACTGCGGACAAACTCAAGGGCGTTACAAAATTCGCTGGAGTTAGTGCTACGACAAAAGTACACTAACAGAAATTTAGAAATGAGACACTTGAAGACAATAATATGTCGAAAGGATCCCCATTCCGAGAGCACAGAGACGTAACCACCGTCACATGCCCAAGCTTCACCAGGTTGAAAAATTTTTTTGAATGATGGTTGCTTGATAAGGTGGTGTTGGTGAGGAAAGCGTTTTTTATGAATTGTACAATCCACACTGAACTTACGGTAGGGTACGTCAGATGGGTGGTGTCCAGGACTGGCAATAACCTGAACAGCTTTTATGGCTTGAGAATCACTGGAATGGTGAATGTTGTGAAAGTTAGTAGCTCGTTGTTGCGCATCTCGAAATGCGAGTGTGCCCCTAGCATGGACTTTCTTATCGAAGGGCGCATGCTTCTCATGGAGCTGTCTTGGCGTTATAAGGGGTATTTGTTTTTCTTTAGTAGGAGATGATATATCTGCGGATGAGGTATTAGAGAGGAAGGCACGAGCTACTAAATCAATATGACAAGAAGGAAGTTCGTGGTTAGAAGTGATAGTATCACAACATAAGAGTTTTTTATTGGAGATGTAGAACATTGTAATGGAACTCTGGTGTAATGTTAAGGATGTATCTGTTGGGAATATATTTGTGAAGAAGGTTGACCTATAGTTTTTGGTTAGAGAAGCGTGATCAGGGTCAAACGATGGTGATAGCGTTAATATACGCAAGTCACAAACAAGCTGACACAAGTGTTTATAAATTGTATGATATGTTCCAGCTGGAATAGCATTTGCGATGATATCACAGCATAGGTCAGGGGACAAAGACAAAAGAAAATTGATTTGGTACGCTATGAAGTTATTGGCGCGTGCCAATTCGCGAGTTGAGTAGTGTCGGATGCGATCGAGTCATGGATCGTACACGAGCATATTAGCAAATCCACGAATGGTAGGAGTGGGAGTATATATAGAGTGAACTTTGGCCCCCATCTTCCTGTCGCTTGATGTTATAAAGCCCAAATATCTGCTTTGGGGCAAATGCATGTCACTTAAAGCAAAAATTTTGTCGATAAATTCGATATGATTTTCCTGAGGGTAGAAGACAAAAGAATCATGAAATACAGGAGAGGTATAGGAAACCAGTGCTTGTACTAGGCGACGTGTGTCATGATTTTCATTATTATTATGGTATGCTTGGCAAAGCCAAAGAAAGCCGGTGACTGGTTCGAGAGAAGCAGTCTTGTCGATTCCGGCATCGTGTGTTAAAAGGGTGTAGGTTTCGCCAAAAGCATTTATGTGTGCCTGGTATTTAGAGGAAGAGTTAGAAACTGTTATGTCTCCGCCGGTGCGTCTTCCACCAGTGATGTAAATGATAGGTGAAGTAGAGGATTATTTAGGAATAACCTGTGAGATGGTTGTTTAGATTCGATAGTTGTAATACGAAAGGACACAGGTAATGTGATGGATTTAGGGAATAATCGTCCCATGATATTATAGAGGAGCACAAAAGCTTTGAGTTCAATAGGGGATCTCATGCAAGCTAGTGGTTTTCTTGAATTAGTCAAGAATCCCAGGCGAAAATTAGAAATGCCTTCCATTTCATCTTGACTGGGATGTTCGACTGTTTTATTAGAGTGCAGACGAAGGAACAGCATAGTTAAGGTTTCGAGCTCAGTCACATTTAAGCGCACGGATCCGGTACGACTAAAAATGTTATAGGTTTTAGGTGTGGACACAAATGGTATGTCAGGAAAGACTTGTGTCCAAGGTTCGTCGACTATTAACTTGCGACTGATGGAGTTAGCATGGTCTGCGATATCCAGAAAGGAGGTGACTCGTTTATTAGGCCATGAAAGCAGATCGAGAGGGCCGGTGTTATATTTGCGTGCAACGAGGATCCATCTTTCTCTGGCTTGATAATCTCCACATAGATAGCATGGAAATCGGTCACATATGTCCACCGTGTAGTGCATCGTTGAGAAGATGAGATTAGCAACTCGTATATGGTCTTCGTACGATGCGGAGTGTGGTGGTGTCATTTCCATGAAAAGAACAAGCGGCTTTAAAAGCTCAAGTACACTTAGAGCACTTGGAAACAAGGAATCATCCATATCGCGTTCGAAGGTGGAAATGGATCTCCCATTGATTATGTTGCGATTTGTGCATGGTGATGTCAATTCCACTATGTCAGTGTAATATCGTGCACGTTCAACGTCCGATGCTCGATGGAGATATGTTAAAAACTTAGGTAGGGATGGGAAAACTTCGATGGAGTTACCAAAACGTCTTCGTAGCATGTGCGTGATATTGTCGTCGCTCTCAACAAGAACTTTAACGTTGATGTTGATTTGCAAGTCATTAGAAGCGCAAGCCAAGAATGCAGGAGTGGACATCCCAGAGCAAAGTAAAGTTACTGTAGGTATTCGTGGGCTAGTAGATGAAGTTACTGTATGGAGCAAACGTGTTGTAACCTTGCGTCATACTGGAGGTGGGAAATGCTTGCGTATATAAGGCAGCTGCGAATGCATTGACTCCAAAATGGTTTTAAGCCATGGGACATAAATTACTCGTTCCATGAGGGTGGAGTATAGTTTGAGCATTTCGCGTTGTTCATTAAAAGCACATAGTCTGAACTGTAGTGAGCGAAGTTCCATTTTACGCGCTTTTGCTTGTTGTAGCGAGTAAATTGGTAGAGTTGGCAACAGGTTACTGAGTCTAAACAAAGTAATCTTGACATTATCATCAATTTTACTCTGGATAGATGATTGTCCTTTAAATTCGACTCCACAAAGGTGTATACCAAGTTTATCTTCTCCCCATTGAGTCATACTGATGATGTGCAGATCGGGATCGTTGTGGTCGTTTTGCTTGGGTAGGAAAAGCGCAACGTCTAGCTTTACATATCCCACATTTGGATGCTTTGGCAAAGCGGGAATGACGGTCCTTATAATCATAGCATGTGTGATTCTCTGCGTATCCGTAGCAGTCTGGATAGCAGGTGATAAAGACTCGGGTAGCTTTACGATGTGGATAGGATCAGCATAACGTTTAAAGTTAATTACATGTTGAGAAGCACATGTGTCAGCATATCCTGGCGTAGTCATTAGCGGCAAATTGTACTCGTTGTACAATTTAAGCATTGTTGCATAACAGGCATGTGTTGAGCTTTGACCAAACACGTACTGTGTCATGAAACTTTGCGTTTGTTCGGAAGGCACAACGACAAGTGTAAAACCAGTATTTAGTTTTGGTAGCAACACAGGGGGATCTGTACCATCTTCGTTGGTTAAATTACTGGGGAGCTCAGAGTGCAAAGAAGTTTCCCGAGCTTGACGACGAACAATAGCATTCTGAGCTTTAGCATTTATGTGCTGCAGTAGCGGCTGAGGGATGTTATCGATTTCATCATCTTTAATTGACAGGAAAGTGTGGAACATTTTCTCTGTATCAGCAGCCCCCCTCTGCTCCGCATCACTGGGGGACGCTTCAGGAGCAGATGTTTCAGTTTGATACTTTTCTTCTGAAACAAGAGATTCCTTATCGGCTTCCAAGAGGTTCGATATGGTATTGGACATAATATCAACTCGAGATAAATAGAGATGAACTTGGGTGGCTTCATCAGGATCTAAGGACTGTGTCGAAGCTTGAGAAGCGGTTGTCCAGAGGGTACTCAATAAGCTTTTCATTCCCCCCTGTACCATTTTAGAGTCGGTGGAAGGATTGGGATTCGCTTCCTGCAATTTACCAAACAGGTGGTGAAGACGATCAACTTGATAAGTAGCCCGGTCCATAAGAGACATATTAGAGCGTGCATTACGGTTGGAAGAAGATGAGTAGACAGGACGATCGAAGCTGGTACCTTTGACGTTATAATTTGAAGGTGGACGATAGTACGACGTGTCACGGGGTGAGATTGTCGATGCTTTATCTTTAGCATTACGAAGCTTACGAGCATTGAAGCCAGACTGTCCAGCTACAGTAGCTAACAACGAGTAAGCGTTGTTTAGAGAATCGTGGGATTGATGAATAGAGTCCATCAATAATACCTTAGGTGGCTTGGTAGCGGTAGTACCAGGGATGTAAGGGATCCAGTAAGCGGGTTTATCCAAGCGTCGGTTAGAGGAAAACTTTGTTTCATTATATATCTTTAACAAGAATTCCAATAGTGGACGAACGTCGTTGGGATCAACTAGCTTTAACAATTCGGGATCGTGACTCGAGTTGTTACTAGAGCGTGTCTCGTAGAGTTTACACCATTCCAATAAAGACTGAGCATAGCGCTCGTGATCCGATGGATTAGCATATAGACGGTAGATCTCCTCGTGAGCTTTAAGAGTGATTATGGAGTTATTAAATTGGATTGATGCTTCATCATTATTTAATTGCTTTGTCTGAGATTGAAAGGAAAGGAGTTGTTCGACAAATACATGGGCATACCAATTAACATTTAGAGACATTCGATTAAACTGAGATTTAAGCTCAGTTACATCTGTACAAGACACTGTCTCATAGTAATGATAGGCTAAAAGCATTACAGCACGTAATTTATTGGGATGTGCAGGGATTGCATAAATTTTCTTTAGTTGAGGCCACATAGCGAGAGCGGGCTTTTCCTGTGACTCGAGGTTAAAGAATATGTACAAAAAAACAGCATAAGTTTCGCAGTGTTTGATCCAGTCGGCATTAGAGAGACCTGTAAAGGATATGCTAGTTAAAGATGAATCATACACAATTGATTTAGGAAATCGGGTATCTAATAAAGTAAGGACATTTTTAACATCCTCATTTAATTCAGGACGGACAAGGTTGTACGACTCTAGGTAGTAAAGTCGTTCAAGGCTATTACGGGCATCAACCGTTAGTTGATGAGAAGAGTTGACGTGCCAAGTCTTTAAATGTTCGGGCAGGGCATCTTCATCAGGTAAGTTTAAATCGTTAACTTGTTCAGCTTTCTATTGAGCGAAGATGATATCAACTTCTTGTTCAGGGATTTGATTATATTCCGGAGCATTCCGGGTGTAAGCTTCATATGAATCAAAGCAGAATAACGCGTCCACATATGGACTTGTCATATGCCTGCGAAGCGTTTCAATTTGCAAGCTCACCTTAGTTGAATTATCTTGGAAACGCAATCCTGCGTTAATCTTATCATCGAGGATTTGTTCTTGTTTGTAGATATCAGTGGTAGATATTGTTTTTTGTTTTGACATGATTGTGACCTATTAAGGGATAGGTTAGAGGATAGATAGACAGATTCGACACACAAGAATGAAGGGCTTCTCAAGTGCGGGTTCTATGTACAGTACGCGGTTTTTAAACGTGGGCTTATTGACAAGACCAAACAAATCAACATGCTATTTAAAACAGGGTGACTTGAGACTGAAGAATGGATTAGTTCTCGAGCAGTCAGTCTTTTGTTGGGGAATGGAAGTAAAGACCCGTACAAGTTTCCGCGGCTTGCATAGGAAAAATTTTAATTTTATTAATGATGCGAGTGCATGTGACCAGTGACCGACCCAACTCGGTCACAAACCTATTTAACTGGTGGGCACATACCGTCACACAACAAATATGTACAGTAGACCACCGCCAAACACATTATCGCACTGTACTCGTGATCAGGCGCAAATTGATCATTCGATTTAGACGTACAACACAGTTGGGCTGACACACCTACGCATCTGGGCCCATAACCTGGAGAGATTTGACCCTCTCCGGGTACATGGTAGAGACTGCGTGCAGTCTTAGGCGTGTACAGACCATTCCGCTTGTCACATGCTACTACACAAGGTAGGGATTTAGGCCCTAACTCCTTAAGGAAATTAGGTCGCATAGAAGCGTTTACACTGACAACGGGGAACGAAGTCTCTGTTAATTAAACAGAAAACCCCGTACCCGACGGTACGCACCTGGAGGCCTACTCCATGTTGGAAAAGAGCTTCAGACTGGGTTCTTCATAGTCGTGAAAGAAAAAAGGCGGAAGGGGTGAGGGAAGAGGAAGAAAGAGGGAAAGCCGTATTACGGAGAGAAAACCCTCGTGTAGAGATAGGTGTGAAAATGTTCCAGTGTCGCACACATAATAGTGTAGCTCTCTGAACGAACTTCGAAGTTCCACCTCCTCAAGGATGAAATCGAGTTTTCGGGACATATTTCGACTCCGGAAGGCTTGAAGCCGAATCCCAAGACGTTAGAAGCGTTGCAGCAGATGCCGATTCCCGGTACGTTGCCCAATACGTCCCCGAAGACCCAGATTCGATCTTTCATTGGTATGAGCAACTATTGCCGCCGATATGTGAAGAATTATTCGAAGATTGTGGAGCCGCTTAGGCGATTGTGTCTTGAAGGCGTTAAGTTTGAGTGGACGCCTGAGTGCCAAAAGGCATGGGACACGATCATCGAAGCTTTGGTAGATTCTCGTGGAGTTTATCATCCTGACTACGATCTTCCCTTTCAGATCCGCTCGGATGCTTCCAAGGATGGTCTGGGTGCGTATCTTTTTCAGCTCGTGGAAATCAAGGACGAAAACCGGCAAGGTGACACGAGAGGGACGAGTAATTGAGTATTGGAGCCGAGCTGTGCCGAAAGAGATGCGGAACTATGAGCCTCGCCGGCTAGAGCTACTGGCAGTTATTCTTTCTCTTGAGCATTTCCGCTCTTATATTGAAGGTCACAAGACGATCCTTGAAACAGATCATCGCAACTTGACTTTTTTACGAAAGGCGAAGCACTCGTCTGGGCAGTTGGCTCGATGGGCGATGCGGCTCGCCAATTTTGATCCTGAATTGGGTTACAAGCCAGGGAAGTCGCCGGGAATGAGCATCCCTGACTGTCTCTCTCGCAATCCTATAGATCATGTCATCGAGACGGACGAGTTAGGTGAACCCTTGAACCACGCGTATCTAGTGTGCCAAGAACTCCCTCGTTCTGTTGATGATGAAGGAGCACCTTTACCTGGGTGTCATGTCATTCTGTCGTTTGTTGCGACTGAGTTGCCTGTGGAGGAAGAGGAAGAAGACCTCGATGATTCGATGCAATTGGTCACGTCTCATGCTTACGAAACAATGTCAGAAGCAACGACTGCAGACCCAGCCTAGTATTTTCCGTGGTGCCGATGATTACCAAGAGTACATCGACAAGATTCCGGATAATTTGACTTTGGAAGAGATAGCCAAAGAGCACATCACCGATGCTGCTTGCGAGGACATTCGTTATCGCAGGGCTCAGGGCCATTCTCTTCGTCGGTACGGAGCCAATTATCGCTATCAAGTGGTGAAAGGAGATCTCTACCGTGCCGCACCCGACTTGCACCCGATGATAGTCGCACCCCGAACTTTACGGACGCGCATCATCCGATTGTACCATGACACACCTCTCAATGGTGGTCACATGGGTCGTCAAAGTACAGTGCAGTCGATACTTGAGCGTTTTTGGTGGCCCCATATGTCTAATGAGGTGGGTGCTTACATTGCTGGTTGCATAGTGTGCAAGAAAGCTCGTACGCCTGAACCAAAGAGAGCAGGTCTGCTTCAGCAACCGGTGTATGATGGTGATTGTGTCGTCCTCTGTATGGATTTGTTTGGACATTTACCCAGTGCTGGTCCCGAGACATATCTCATCGTCTTTTTTGATCCATTTTCTCATTTCTTGATTCTTGACGTACTACACCATAAGACTGCTGAGTCAATCCTCGAGTCTTTTGTCGCGAATATATTACTCAAAGGTTATCTACCTCAGAGGATTCGCACCGACAATGGGAAAGAGTTCGTCAACAAGTTGATGGAAGAGTTTTGTCATCTTTTCAATGTTCGGTACAGTACCACGATTCCGCATCCTGCTCAGGCTAATTCTGCGGAAAGCGTCAACCGCTTTATCAAGGCTTTCCTCCGTGCGTGCCTTCAAAACCGCAAGATCACGGAATGGCCCGAATTCGCGGAGTACATTGCTTTCTGTTGCAATAGTAAATTTATTCCGGGGACTCAGATCTCACCTTTCATGCTTCGTCTTAACCTGCAGCCTTTATTGCCAGCCGATTACACGATTATGGATCTTGATGTCCGCCGCCTGCCGAAAACTCGCTCCGATGTTGTGGCAGAGACTCGCGAGAGGCTGAAGTTCTAAACCGCTACGGTGAACGACGCTCGTGAGAAGGCTCTTCGTAAACAACGTCTCGCCTACAATGCGGACCATGTCGATGTGGAGTATGAAGAAGGTTCACATGTTCTGCTCTACATCCCTTTTCTTCAGAACGAGCTTCGACCGGAATGGCGCGGTCCATTCGTTATTTTGGAACGCTTGTCCCCGGTCACTTACAGGATTGAGTCTATTGATTCTCCTCCTGAACGCCGTTGTGTTCATGTGAGCCAGATCACCCCTGTGATGGTTTCTCCAGTGGTCGATCGAGCTGAGCCCAAGCCCAAGGAGACCTTTCGGGATGATTATAAGCACGGTAAGTTCGTTATCTTTCGGATTCCGGATAATAAACGGTCCGATTGGCGAAAGAAGATTTATGTCGCTGAAGTTTATGAACCCTATGATTTTGTGAATGATCGGGTCGCTCCGCATTTCTATGCTGATCTTGGTCCCCACGACAAGGTTTCTTATTACAAGCCTACCTCACATCTCTCTACTCGCAAGCTTAAGCCGGAATATAAGGACGTGGACGGTCGCAGTTTCACCGACAAGACCAAGGTCAACAACAGTACCGCTCCTTGTGTCACCGACTTCGCCCCGCATGAGATCGATGCGTTGATTCCTAAGTTCACCTTGCGTGGTGGACGCGTTCCTGAGCCTGTCGTTGAACGTGTCTACAAGAAGATTCGTTCCCGAGACGCTCATTCAGCCAAGGCTCGTGCTTCTCGCCGGACTCGCGGAGGGCAGCTCGTGTTCTCACCAGGGGGATCCTGTGGCGGCAACTCCTGACCGCTAAGGCTTACCCTCCCTTTCTCGAGGCTTGATACCCGTTCAACGGGACGCCTTTCCCTACCTTCCTAGTGACATCATACATCTCTCTTGTGAGAAGCATTCTTGCAGTATTCTTGTAGCATTCTTGCTATCATATACCATCTCTCCATCTTGTTGAGAGGCTTGGTGGGCGTGAGCAAGGTGTGTGGCGAGCATATCCGACCCCGAGTCCGTGTTTTCCTCGTTCAGTGAGGTCTAGGACGAGTCGGCGAGTACCCCCTTTGTCACCCGGGGGTCGGGAGTGCTTTTTCTGTGCCGCCATATTTTTGATGACTTTGATCTCCCTCGTCACACGGTACCAATGTATGTCGATAACAGAACCACCGTCACCCAAGTCCGTCTCCAATGTCTCACGCGGCGCACCCACCATATTGATATTCGCTTTTACAGCACCGCCGAATATCATCGCAACCACATCATTGATCTCCAACACATTCCCCGCCTTGACAACCTTAGCGATATCTTCACCCGCAGTACGGAAGCTCCTTCCTTCCTCCGGCTTCGTGCTCGTTACCTCACTTCGTGATATCGCCCGATATGTCCTGTCTCTTTCTGCCACAATGCCTCTCCTGACGTCTTCCTTCAAGCTTCTCCTCTGTGAGCGTCTCACTTACCCCTTTTTTTCCCCCTTTTCTTTCTTTTCCAGCACCTGTGTGAGGAAGCTATGACACTTACCCCTGCACCACGTATCCAGTATCCCTACGTCATTCCCTTATCGCTAGAGTAACGCCCCACTCATATTGTCTTTAAATGTCGACTGCTGGGAGGGGCATGAAGGATGTGGGTGGGTTTGTGGGGTATATATTATACACTCCTATTGTCACACAACAGCTACGAATCGAATAATCCGTCCGTCCGTCCGTCCGTCCGACCGACCGGTATAGAAAAATTCAATACTCATGTTGGGTTGAAGCTTAAAGTATCTTGCCGACCTTAGCATATCTTGCGTGCTTGCCGCGGAGAAATGATGGCGACCGCAACACTCTTGAAATGGAACGTTCCACCGTACGTCTACTATTGTCGGAGTATGAAATGGAACGTTCCACGTTTGAGCAAAGGTTGAAAAATTAAATGTTCAATTGAAAGCAACCCCGCGGCCGCAACACTCTTAAAATGTGATCGTTCCACCGTCCGTTTACTATTGTCAGAGTATGAAATGGAACGTTCCGCGTTTGAGCAAAGGTTGAAAAATTAAATGTTCAATGAAGCTTGAAACCGTTCAACGGTCCATAAATTGCAAAAATGCCGCGAAGAACTCGTCGTGACGCCTCACAAAGTACAACCGATGGAAAGCGCCGAAGAAGTGATGCCACCCCCCCCCCAGGCGACAGTCCGTCCGTCCCTCCGACAACGTCGTGCTACCGCGCGGCCGCAACACTATTGACAGCTACCGCGCGGCCGCAACACTCTTGAAATGGAACGTTCCACCGTCCGTCTACTTTTATCGGAGTATGAAATGGAACCCCCCCCGCACCCCCCCCAGGCATATCGCACACGTTGGTGTACGGCTACAATCCTGACAAGACGTACTGGGCCCTCAAAGCCGAAAAAGAGCCCACCATCCGCACACTTCTCGAACACGCCGGAATCTTCCTCGAAAAAACCAACATCTAGCCCATCTCCTAACCACCATAATCCCCCATCAATGCCCCTCTCAAACACAAACCTTCTTCCAACACCTTCGCAAAACCCTCATCGCGTTTGTGAGGAAGCTATGACACTTACCCCTGCACCACGTATCCAGTATCCCTACGTCATTCATTCCCTTATCGCTAGAGTAACGCCCCATTCCATTTGTCACATGGCAGCAGGTGTTCGCTACGGTGAAGCCTCTGCTTGACTTCGTGGCGATTCCTCCTCGGCTTCAGTTCGTTGCTCCGTGTTCGGTTCGTTGTCGTCTAACATGTCCTCGATCGAAATTCAAGCTAGCAAGCTTTCGCGAACACTTGGCGCCTTCAGCGGTGAGCGACATTTTCCCCCCCGCCAATGGACACGTCGTCTTGCGAACATGATCATCTCTACCGTCGATCACATTATCTCGACCAACGATCCTTGGACTAGCATCTCAGCTTCTCGCTGCTCTGAAGAAGAATTTCTCAGCATCTCGCTGCTCTGAAGGAGAATTTCGCGTCAAGCAACAACGTTGATATCCATGAAAACCGCGACATGAACTTCACGCGACTTTACAAGCGCATTCCAGATGTCTACATGGACCACGGGAACCGCGTAGCTCCATCCGCTATTGCTTCACTACATTCACTGGTGTGCAACCATATTGATGATCTTGCGAACTTCCTCAACACGTTCATCACCGGAGTTCAAGTTGCTCGGGATTGTACCTGATCCGACGTACCCTCGAGTGTGTCCTCGCATTTGACTACGTGCATCGTGCTTCAAGACTTACTGGCTTTGTTTCGTCGCCTCGCGTTTCGTACCGACGACTGTGGTTGCACCCTTGAGAAGTGTGTGTGACTAACTAACTTCAGACCTCTCCCGAGCATGGGAGCCAGGCCGGACCGACAGGAGCCAGTCCGGAATCACGGGCCTGTAGACGAGGGGCGCCGAAAGGTGGGTCGGCGGAGAGTGATCATCAAGCTTGTCGCCATGCGACGAGGAGACCGCGATGTGACTGACAACCAACTCGTCGATAACCTTCCGTCTGCGCCCCCCGGCCATACCCCGTCCCACTGCGAACGTTCCGGCTGCCAACCGGCCCGCCCGGGAGGCGAATAGGTGCCAACCTACGCCGGGAGGGCGGATGCCCTCGCAAGGCTCAGGATTCATGAGGCACCGTCCTCCATCGCAACCATGTGGTCGGCGATCAGGGTAAGGATTTCGTACCGACAACTGTGGTTGCACCCTTGAGAAGTTCACCAACAATCAATTTAGATGGCATGCACAACCACTACCGTCGCGCTATCCGCCGCGTCGTCAGCCACAACTCCGACTTCAGACTCTTCCGACTGACCTACCCTAGACGCCCCCCTTTCCCAACAACCTGGCTCTACTCGATTCCGACGCACTACCCAATGTCATTTTGGCGGCTGCAAGGATCACTTTAAGAGGGACTGCCGCAAGTTTCAAGTTCCTAGCTATTCCACGACAACGCGCTACCCACCATCGCCGTTCTTCTCAACAGCGCAACACTTCCAATGACCCCAAAAACACCCAACAACACCAACCCAAAACCACCACCACTAACACTACCTTTTCTGCTCCTATGCCTACTCCCACCTTGACTGATTCTAGTTCCACTCCGCCGCTTTTCTTTATACCACCAGCTATTCCACCCCCTTCACCGCCTTAAACGGCCACACCCACCGCCTCACATCCCCCTCCCGATACTCTGTCTCATCATATTTGCACCTTTCTGCCAATCAAGATAATTCCAAGTCAGCGTGTGTACCGCCGAATGTCTCATGCAAGCACGACAACAACCCCATCCCACGGAAGCCCCTCGTTGTGGATTTTTTTTAGCTCCCATTGCACAGGCGCCCTTCGTTCTGTATTTTCCGCTATTCGTTGCTCAACCCCTCGTTCTGTATTTCCACCTCGTCGTTGCTCCCCTCCTTGTTCTCTATTTTCACATCGTCGTTGCTCCTCTCCTCGTTCTGTATTTTCCCCTCGTCGTTGCTCCTCTCCTCGTTCTGTCTTTTCACCTCGTCGTTGCTCCCCTCCTCGTTCTGTATTTCGCCTATTCGTTGCTCCACTCCCCGTTGTGCATTTTCAGCTATTCGTTGATCCACTCCCCGTTCTACATTTTCTGCTATTCGTTGATCCACTCCCCGTTGTGCATTTTCACCTATTCGTTAATCCACTCCTCGTTGTGCTTGTCGGTTTTGGTAAAACCAGCGAATCACGTTCCATCGCGCATTTTACCCGCCACAACTAAGCTGTGCCTGTCAATTTTTCGCGTGCGCAGCTTTCGTGCTTCCTATGTGGTTGGATCGCTCATCTTCGGGATCCTGGACAGACGCTTCTTTGCTGTGTGATTTGTGGTTCTCCTTCGCGCACTATCGCCTTTTTGCCGCCTTTCTGACCTTTAAAATCCGGTTTTGCTATCGCAGTGCATTCCGTGCTTAGCACCCGCGACGCTATCTGCAATGTTCTTACGTGTCACTGCGACGCTATCTGCACGTACGTTGGCCCATATGGCAACTTCGTTCTTGCGAATGCGAAAACGGGCCACTTCTTTATCTGCCACAGCAGGCTGGCATACAGCAGCCTGGTCTACCCGTGTTCGTTCCTTACACCGCTGGCGCGTCCGAAGTCTTCCATTTTCGCGTACAGGACGCGGTCGTGCCCATGGCAACTTGCTCGCGCCACAACAACCAAACACCCAACGTTCGCATCAACCCTGTTTACGCCTTTTTTTTGCTTCTGTCGCCTCCGACCATCGTCATAACCTGGTCACCATACAACATATCTGCCCAAAGGCAACGTTCTCATCAGACGTCTGGTACACTGCCATCATATATACCAGCCTGTGTTCCCGCTCTCTTTGCCCCGCTGCGATTCTCAGTGGCACCAATCGCCTAACGCAAGTCATCCCAGGCATTTTTGTCGCTATTGTTCTTCAGACATCGATTTTGCTGACAGTTTCGCTTATCACATTGCCTGCACTGTCACCCACCGAAGGAACTTCAACGTTGTTCTGACGTTCTCGAATCACGCTTCCAAGCTCTCGTCTACTGTTGCCCCACTGTCACCTGTTCCTGCTGTTGCCCGATTGTCACCTGTTCTTCCGCTGTTGCCCCCCCCCTTGTCCCCCGTGTTTGATGAGAATGCGCCGGTTTCACTGGGACTGATCACCCCATCACGTGAACCGACCATTCTCCGGGCCCATGACCTCCGAAGAACCAACAACCCCCACAGCAAAGTGCACAACAAAGTCGAGCCAACCTGAGCCGACAAAACAAAAAGCATGCAAAACAAAGTCGAGCCAAACGGAGCCGACCGCGCAAAGTCGACAAAAGCGCACATTATTCAGAAACAAATGGAGAACCAACTCAAACCCACAATACTGGCGTTTTACCACGCACTGTCGATTCTGTGTCATCTTGTCCTTCCCTGTACGTTAATTATTCTAGCTTTCGTTTGTTAGTTCATTATGTCTTCCTTCCCCTCTGTCTCGCCCACACATTGATGACGGCGCTCTCACTTCCCCTCATTTGCGCGAAGCTCTAGCCCATCCAAATCCTGCACGTCGGTTACAAGCCATTGCCAAAGAATATCATTCCCTCGGTCAGCTCGGTTGCTCGGATGTTGTTCGCGTTCCTTCTACTTCTTCTGGCTCCATCTGCCCTTTGAAGTGGGTCCACCGCACGAAGTATGAATCTGGCCGCTTCAAATCGTACAATGCTCATCTCGTTGTCCGCGGTTACACCCAGATTCACGGCATTGCTTACCACGACACGTACCGTCCTGTAGATGTCATCTCTGCTTTCATACCAGCCCCTGTCTGGCGTTGCTGTTCACGACTGGGATTAGCATAAGTTGGATGTCAGCTCCGCTTTTATCCAAGCTCCCATTGACGAAGACATCTATGTCTGGCCACCCGAAGGCTATGCTCCTCGCCAACCCACCGATGGTTTCAAAATCATTTACACGCTCCGTCGCTCTTGGCATGGTTGCAAACAAGCTTGTCGTAATTGGTGGCTTTATTTGGAACGCTTTCTCGTCAATGACTGTGACTTCGTCCGCGGATCTGGTGACACTTGCAGTTACAAGTTCGTGCTTAATTCTTACCCTGATCGCCGACCGCGTGGTTGCGATGGAGGACGTTGCCTCATGAATCCTGAGCCTTGCGAGGGCATCCGCCCTCCCGGCGTAGGTTGGCACCTATTCGCCTCCCGGGCGGGCCGGTTGGCAACCGGAACGTTCGCAGTGGGACGGGGTATGGCCGGGGGGCGCAGACGGAAGGTTATCGACGAGTTGGTTGTCAGTCACATCGCGGTCTCCTCGTCGCATGGCGACAAGCTTGATGATCACTCTCCGCCGACCCACCTTTCGGCGCCCCTCGTCTACAGGCCCGTGATTCCGGACTGGCTCCTGTCGGTCCGGCCTGGCTCCCATGCTCGGGAGAGGTCTGAAGTTAGTTAGTTAGTTAGTTAGTTTAGCTTAATTCTACCGTCGTCCTACTTTTCACACAATCCTGGTACACCCCACTGGCACGCTTTATCCCATACCCTTCGTTATCTCAATGGTTCTCGACATCTTGCCCTTGTTCTTGGTCGCGATTCTACCCTTCGTCTCTGTGGTTATTCCGACTCCAGCTGGGCCGACGACCCTGATGCCCGCCACTCCACCACTGGCTTTTGTTTTCTCCTTGCTGGCTCTATGTTAGCCTACTGCTCACGCTCGCAGTACCTCCTCGCCCGCTCCTCTTTTGAAGCTGAATTGCTCGCTCTTTACGCCGCTACTGCTGAGCTCTCTTGGCTTCTCAAACTTTTTGATGACTTTGATCTCCCTCGTCACACGGTACCAATGTATGTCGATAACAGCACCACCGTCACCCAAGTCCGTCTCCAATGTGTCTCACGCGGCGCACCCGCCATATTGACATTCGCTTTTACAGCACCGCTGAATATCATCGCAATCACATCATTGATCTCCAACGCATTCCCCGCCTTGACAACCTTAGCGATATCTTCACCCGCAGTACGGAAGCTACTCCCTTCCTCCGGCTTCGTGCTCGTTACCTCACCTCGTGACTTCGCCCGACATCTCCTGTCTCTTTCTGCCACAATGCCTCTCCCAACGACTTTTTCCACCTTCTCGTCTGTGAGCGCCTCACTTACCCCTTTTTCCTTTTCTTTCTTTTCAAGCACCTGTGTGAGGAAGCTATGACACTTACCCCTGCACCACGTATCCAATATCCCTACGTCATTCCCTTGTCGCTAGAGTAATGCCCCATTCCAGTTGTCACAGCATTCATTACAACCCCAAGGATTTGCCCTACGTCACGTCATTCACAACGCACTTATTAAACGGATAGCCCCCATCAACAGCCCCAGCGTTAGCCCTTCTTAACTGACGAACTTGACGTCAAGGTGCAGCCCTGATTCCTTCCAAGAAAGAGTTTTAAGGCGCACCGAGATCTCTCGGACGAAGGGTTTAGGGATTAAGGGTTTGTGATAAACGTCTGGCGAATTTTTTCCGGAGTACGTGGTGACAAACTTTGAAGTGAAGTTCGCATGAAGGAGGTGGTCGTCATCTTGTTGCCGGTCGTGTTGGCGGCGCGCGCGGGCGGTGAGTCGAGGAGGAGGCTCGACGCGTCGGTGTGCTTTGATCTCGTGCTGGGCGATACCTACGGAGACGGCTGGGACGGCGCCGTTTATGAGATCGCGAACTTTGAGGGTACCGTGGTGGCCACGGGGACGATGGCCGCCACGGGTCTTTACTCGGTGACCGAGAGTATCTGCGTCGCGGAGGCGTGCTACTCGATCACGGTGAGCTCGGGCTCATACCCAAGCGAAATTTGGTGGTCTATGAGCGGGCTGAGCGGCGGCGCTCCCGACAGCCGAGATTTTTACGCGCAGAGAGATGGCGTCGTGGGCGGCGCGTGCACGGGCGCGCCAACCGCGACTCCGGTGCCCTCGGGGGCGCCCACGCGCATCCGATCGGTCCGTGGTGTTTCTTGTGACTTTGAGGACGCAAACTTGTGCGGTTGGACTGGCGCCGATTGGCTTCGATTGGCAGGAGCTACGCCGTCTTCAAGGACGGGGCCTTCCAAGTCGTGGGGCTACTACGTCTACGTCGAAGCTTCGTTGGATTACCCTTTCAAAGGACCCTTCGCACTCACGAGCCCCGAGTTCGTCTCGGGGAAGGCCGCTCTTCACTTTTACTACCACATGTACGGCGCCGGGATGGGGAATCTCACCGTCGAGTACACGGTCGACGGCAGCTCGTGGGTGCGGCAAGGCTGGTCTCGGTCTGGGGATCAGGGAGACGTGTGGCATCCGAGCGGGTTCCTCGAGATCCCGATAGCGCGGGCGGTTCGTTTCGTCGCGTTCACGGGCTCGTATTTTACGAGCGACGTCGCCGTAGACAACGTGACGCTCGCAGAAGGAGCACCCACCGTGTCCCCGACCGTCAGCCCGGCTCCCTCCTTAACTCCAACTGGACTCCCGTCCCACGTGCCGACACTGCCGCTTTCCTACGAGTCCGGTGGGTGCAACTTTGAGGACGATACCCTCTGCGGCTGGCACGGCGACGATACTTCTTCTTCGTACCAGTGGACTCGCCACGTCGGCCCGACGTTCTCCTCCGGCACCGGCCCTTCGACCTCGTGGGGGTACTATGTCTACGTCGAGGCCACTTCTCCCTACAGTCCACACAAGGGCCCTTTCATTCTGCGGAGCCCAGTCTTCGAGCTATCAACCGACCCGTACTATCTCAACTTCTACTACCACATGTACGGCGCCGGGATGGGGAATCTCACCGTCGAGTACACGGTCGACGGCAGCTCGTGGGTGCCGCAAGGCTGGTCTCGGTCTGGGGATCAGGGGGACGTGTGGTATCCGAGCAGCTTCCTCGAGATCCCGATAGCGCGGGCGGTTCGTTTCGTCGCGTTCACGGGCTCGACTTACCAGAGCGACGTCGCGATAGACAACGTGACCTTCGCGGCGCACGCGCCGACGCCAGCGCCGACGAGCAGCCCGCCACCGACGCCGGCTCCCTCGTGCCTCAGCGTTGTCACTCCCGCGCGCTTTCGCCTGAGTCGTGGACTTTTTCTCCCCGCGGGCACGTACGAACGCGATGGCTCGTCGTGCGCGTGTCGTCCGCGCTTCGCGTGCCTCGACTGCCCGCTCTTCGTGCAGTACGACGACTCAAACGCCTCGTGGGTTGTTGTATCCTCGGACACCACCTGCGAGTCGACGAGTTCTCTTCCTCTTGCGTATCTGCGTGGCAACGACGACGCTCGGAGCCCGTTCGATGCTGTCGGGACTTGGCTCGAACTGAATAGCACGGAGTACGTCGCCACCAACGCGACGGTCGAGTATTATGTCGAGATGAGCGGCGCGACTCGGCAGACGCTGCGAATGGGGAGCTACGTGCGAACTGGCGACTGCGATGGCCGACCATCTTTCGTGTGCGTGGATTGCAGCAGTACCCATACCGAGCACCTGTACTACTACGCGGCGAGCCAGATCTGGTTCGTCGGATCGTTCGGATGCGGCTCGAATACCGTGGGCTTAGAAACGTACAGCAACGCACAAAATCCGTTGCTAATCACGACCATCTGGTACGAATGGGACGGCGACGCCTGGGTCACAAGTGATGTCGTGCGGGTGACGAGTAACGACGGCGCTACGACCCTCGCGCCGACGTCCTCGTTTCCGACCGCCTCGCCGCGTCCAACATCCTTGCCGTCGACCGCCGCGCCGAGTACGACGCACGCGCCGTCGATCAGCTTTACCCCGAGCCTCTCGCCGAGCCTCCCCGCAACGATGCTTTCATTTCTAGCCGTCTCGTGCACGTTCGAGGATTCGGAGGAGTGCGGCTGGACGAGTGACGGGACATTCCGGTGGACTCGCCACGCGGGCGGAACGTCCACGGCGGGCACTGGACCGTCGTATTCTTGGGGGCACTTCATGCTCGTTGATACAGGCTGGTATCATCCACATAAAGGCCCATTCGTGCTCACGAGCCCGCAGTTTACGATCGACGAGACTCTCGACGTAGCCTATTTCCTATTTTACTACCACATGTATGGCGCCGGCATGGGCAACCTGACGCTCGAATACTCAACACCCGACGACGACAGATGGCTCCCTCAAGGCTGGAACAGGAGCGGAGACCAGGGTGATAGGTGGTACCCCAGTGGCTATCTCGAGATCCCATCGACGGCGCGGACGGTCCGGTTTGTCGTTTACACCGGGTCGACGTTCGCGAGCGATGTCGCGATCGACAACGTGACGTTTGCGCGTTTCACGCCCACCTCAATGCCGACCGTGAGTCCAGTACCCTCGCCTGCACCGACGAGTCTCCGTTCGTTCCGCGCCGTCTCCTGCGACTTTGACGAATCGGCGGACGTCTGCGGGTGGACGACCGAGGGAACCTACCAGTGGACTCGCGCCGCGGGCACGACGCCCTCGGAAGGCACGGGACCTTCGAGGTCTTGGGGGTATTACATGTATGTTGAGTCCTCGTCTCCATACTATCCACACAAAGGACCATTCGTGCTCGCGAGTCCTTTGTTCGCGGTAGACGAGGAGTTCGACGTTGCTTATCTTCAGTTTTACTACCACATGTACGGCGACAACATGGGGAACTTGACGCTTGAATATCTATCATCCGAAGGCGCGATTTCCTGGCGTCCTCAAGGCTGGAGCAAGGATGGCAACCAGGGAGATCAATGGCACCCAAGTGGTTTCCTCGAGATACCATCGACGGCCCGGGCGGTTCGTTTCGTCGCGTATACGGGCCTTTATTACACGAGCGACGTGGCCGTCGACAACGTGACGTTCGTGCCCCGGCGTTCGTACTACTCGGTTTCGATCGATAATAACCTAACATACCCCGTGACGCAGGTTCGCAAGAAACTCACCATCCGCAGCCCCGACGAGCACGCCGGTACCGACCTCGGAAAAGATATGCTTCGACCTCGTTCTGAGCGATTCGTACGGGGACGGGTGGAACAGCGCGGCGTACACCATCTTTAGCAACAACGGGTCCATCATCGCGACAGGCTCGGCAGTTGGGAGTGGCCAGACCGACACGATTTGCGTTGCAGCCGCGTGTTATTCGATACAAGTCTCGGCGGGGTATTACCCGTCGGAGATCTCGTGGACGCTCGGCGGCGGCGTTCTGAGCGGCGGCGCGCCGGAAGAGGGAAAAGAATTTTACGTGCTACACAAACAAGGCATTGTCAGCAGTTCGTGCACGGCCCCACCAAGCATCACTCCAAGACCGTCGTCCGTCCCAACCACCGCGGCGCCATCCTCCAGCAAACTGCCAACCGCAAAAAATCCCTGTTTCGACTTCGCGATGAGTGACTCGGCCAATGATGGCTGGGACGGTGCGGAGTACAGAATCTCCAAAAGAGAGGGTGGCGACGTCATCGCGAAAGGCACAATGGACTCCGTCTACGGCACTCAAACTGACACGATATGCGTCGAGGACGTGCCCGCGTGCCTGACGTTAGAAGTCAGTGCGGGTTCTTGGCCGTTTGAGGTCTCCTGGACGCTCGGCGATGACATGAGCGGCGGCGCGCCAGATTTAGGTCAAGACTTCTACGTGCTTCCTGGTGGGGCGGTCTTCAGTGGCTGCGCTTTGATGTCTGCGGGAGAAACACCACCGAGTTTAGCGCCAACCGTAACTCCCGCACCTTCGCGCACACCCGTACCAAGCCTCGTGCCAACGTCGGCTATCTCCGAGTTTATGGGCTTGACCACAGCTGTCGCGGCGGCTCAGCCAGTTGTTGAAAGCAATGCAGTTGTCAAAGTCGAGGGAAAATTGGAATTCGAATATGAAATCGTGATCCAAGACAAGGACATCGAGATTTCGGGCACCACCTGGCAGTGTCAACGAGAAAGTCCACGTTTTGTTTCGATTCATTGAATTTCGGATTGACGATGTGTGTTGTTGGCGCAGGTCCGGCCCCGGACGACGATAAGGCGCTCTTCGATGGTGGAAAACGAACGAGGTTTTTTAGAATCCATAACGCGACGTTGTCTTTGTCGAACATCATCCTCACAAATGGTGTTGCCTTTGTTGGGGGAGGATGCGTTCTTGCCACGTTCGGCTCGCGTGTCGACCTTACAAACTGCGAAGTCAGCTCGTGCTACGCTGGCACCTCCGGAGGAGCCTTCTACGTAGACGCGAGCCAGATCACCATGACAAGCTCTTTGCTGTGGAATAATTCAGCCTTTTCGGCACGTTTACAGCGTCCTGATGATAATGTAGCTGAATATTTCCAACTCTGAGATTCGGAATTGCACGCAGCATGGTGGCGTCGTGTTTGCTTCGAGCGCGAGCACTCTCGTTATCGTAGATAGTACGCTCACATTTAATGCTGCGGTACTACCGCAGCGCCGAATGATAGTTCTTTTTTGTTCTACTGCTTTTTCTTGATAACAAATTACTCTGCGATGTCACGATGGCATTGACGATCCACACACGCAGGGCGATGCATGTTGGCGGTGCCAAACGCAACACGAGCATTTTTTGCGTGCTGAGCGATTGTGAATTCACGCACTGCTTTCAGGACGGCGGAGTTGTGATGGCGATGGACTCCACGACGCTAACCATTTTAGAAAGCACCCTCGCCTCAAACTTCGCGGTACGACACAAAGATTTGAGTCTTGTCAGCCCTCCACAGATCTTGTGTCGTCTGGACTCGTCGTATCCTGTCTTCGTCATCCGTCCCTGTCTAGTTTGCGTTGTGCCTCGTTTTGATGGTTTCCTTTCGCAACACTTGCGATATGGTGATTTGCTGTAGACTAATGGCGGGGGCGTCCTCCTTCAAGAACTCTGCACGATGACCCTCTACAAGACAACTCTTTTTGACAACACGGCGAGGTTCTCGGGCGATTTTTTGAAATGTCAGGTTCGCGAAGAGTCGATCATACACGCGCACATACAAATTTTCACAGGAAACAGGAACCATCTATGTTGCGCGGAACACGATTGGCGCTTCGGAAGTATTCCAGATTGACGACACGTGTGTTATGCGCGTTCAAGCAGAGTCGAAGAAGAGTTTGCGCACGTGTGTGTGAGTTGGCAAAACAGGCTGTTTTACTTGGCAAACGACGACGGCTCTGAAACAATGGGGGACTTTCTAGGGGATATTATCCGGGACAGCAGTGATCATGGAGCTGTCTGTGGGACGACGACACTGCGCTACTGGACCTATCCTTGTGGGGCAGGTTGGGTCATCTACAATCACCGTGGTTGACAGGCCATCGTCAGGCACATTCTCGTCGGACGGGCTTGAGCATGGCAATACGGAGTCCTACCAGGACGCCAACGGGCGCACGATTGATCAGAACGGTCAGGTTGTCTTTTCGCAAGTGTTGAGGTTCGATGCATGTAGATCCGAGCTGCGGCGATGAGTGCTCTAGCTCGTCATCAAGTAGTGACTGCCCGAAGTGCTCGGGGAGCTGTTCTGTTTGTCCTCATCTCTCGCAGAGTTGTTGTGCTACGGTGAAGCCGAGTCGACTTTGCCCTATCACAGGTCCGAGTGGCAAGTATTCTGAATTCACCCTGGATCGATTTTCGTTGCTTGGTGCGGGATCTTGTGATGAATGTAAGCACCAACAGAGAACGGATTCTTTCTATCGTCGCGTCGTGGGACTCACTAGGTACAATGCGCAGGTCCAGTCGGCCGCTATCTTGAGGACGATGGTCGAACTGCATCTCTCCACGATAATAAAAATGACTGCCTCAAATGTACACATTTTTCCTCGGTGCGGCTTTAATAACTCTGTGTGCACACAGGTCCGCCCGGCAAATTTGGTAGCAGGACCGGCGCTAGGGACTGCGATGTATGTCCCAGCGGTGAGTAGAAGGAGAGCGAATTCTTTGCGCAACGTTGCAGTCTCTTTCACCCCAAGCGCTCGCACTGTAGGAACATACTCTTCTGTCAGTGGGGCTATTTCGTGCACTACGAGTTTGCCCGGATACATCGTCACGAATGCGAGCAGGGAGGTCGCGTGTCCTCCAGGAAAATACTCAGTGGGCGGTGCCACCGAGTGCACGCTATGTGAGCGCTTGCTGCCTCTTTTGTAGCTGCGACACGAGGCGCGACAGGCCCCACCGGCTTTTATCAACCAAACAAGGCTTCGGTGACGTGCACGCCCGCTACAGAGTCCACGTCTCATAAGCGCAACGAGTTTGCAAAACGTTCATAATCGCGTGACGCTCGGCGGTGTAGGCCCGCTTCGCCCGGATCTTTTGTGAACAAGACGGGGTCAAGCACGGAGCTGCCTTGTCCCATTGGCACGTTCAGTGCCTCTGCAGCAACTAATTGCACAAATCGGCGTCACCCCATTCAAATAGACAAACTCGCCACGCATCTCACCACGTTTCCGCAGGCACTAAGTGCGAGATGTCGTTTTTCAACAACAAGGTTGGGCAATCGAGTTGCGAACGCTGCCTGGCGCCACTGACTACGACGACGAAAGGGAATTATCGCTGTTTGGCCTGTACGTTTCGGAACCAACTCGGAGCTGCTGCTGTTGTCTGTTGTCACCTTTCGATGACGCAGCGCATGCTGTTGCAGGCGTCTCTGGATATTATTTTGACACCGTATATTGGGAATCAACTGGGGAGGCTATCTGGAACAAAAGCAAGGGCGAAACTCAGTGTCGCGACTGCTGCGACGAGTGCGACGGCGACGGGATGGAGTGCGACGAGCCTGTCAACCTCGAGAACGTGTACGTCTCCAAGGGCTACTGGCGAGCGGCGCGCGAGAGCGAGGAAGTTTACAAGTGCAACTTAGACAGCGCGTGTCGTGGGGGGCCTAATGTCGACGAGCAATGCGCCAGCGGTCACCACGGCGCATTGTGCGGTGGGTCCTACTCTTGATACTCTTATCGATACTTTGAAATTAGGTGCGTGCGAAGAAGACCATTATTTGGATTTGGCTAGGAATCGCTGCGTCGCATGCTCAACTCGCGTGTCACCCGGAAAAATCATTGCAATTTGCGTCATCGTCGTGGCGTCTATCGTGTTGTTCATCGGTGCACTGTCTGTGCGGTTTGGCATCGAAACTGTAACCAAAACACTCAAGGATACTGTTGGCGCGGACTGCACCGGGAGGCTCAGCGGTAAAGATATGGCCGAGCAAGTCTGCGAAATGGGACGCCGTCGGATATCGAGTGTTCAGAGTGAGGAGGAGGAGGATGATCCTGAAGCTGAGGAGCGGCGCGAAAAGTTTTGGAAATCGGTACTCGTGAAACTGAAGATCGTCATTGCCGCCTATCAAATAGCGTCATCGATAACGTGGGTGCTGCCAACTTTGAGGTTCCCTCCTGTCACTATGGGTTGGCTTCGTGCGCTCAATTTCCTAAATTTGGATCTCTCGAGCATTGCGAGGACCGGCGTCCGCTGACGACGAAAGGACGCGCTCGACTGCTGAGGTCTGGTTTCCGCGCAGGCGTCGACTGATTGCTGGGTTCATACGACGTATTACAGCAAATTCTTGTTTGCGACGATTGCACCCATTTTTCTGGCGGGGATCGGGGCGGCTTTCGTGGCGCTGTATATTGTCGTGTCGCGCCCGAATGAGGCGGAGCGTGGTCGCATCAACGAACGGTCATTTTACGCTCTCTTGCTGCTGCTTTACATATGCCTTCCTGGTTGCTCGTCCTACACGTGCCGATCAGAGTTCGTGCTTTCGGAAAAAGTTTGGCAGTGTGGTTGTGTGGTGTTTTCTGCACTTTAAAAGCAAAACGCGTGTGGATGAAAGCTTCTTAATCTCAGGTTCCGATATTTTGGCTGTACGGTCGAGTGTTCTCGTGTTGAGGCTTCTACTATATCGCGAACCTTCGCCATCAGGTCGCAAGTTTGACCGCGGCGCGGGAAAAACCGCGCTCGACGCGCTTCTCATAGATCCAGACCTACGTTGTGCTGGAGAACGGTACACTAGCAACCTCAAGCTAGTTCTGCTGATGATCTTCGTGTGGCCAGTGGGTAAGAGAAAAAGCCGTTTATCATCAGTCTATGCGCATATTATCCTAGGGGTACCTTTGGGCTTTGCCGTGTTACTCTGGCGCTATCGACACGAAATCAATCCGAAGATAGACGAAGCGCATTCCGCGGATGAGCGCTACGCCTCGTCGCTAGGTTTCGAATCTGACCGGAGAAGATTCTTCGATAGCGTCGACCAAAGGAAGAAGATTGACATCCGCGAGAAAAACGAATCAATAAAGTGGCTCGAGTTTCTGTATGAAGAGTGAGTGCTACCGCTTGATATGCTGCCGACCGATTTTTTGACGCACGCAGGTATGAACCTCGGTGCATGTTCTTTCCGCTGATCGAGCTCGGCCGCCGCATCTTTCTCACCGGAGTGTTGGGCATGCTTCACCCGGGATCGCCGTCCCAGATCTACGTCGGGTTGTTGTCGGCCGCGATACTCTATAGAATATATCTCGTGGAAGCGCCATATATCATCGACTCGGACGACATGGTCTCCGAGGTCGCTCAAACGCAAGCGGTCATCTTGTCCCTCGCCCCGCGTCTGAAATTGTAGAAGCGCGCAATGCATAGTCATTTCCCGTCCCTGCTATCGTTGGTGATTGTCGGAATCTCATCTCGTCAGACGCGTGACTTCATTTCCAGGTATTTCGCGGCCTTGATTGTGTGCGTCGACTTGCTATACGTTGTTGCGTCCAGCGTCGCGCAGCTACGCCTCGAACGAGATGGGCCACAAGCAAGGCATCTTCGATAGTACAGTATTTGGTGCCACGCTCATTCTCTTGTACTCGTCGAGTTTTCTCTTCGCTGTGTGGTACATAACGTTGGATGTATTTGGCTACGATGCGGTTCACAACTTTTTCAAGAAGAAGAAGAAGGAGGAGGACGACGACGATCAACTCGAGCAGATCAACTCGCCCGCCTCGATCGACATGACGAAGCTCGTACGCGCGACGGGGAGTGATGGCGACGACGCGGCACAGAATGACGCGACAGTCTGTTCGCAGTACACCGAGATTGGCCTTGAGGTGGTGGATGAGGTACGCTCGGGGGATCCAGTTGTGGACGAAGAAAAATTTGAAAATTTGCAGGTTGAAGATGACTTCGACGATCTTTTAGTTGAAGAATACACCGACGAGACAGAAAATGAACGAAACGCAGCTTTGCTCCGGGGTGAATCCGTTGGCTTTGGGTTGATTCACCCCGAAGGTTGAAAGCTCTCTCCCCGTCCTACGATGCTCCTTCCTTCCTTCGCGTGGTATATAGGTCCTTTTTCTTTCTTCTTTTATTCACCAAGTCTTTTCGACCCCCCGTTTCAAGCGACTGCTGCCTCTCACTCCTTCCTCTTTGTCCGATAAGCTCTCCCCTGCTCTGAAAAAAAAAAGCTCTTTAGGCAACCTGGCGTCAAGTCTAGACAACTTAACACTTTACATCCCAAATGTAGTTTTGAGTGTGCCCATGGTGCGCGAATCTGGCGACGTCGACCTCAACGAGGTTGTCGTGGTCGACACCATGCCATTGACATCAGCGACAGCACAGAGTGGCTCCCCGCATCGCATCAAGAGGTCATAAAGGCCAAATCTGGTTAGGCGCTCAGAGATAGTTTCTAGGGGGCGTCGCGCTCTACTAACACCGCGGTGCTGAACCGTGAGCAAGGAGGTTGTCACCACCCTGGTATAGTTCGGATGACTCGCCTCACAATCTTGTGAGTAATATTTTGTCCGTTATGTGCTCGAGATGTTGGTTGTACCGGGGCGACGTTTTGCTGCTCCTCCCCTTGCCGATGGCACTGACGCTTTTGGATTTTTATTGTCTTAATGCTGATGACTTGTGGTTCACTTGTCCGTGTTATCAAGACAGTCACATTTGGCCGGCCACCTCGCATCTTGTTTTTGGGGACGATCGTACTGCTTCGAAGCGCTCGTTGCTTCTTTTCTGGGTTGGCCTCCTTTTCTCCCGCTGCTTTCTTCGTATATCTTCTGCTTCGCCGCACTTCTGGTTGCGCCTCCCTCTTCTGCGTTCGGATTTCTTGTAAGTTGAAAAAAAAAAATGTAACGTGACGACGGGGGGTGATGGGGGACTTACACTGGTCAAAAGAGGACTTATGTTGTGGTGTGCTGAGAAGCCAAACGAGAATGCAAGATGTGGAACATAAACGCGAAGATGGGCAAGGAAGGAGAGGGTGCCGGAATTGGAGATGGGCTGGAAGGGCGAGGAAGCCGAGGGCTCAGAGCCCATCGCTGGAGCGCCGACCATAGACCAATGGAGAAGAGCCCCGGCTCTCAGCGCGCGTGCGACGCGCAGCACCCATCGCGTACACAGCGAAAGGGACGCGTGGCGAGGAGTGCGCGGACACGGCCAATATGGATGGTGATGCTGAGCGTAGTACGGATTAGAGGCGCTTCGCCAAAGTATGCGTCGATGACGTTGCAAACACCCATCTGTCGCCAATCACGATCAGCTAAGCACCGAGCAACGAGTGGTGGGTCGTACGAGGTCGCGAAGCGAAGTGCCACATTCGTCAACCCCACGAAGCCTCGACAACCACCGTAGCCTTCAAACCACAGTTTTACAGGTCCAAGGGCGCCATTGTTGCCAGGCAGGCCGGCTCGCGCGTGTCCAGGTCGCGTACGCGACGAGCGTATTGAGGCGCGCGCAAAAAAGCGAGGGCGGTCGACAGCATGGCGTCCGTTGGGTTGGCAGAAGGCCGCCGGGACCAAGCAAGCATCCCGTCTTGTGGAGATCGGCGTTCATTGCGAGTCATTTTTTTATTGTTGAAGGAAGGAAGGAAGGAAGCCCGCGCGCATTTTCCCGACCAACCGCGCAAGTGATTACGGCTGCGACACCGACTATCGAGCGGCAGGGCAGGGGCCATCTCGTCTCGGGATGCGCGCCTCCGCGAAGAGGTCGGCTATTGTATAGAGGACCGGACTGTTGAGCGCCATTGAAGTTGTGGCCGTAACCGTAATATCGATCGCGTCGGGCGGCGGGAAATCTTCCTTCCACCTGTAAGCAGCGAGAGTTGGTTGCCCAAAAGTAGTTGCAAAAAACGGCGCTTCTCCACTCCTCGAGTACCAACGCTTGGGAGTGGTGAGAATGCGCGAGATCAAGTTTGTGCTGCAGAAGAAGGCGGAGGGCGAGAGGTGTTGAAAGGAGAGTGCGCTCGGTCGCGCCGACTTTGGGCCGTGGCGGCGTGCTTAAGGCGGTGGATGGCGGAGAAGGTGTGGGTGGAGGGTCATCCCGGCCGCGTCGGCAGGGACCGCGAGGTGCCATCCATTGGGGTGTCGTTCGGTGGCAGAAGTGGGGATCGCGGTAAAGTGTTGCCAGGAGGAGCGAAGTTTCGGCCCAAAGTTGAGAGACGTTTCTCATCAAAAAAGGGCCGAAGTGAAGCGCTGGCTTTCATTGCCCACGACGTAGTCTCGAAGATGCGAATGAGGGAAGGCGTTGCAGCGGCCTCCAAAAAGAAAGGCGGCATGCCTAAGGCCTTCGCGCGCGAGCGGTAGGACCCACCGCCACCCGAGGGTTGTCGCTGACAATAAATAGGACGACGACTTTGGAGACAGACGTTTCCTAGGCTTGAAAAACCTCGGCGTCGGGCGGACTTCTGACGATTGGAGCTCCTGGAGAAGTTGTTGGTCTTCAGCGTTCTGAGCGAAGGTCAGCCGCGAAGACGTAAACGATACCTCCTCGTCTCGAGGAGGAGGGTCGTCAGGCGGTGGTTCTTCGTCGTCGGTGTCGACAGCGTGGACGGCGGTAAAGGTCGCGTGTGCGGTTGCGGGGGTTGTCCTGAAGGCGACCGAAGTCTGTCACGAGACGAAGAGGCTTGAATTGGAGCGTGGCTTCAGTATACGCACGATCGTAAATAATATGGTGAGCCGTGCGATAATAAACTTGTTTGGGATGGCGGCCTCATCAAGAGTGCAATGCCATCGGAGGGGCGAAGACTGTAAGCGGCAGCGAGAGATGAGAAGTAAGTTAGAGGAACAGTCGAATAAGCCGCGCGGGCGAAAAGATCGAGCATGATAGTTAGTGCCAAAGGCGTCGAGTTGGATACGCGCGCCAAGGCGGAGGCATACAATCACGCTGTGTGAGGAGGTACGCTCCACCATGAAAACAAGCGGGTCACAAACATCGAAACAAGGACGCCGCATGAATACAAAGGAAAAGCATGAAGCAAGAACGCAAAGGTAGGAAGAAAGGAGCAAGACAAGGAGTGAAATTTGGTCCGGGCGAGGCAGCCAAATGTCGCGAGAACACGAGATAACCACACGTCATCAGCATCAACGTCACAAGCAACGAAGATTTCAACAAGCTCCGCCGGCAAACGACCGCGCACCAAGTCATAAGCAGCGTCGATGCCATATGCAACGGGAAAGACGGACGAACGCGGCGGTTGTTGATCAAAAGTAATGGACGCGCGGGAAGCAGAGAGACGGGAAGTCAACCTGTCCTTTAAAGTCAAGCTGGCGAGTACGAGAGGATGGAGCAGCAGAGAGTAGCCACATAACTCTGTCTCGCCGTCGTCACAGTGGGATCTAGTCAGAAGATGGTGAAGCGACTCGGAAGAACGAGGGTGGCGACAACAGCGACGCGTGATAAGGGACAACAAATCCCCAGGCAGCAGAGCGCTGTCGGGTGGCTAAGTGCGCTATGAGGAACTTAACCTGCAATGCACGAAGGCGCACACAATGCCAAGCTGCGTCAGCAAAGCGGAGCAAACCCCGCCAAACAGACGGGACGGCGCCGCTGGAAGGCGACAAACCAACGTCGGCCTTTGCAAAAGAAACGAGAAGGGTCATCCACACACACGCGCCACAACGCATATTGATATCAGCAAGATGTTGGAGGGAGTCGGCAAAGGTGAACTAGGAAGAAGATTAGCGACGACGTTCCGGGTGGCCTCGCACCCCCTCGTCGAGGTCAAACGAACCAAAAAAACGTGCCGTCAAGCGTGGAGCGAAGTGCGCAATCTCATCCGACATATCGCTGGATGTGACTGGCACGCGCTGCGAGAGGCCAGAATGTTCAAGCACGGCGAATTTATTGTCAAGGACACCGTACGGGTACCTCCCACACGTGTAGTTCGTGCGGCATAGATTCTGGCAACGACCTCAGCAAGATACGCGGATAGAGTTCCAGGGGCGACAGGATCGAAAATGGCCACGGCAGCTCCGCCCTGACCTTTGGATACGGATCCGTCGCTGGCCACGTAGAGATGATCGATGGGCGATATAGTACCACAGCAGATATCACGCGCATAACGAGGCGTGGCCCGCGTAGGAGGAAACAGGGCGGCGGCGACAGTCGTAGGTGCCCGAAACAAGATCCGGGGGACGTGGGATGCAGGGTCGGGTGTGTGGCGGCCGCGGAAGGCGGCGCTGATGTTGCCTTGCCGACGATGGTGACCTCGGACTTAAGGGGGCGATGGAGATAGTTTCCAGACGCCGCACCAAGCGCGCATACGGTTGTCGAGCCGCAAGTCTCAAAAAAGGTCGAGTCGAGTCGACTGCTGGGGGAGTGCGAGTGTGAGCACTCGGGAAGTCTTGGTTTTCATCATAGGATTACACGCACACATACAAGTGCAAACCGAGACGAAAGCTCATTATCTCCAGAGTCGAGCGCCCTACTAGGCTTCTTCATTCACAAGCAGGTAAATCGACGATAACCGCAGGGAGCTCGGGACTTTTCCCTATGCCGATTGGCGTCGTAGCTTAGGGCCGCCGCGGAGGACACGCATGAGCACCAGCGCTGGGGTCGCCATGCCATGATGTCGCCTGCTTGGGCAGCATACGGTCTCGCTCACGAAACTCGTCGTCGGGACCAACCAGGGTTTATTTATTTATTTATTTAATACCTTATTTACTTATTTATTAATTAATTAACGTATCGTCGAAGAAGGCGGCGAATAAAAAAAAAAAAAATGGAGGCCCGGAAGCGAATGGCGCTGCTGCAGCAGCGTGGTCGCGAGCGCGCGCGCGCCAGCATATTGCGACGGGTGGAGAAGGGCGTGCTGACGCTCGAGGCGATGGAGGAGCTGCGGGACGAGTACGAAGGCCGAAAACGGCTTGCCGAGAGGCGAATTCGCGTCTGTCTGGAGACGCGCAAGGTCGGGGTTCGGATCGCGATCGAGAAGATCGGGGACGCCGCCGAGGTGGCGGGTCGCATCGACAAGGAGTTCGAGGCGCTCCGGGTGGCATCGAGCGAGGCGAAGAGGCTCGTGATAGAGTTTCCGCGGTCCGAGTTGGAGGAAGCGCGCGCGGCTATTCGGAATCTGAGGAGCTTGCTCGTGCAGATCGACTTTTACTCGTCGATCCCGACGCGGTGCAGGAGTCTGCGGCAATTGTTGGCGGCCGCGCCGCACCGGTACTTGAAGGAGGTATACAAGCGGTCGATGGAGCTGGAGATATGGCGGTTAGCTCTGAACCGCGAAGTTTGCGTCGCTTCGCATCGCGCGAGAATCGGGGAATCGAAGAAGAACGCCGAGCTCGGCGCTCTCGCGAAGATATTGGGGTCGCACTTTGCCGACGTCTCGCGGCTGGTGGCGGAAGTTTTTTCGGTGTTGCACGCGACGTTGAACTCGACCGAATCGCTCGCGAGTCGCGAAGCGACGCACCTCGTCGCGTGCGCCGAAGTCGTGGAGATGCACGAGCTTCTGCAGACGCGGTTGGTGGCGGACGCGACGCGCGACGCTTTGCGGTTTGGCGAGGAGCCCGCGGCGGCGGTCGAAAAGCTGCGCGCCTCGCCGGCGGGCGCGGCGAGCCGCGACGACGCTCTCGCGAAGCTATACGACGCGGCTCGCCGTCGCGCGGCCGAGCTCTTCGCCGAGCATCATCTGCGGTTCGCGGACGAGGACTACTCCCAGACCTCGGCGCTTCTGGGAGCTGCGACGAAGCTGGTCGCGGACCTCGACGCGACCCGGAAACGGGCAGCTCCGTGCGTTCCCGACTCGTGGAACCTCGTGAGGTTGGTCCGCGCGGCTTACGAAACTCACGTCCACCGCCAGCTCTCGCCGCTCTGGGGAAAAACGACGGACCTCGAGGTCGCGGACCTCATCGAGGTTGCCGAGTGGCTCGACTACTACAACGCCGTCATCGACCAGCTCGATCCTCCGGGGGGGGGGGAAGACGACGACGCCGCCGCCGTCGTCGAACACGGTCGCGTCGCGCTCCGCCCGCGCGGCAAATCCGAGAGCTTTCGGGCGGCCGGCGAGAAGATGATGCGCGCGTACCTGGACCGCATCACCGCGCAGGTCGAGGGCTGGTTCGCGTCGATCCGGACGCGCGAGGCGACCTTGAGACAAGCCGCCGACGGACAGTGGCTGACGACGCGGCCCGAAGATATGTTTCTCGTCGTCTCGACGCAGATCGCGGTCGCGAAAGAACACGCGGCGCGCGCCGCCAAGGCCAATTCGAACGCGAACCAGCACGTTGCCACGGTGAGCCTCCGGTGTCTCGAGGAGCTCCGCGCCGACGCGGCCCGGAGTCTGGATAAGGTTGACGCGTGCGTCGACGCCATCTCGGACGTCGTGCTGCGCGGCCTCGCGTTTTCCTTCGACGAGGAGTCTATGAGCTTTCGTGGTGCGGACGATGATGATGATGTTGAGAAGACCGCGGAGATCTCTGGCGGCGGCGGCAGCAGCAGTGGAGCCATCATCCTCAAGGTCGAGCAGCTCTGCGCCATCGCGAACGACTCGCTCCGCGTCCAAGAAAGGTGCGAGGACGTGTTTTTGTCGGAGCTCGACCGAGGGGTTAGTCTCCAGTCGGTCCAGAGCGTCCTGAAGGACGTCGTCGCCGACTACGGCGACCTGGCCGTGCGAGCCTGCGAGGCAGCGGCGGCCGTCCCCTTCCTCGACCTCCGGGAGACCTTGTCGCACGAAGCCCCGGGCTCCGCGGCCTGGCAAAACCGCGACCCCGACCAACCCGACGCGGTCGACGTCGCCCTCGAGACGATCGACGAGTATCTCGCTGATTTCAGAGAATGGCTGCCAGAGGTCCTGGTTACAAAGGTCTCGCGCGCGGCCTTCGAGCGTCTCGTCGTCTCTTACGTCGACGGCCTCCTCCGCTCGTCGGCCGTTTTTTCCGACGCCGACGCGGCGGCTCAGAACCTGCTTCGCGACCAGAACAAGATCCTCCACTACTTCTTTCCCCACGGCGCATCGGGCCTCCGCGACCCGGCGGCGGTCGCCGACAGGCTCGAGATCCTGCGGGTTATCGCGGACGTCGTCGCCGCCAACCCCCCCGACTTTCCGAGGTATGCCCTCGAACACCTCGTCGCCGAGTTCGGCACCGACACCCAGGCTGTTCTCTTGTCCCTCGTCTCCCGCCATCCGGCGGTGGCCTCCACCTTGATTATCTCCCAGCGCCGCACCACCCTGGTTGCCCAGACCAAGCGTCTCCTCCAGGACGTCGTCAACGCCATGCCCGACGGCCCCGCGCTCTCGACCACCCTCCCGTCCCGCTTCGCCCCCCTCACTCCCGCCGGCTTCCGCTTGCTACGAGGGGGTGGTGCTGGTGCTGGTGCTGGTGGTGGTGGTGGTGGTGGTCCTGCCCCCCCAGCGGCGGCGACCACCTCCTAGCTGACAAAGACAAAGACGCCTTTTTTTTTTCCCCCAAACCAAACCAAAGGTCCAAACCCCCTTTTTTGTTTTGGAGAGGTCACTCTTTTTTTTTTGCGTGCAAAAAAAATCCCCTCCTGAGATTTATATACGGACGGACGTGGAGGGGGCGATCTTGCCACCGTAGATTCTGGACAGCGTTGTATCTCTCAATCCAACATTCTGGACTGCGAGGTGTTTCGCACAACACGCGAAAATATATAAACAAATAAATATACTCGTCGGACGTCGCGGTGCAGGAGCTCACTCCTCGAAGGCACTTCGAGGAGGACCTAAGAGGGTCTGCGAGGAATAAAATCGGCCTAGCCTGCTACCCATGCGCAAATCCGGAGTGCTACGGCACGAGAATGGTGCGTGGCACACGGCGTCGATCAAAAGCAAAAGGATTGGTGGGTTTCCACGCGCGCCCGCTCGCAAGATCCTAGTCGAGGGCGACGGCTCGTGCGCGCTGCTGCTTGTCTCTCGCGCCGATCGCTTTGTTCCGACTGCGGCACGCCACCTTCTACCATTTCGACGACCGGAGGATTGTGCTCAGGCGTGTGAACCCACTCCGACCTCGACGTCGACTCAAACTGGGTTCGTGGCGAAATCAAAAAAAATCACCCGGGCCGCGCCGTGCCGTGCATGCCACCCCCAACGAAAGTTTATTTGTGGCAGGCAGCCCACGCTGGACCTCCGGCGAAACCGATTCAAGCACTTTATTTTTTATTCTTCCGCGACATCATCCGACGACGCGGGCGGCTACTGCCTCGCGTCGCTCCTCCCTCGCCGCGTCATCATCATCTCGCCGGTCGCGTTGGCGGTGTGTCGAAGAGGAGGAGGTTCGACTCGTCGGCGCGTTTTGATCTCAACGATGCGTACGGGGACGGCTGGAGCCCGTTCCACGCTTCGCTTTTGTTACCGCGCGTACGGCGCCGGGACGGGGAATCTCACCGTCGAGTATTATTCACGGCATCTCGTGGGTGTCGCAAGACTGGTCTCGGTCTGGGGATCGATCACGCGTGGTAACGTAACCACCGAGCGGTTCATCGAGATCCCGATGGCACTTCGCCTCGTCGCGCTTACCGGGGGGCTCTTTTTTCTTCTCGATCAACATCGCCGTCGACAACGTGACGCTCGCCGACAGACCACCCACCGCGGCCCCGACACCCTCGTGGTGCCACAGCGTCGTCACTCCGGCGCGCTTTCGCCTGAATGGCGGACTTGAGCACGTAGTGCACGTCCTCACCAAGCGTCGCTCCAAGACCTCCGCTCGAGCACCATCCTCCTCCAGCAAAAACTGCCGAACCGCAAAAAAAAAATCCCTGTTTCGACCTCGTGATGAGCGAACGACGACGACGGGACCACGGCTTGAGTGGCTGCGCTTCGATGTTTGCGACCATCAAAATCGGCGTGATGATGACTCCCGGACCAAGCCTGGTGCCAACGTCGGCTATCTCCGAGTTTATGGGCTTGACCACAGCTGTCGTCGCAGGGCGGCGCAGTCAGTTGTTGACATTCATGCAGTTATCAAAGTCCAGCAGGGAAAAAAAGATTTCGATTATGAAATCGTGATTCAAAACAACAACAGGACATCGAGATTTCGGGGAAATCGTGATTCAAAACAACAACAGGACATCGAGATTTCGGGGTCGATCGGGCAGGGAATTTTTTGTTTTTTCGATTCATTGAATCTCGGATTGACGACGCGTGTTGTTTGTTGTTGGCGCAGGTCCGGCCCCGGACGATAAGGCGCTCTTCGATGGTGGAGATCGAACGAGGCCTTTTTTTTTAGAATCTCCATAACGCGACTTTGTCCTCTTGTCGAACTTGTCAACAACAACTTGACGAATGGTTGGTTTCCCCTTCGTTGGAGGAGGGTTTGTTCTTGCGACGTCCGGCTCGCGCAGCATCGACCTTTTTAACTGCGACGTCCAGCGCGTGTTACGCTGGTTCCTTCGGAGGAGCTTTCTACATTGACGCAAGCCAGCTCACCCTGACAAGTTCTTTGTTGTGGAATAATTCAGACTTTTCCGCTCGTTGACGACGGCGTCATGATGACAATGCTGCTCAATACTTCCAACTATGACATTCGGACTTGCCCGCAGCATAGTGGCGTTGTATTTGCGTTGAGCGCGAGCACGCTCTCCATCGAAGTTAGCACGCTCAATTCTAGTTCCGCGGTACTACGTCGAATGGTAGCCATTCGTGCTCGTGGTCGAATTGACTTTTCTTGACTATAATAAATAGTGTGCGGCGATGTGGTGGCATTGACGATTCACGCATGCAGGGCGACGCATGTTGGCAGTGCCATGCGTTATACGAGCTTTGTTTGTTTTATTGCGTGCTGAGCCATATGGTGAACGAACTCGCTACCTTCGGGAAGGCGGAGTTGTCGCGGCGGCGATGGACTACACGATGCTCACCATTTTGGAGAGCACCCTCATATCAAACACGGCGGTACGACGCAAAGATTGAAAGTCTTGTAAGCCCTCCACAGATCTTGTGTCATCACCTGGACTTGTCATATCCTGTCTTTGTCATCTTCTGTCCCTGTCTGGTTAACATGCTCGTTGATGCAGCGCGTCAACGGTGATGGGTCCTTTGGCGGCGGCATTTTTAACGTGTTGATTTGCTTTTTTAGGATAATAATGGCGGGGGCGTGTTCCTTCAAGAATATTGCACACTGACCCTCTATGAAACGACTCTTCGCGACGACAACCGAGACTTTGAGAAAAGAAGTGTTGATCCCCAAAAAGTCAAACGATGCTTCGCAGGATGCAGGAACCATCTATGTTGCGCGGAACACGATTGGCAGCGCTTCGGAAGTCTTCTACATAGGCGGCACGCGTACTACGTGCGTTCGACCGGAGTCGAAGAATATATTTGCGCACGTGTGAGTTGTGCTTTTTTACATTTCAAACGACGACGGGAGACTTTTTAGAGAGCATTATTACTCTAGGTCCGCCCGGCAAATTTTGTAGCAGGACTGGCGCTTGGGACTGCGATGTACAGCTACAGCCGTGAGTAGCAGGAGCGCGATTTCCTCGCGCAACGTTGCAGTCTCTTTCACCCCAAGCACTAGCACTGCCGGAACGTACTCTTCTGTCAGTGGGGCTATTTCGTGCACTGCGAGTTTGGCGAGATACATCGTCACGAATGCGAGCGGGGAGGTCGCTTGTCCTCCAGGAAAAAAATAATACTCAGTGGGAGGTGCCACCGAGTGCACGCCGTGTGAGCCCCTGCTGCCTCTTTTGTAGCCGCGACGCGAGACGCGACAGGCCCCACCGGCTTTTATCAACCAAACCAGGAGGCTTCGGTGACGTGCACGCCCGCTACAGAGTCCACGTCTCATACGCGTAGCGAGGTTGCAAAACGTTGATAATCGTGTGACGCTCGGCGGTGTAGGCCCGCTTCGCCCAGATCTTTTGTGAACAAGACAGGGTCAAGCATGGAGTTGCCTTGTCCCGCCGTCAAGCACATGGAGTTGCCTTGTCCCATCGGCACGTTCAGTGCCTCCGCAGCAACTAATTGCACGAATCGGCGTTACCTTATTGAAATAGAACAATTCGCCACGCATCATCTCGCCGCGTTTCCGCAGGCACTACTAAATGCGAGGTGTCGTTTTTCAACAACAAGGTTGGGCAATCGAGGTGCGAACGCTGCTTGGCGCCACTGACTACGACGACGACGACGACGAATGGAGATTATCGCCGTTCCTACGCTGCGAATCTGCCGACATCCGGTGGAGGTCTTCAAGGTGGGTTAGAGCGAGTGGCCAAGAGAGGTGAGGGTGATGGAATGGAAGAGGGGTGACGAATCCAAGGGCTCAGAGCCCATCGCTGGAGCGCTGACCATAGAGCAGTGGAGAAGAGCCGGCTCTCAGCGCGCGCGTGACGCGCAGCGCCCATCGTCGAGTACGTTGGTGAGGGTCATCGATGGAACACGTGGGGCAAGGAGCTGTATGCTCAACGACATCAACGCAATATTTTAACAACTCTTCCTTTGGCGAGGCAGGCGAGGAAGTTGGGCAAAGAGTTTAATGCCTCCACGGTGTTGCCAAAAACGCGTGCGAAGCAGCTTTTTTGCGAGACTGTCGTCGCTTTCAACAATAAGTTTAACAGCAGTCACAATGAGCTGCAAGTCATTAGTGGCAGCTGCCAAGAACGGAACGTGGGTGTAGACAGACCAGCACACAAGGTACGAAGTAATAACATAGGATGAATCTTATGTCATAGCGGAGCGGGAAACTTGCTACGAATATTATGTGGATGACACTCTCGGTAACGTGGAGCATGGTAAGAGAGAGTATTGCGTGTGTAAATCATGACATTATGTCAAGCACCGATGTCTATGTAGCCAGGAAGGAGTACAATCGTGTGGTAGCTTATATTTATCAAAGAACTTGGTCAACAAAGCGCCACAGTGGCTAACAGTCTGATTGAAAGTGTGTCAAAAGTTGTAGGGCGAACTTAGGCAGCTTGTCAAAGTCTTGCTCAGTAAAAGGTAAGCCACCATTATCGGGTGAACTGTTGGCATTCCCCACCTGCAACGCATCACTGGGGGGAGCTGCAGGTACAGTAGGAGCTCTCTGCTGATGGTGCGTCTGAGATCAAAATAAGGTAGATCATCTCGGCTTCATCGACGACCATATCATCGACGAAAACAAATTGATCATGAATGTTAACAGCGTCATCTTGATCAATAGTCTGAGTAGACGCATATACTACACCCGCACGAGGTCGGTCCAGTACGCTCCCAGGAGTATGTACCCGTAGGGTGTGCCCGGTACCCGCGGCACGCGACACCCGGCCTCGACTTTCCCGGGTGCAGGACGAGCTGGGTGCGCGCGTTGAACATCCGGGCGTGTGGCGCGTGCGTGCCCACGTTGGTGGTGGTCCTCGGCCCCATACGCAACAGCGTGTGCCATACCCCCTCCGCCGCCGCCGCCGCCGTGTCATGGTCATGGTAATCGTCTTGGTCCGCTCGCCCTCGTGGGCTGACAGAAGGTTGAACGGAATGTCCAAAGCCGGCTCATCCTTCGACGTAGAATTAATTTTCACACATCCCACAATTTCAAAAGGGGCGAGTTTGGGGGGGGATCATGGTCTCGAGGCGGCGGTCGATCGCCCCGAGGTTGTGCTCGTAGGCCTCACCCCGGGAAGCGAACCAGTCGACGAAGCGGAGGGCGATGTCGATGCGGTGGTCGAAGGTAGCGCTCTTCTTTTCCAGCACGACGATTCGGCGGGCAATCGCGTCGAAGGTTGTGCGACTGTGGAGGTGTCTCTTGCGGTCGGCGGCGGCGTGGTTGGCGTCCGAGACTGCTGCGGCCGCGGCGAGGCGGTCGGCGAGGTCCGAGGCACGGGTCCTCGTTTCGCCGGCGAGAGCCTCGAGGTTGACAGCCACCGCGGCCACGGCAGCCCTCGTGCCGCGGTCCGCCGTCTCTCTCGCATCCCGGAGGCGCTTGATGTCTTCGTCGGCACGCGTCGCGTTGCGCGCGATTCGGTCCTCGAGTTTGCGTCTCTCGATCTCGTCCGCGCGCCGCGCCATCTCTAAAGCCGAACACGTCTCGACTGACGCCGCGTCCGCGGCGTCGAGGTCCGCCGCGCGCGCGGCAGCCGCCGCAGCCCCCGCGTCGATCGAAAGGCACGCGAGGGCAGTCGAGCACCGGCCGGCCTCCAAGGCCTCTTCGTGGTCTTCTATCCGCCGCTCCAAACTGCCGATCTTACCGTCGGCCTCGCGAAGCCTTGCGCACGTCACCTCCAAGCCTGCCGCCGCCGAGGCGTCGAGCTTGGCGTCGAGCTGGGTCTCGCAGGCCCGGAGCCGCTTCGAGAGCGCGAGTCCCATAGCTTCGACCGACCTCGCGTAACCCAAAGGCGCCGTCTCAGATTTCAACTTGGAGATTCGCGCGTCGACGCCCTCCAACGCCGCCGCGAGGCCCGGCCCGTCGATTTTCGCGTCGACGACGTCGGCGAGCTTGGCGATCGCGGAACGGTTCTCGACTACGCACCGCCCGACGCTCTCGTTCCCGACTTCCTTCTCCAGACGCGCGAGCCGCGCCTCCATGCTCTCCAGTCGCCGCGACACCTCCGACCTCTCCACCCGCGCGCGGAGCCACCCGATCTCCGCCTCCTGCTGCGCGAGCCGCGCCATTACCTGCCCGAACAACTCCTCGAGCCGCGGCACGTTCACAATCCCCGACAACATCCGACTGATTTCAAAACGAGTTGTTGTCTGTCCGGCGGAGTAGAATTCTACCCCCATCTTAACATTCGACCTTTAAAACCCCTAGCACGCCTTATTATTATTATTACAAGTGCAGGCCAGTAAGTTCACCTAGTCCCAATCTCTAACCCCAGTATGTTCACCTAATCCCAGTAAGTTTCGTTTAAGTTCACCTGGTCAGTAAGTTCACCCAGCTCACACCAACTCCTTTGAGCTCGTCGCTCTCGCCTCCGCCAATCTAAGCTCCTTTGATCCGCACGCGCCGCCAACCTTTGAGTTTACTCTAAAACCCCTTTACTCTAAAAACCCCAGTATGTTCACATGGTCCCAGTTTCACCTGGTCACTCAGTTCACCTAGTCCCAATCCCAAACCCCAGTAAGTTCACGTGGTCCCAGCAAGTTCACTTATAGTGCGCGTGTAGACGCCGGGAGGGGGCTTATCGGTATTGCGCAGCACGTGTGGGGTAGCGTGGAGTCGTCGACCCAGATGAGTATATCCTCGGGGATCCCGATCGACAGAGAGCCACGTAGAGCTGGACGTGGCAGAAGACGGGCTTGGGAAAGAGGATGCCGACCTCGCGGGGCGTCTGGCCCTGGCTCTTGTTGATCGTTTGGCGTCGTTTGGCGTAGGCGGGCCTTAAGCGATACAGGTTGGAGGAGCCTCGGTGACAACGACGCGATCGATCATGTATCTGGTACCGTTGCAGTGGCCGTGCGACGGGTCGAGGTTGCGAAGACATTAAGCTCGCGATCAAAGTCAGCATGCCGTTGGTTGTCAAGGAGTTGAAAACTCTACTGTAAAGAGCGAGGCGTCGTCTTCCGACCCAGCCTAGTCAGCCGAAAAGAACTCCGACGCCTCGTCTCCGGGAAAAAAAGGCCGCGGTCATGCGCGCGTTGTGAGCATCGACAACATTGTTTCGACGGGGCGTGAGAATGGCGCGCTGAAAGAGCCGCCGTGGGTCGTGGAAATAGTCTGCGAGGTCGCCGTAGACGGCTTGGAGGATCACTGTCTGGCTCTCGCGCCTACCTGATCCTTACTCTCGGGCCTACCTGATCCTTACCCTAAATCGAGGGACAAAACTCGCCGCATCTACCGTGAGTGGGGGATCGCCAACGCATTAGGCCGGGCTCGCTGCGCCCTCACCGCCCTCACCCATGTCGCCGCCTCGGGGAACCCCGCCCAGGCCGCCCGATCCCAGCAGGACGTCACCCTTCGTCGCACATACGTCCGGCGGCAGCATGCGTACGACCTACGGGCGGGGCCCGTCCTCTCTTCGCCTGCCCCACGCCTCGGCGATGACCCCGACTAGGTCCCGCGTACTTATCTCCGCCCGTCAGGCACATCCCTCATACCCCACAAACCCACCCACATCCTTCATGCTCCCCACACACACCCCCCCCTCTTAGCAGTCGACATTTAAAGACAAACAGACAGCATGCTCCCCACACCCCCCCCCCTCTTAGCAGTCGACATTTAAAGACAAACAGACAGACAAACAAACAAACAAACATATCTGTCGATTAGTAGTTAGGATGAGCAGTCATCTTAACTACTAATCGACAGATGTTTGTTTGTTTGTCTGTCTGTTTGTCCCTCGATTTAGGGTAAGGATCAGGTAGGCGCGAGAGTAAGGATCAGGTAGGCACGAGAGCCAGACAGTGATCTTCCAAGCCGTCTACGGCGACCTCGCAGACTATTTCCACGACCCGCGGCGGCTCTTTCAGCGCGCCATTCTCTCGCCCCGTCGAAACGATGTTGTCGATGCTGACAACGTGCGCATGACCTCGGCCTTTTTTCCCCGGAGAGGAGGCGTCGGAGTTCTTTTCGGCCGACTAGGTTGGGTCGGAAGACGACGCCTCGCTCTTTATAGTCGAGTTTTGAACTCCCTGACAACCAACGGCATGCTGACTTTGATCGCGAGCTCAAAGTCTTCGCAACCTCGACCCGTCGCACGGCCACTGCAACGGTACCAGATACATGATCGATTAACTTTAACCCTCACTTGGAAGTCGGCCTTTAATAATAATAATAACCCTAAACCGCAGGGCCTCTCTTCGCCTCGGCGATGACCCCGACTAGGCCCACACGAGATACGCCCCTTTCAACAAGCGAAGGTCGCACAATCCCCCGGAAGGGGTTACCTCCGCCGCCGCCGCCGCCGCCTTCTTCCAGGCATCCTGCACGTCTCCACAAACCCCCTGGGGCCCGCGGCTTGAGGGGTGATAAAAAAATCACCACCTATTAGGAGTGCGGCGACTTCCCTAGGGGGAGCGACGCCGCTTCTTGGAGGCGAGGCGGCGCTTCTCGTCTTGGACCCAGTCCTGGAAGAGGTCGGGGCGATCTTTCTCGGGGACAGCCTTGTACCGGGGCTCGCGCGCCAGGAGCCGGGTAGCAAAAGCCCAGGGCGTGTCTGGCGTGATAGAGCCGTATTCGTCGAGGAGTTTCGCAAAATTGTCGCGTGCTACGACCCGGGCCCGGCGGTCCGCCTCGCGCTCGAGCTTCTCCTTGGCCGTGCGATACTCGGCGTAAGCCTGGCGCCTCTCGCCTTGAGTCCGAACGTCAAGAAATTCGCGAGACTTACCTAGAGATGCCTGCATCGAACCAAAACTCCACGAAGAAGGGACCTCGGCGCGGTGCAGGAGCTCCTTAAAGGCGGCGATCGCGGCCTCGGCGTCGTAGGCCGGTTTTGCCACGCGCTGCATGGCTTGGAACGCGTCGGCGACTCGAGCGAATGCTTCCGTCGTTCCCCCTCTATCGGGGTGCGCCTTGAGGGATTCCCGCCGATATGCCTTTTGGAGGTCGTCGAGCGAACACTCGCGATCGACCCCCAACACCTTGGCCGCCTCGGAGATGGGAATTTTACGGACTTTTGGTTTCTTTGGCTTAGGGACCTTGCCGGCCGCAAAGTCGAGCAGTTTCCGCAGCTCTAACGACAGCTGCGGGCTGCCCTTTACCTCGAGACCGGCCTCGCACACCTCCACGCACCGACACCAGTTCCCCAACGTCGCGAGCTCGGTCGCCTGCGCGAGGAGGGTCTCGGCCTGCTTGCGACGGGCTATCTCCTCCATAAAACAAATTTAAATCAACGCTAACCCTCATGCCGTTGAGCTGTTAAATAATCCCCCGTCTGTCTGTGTGTCTGCACTCTGGCCGGGCCATCATCGGGAGGGGACTTCTCTTCTTTTACCCCCCGTCGTGCCACAAAAGCAGAGCCCCTTCTCGGTCGGCGACAAGACACCCCCCCCCGGTCTGTCTGTCTGTCTGTCTGCCTGTCTGTCTGTCTAAAGCGACGTACCCCCCGACGCGCGTTGGTGTTGGGAGGACTCCGGTTCCAAGAAAACGCGAGGTTGGCGGCGATCGATCGATCAAGTGAGCTATATGAAGGAACACTATTAGCACCAGGTTTTTGCTGCTTATAGTATCACATCTCGGTGTCGAATCTGCCGGGAGGCAGCGTCGAGATGTCGACATCGAAGCTGCTGTCGTCGTCGTCGTCGTCGTCGTAGTGTTCGCGGGCGCTTTGGTGATGGGGCAGCGGCAGAGCATTCGGGTCGTCGTCGTTGTCGTCGGCGCAACAGCAGGAGGAGAGGGCGTAGAAGAGGATCCCCGCCAGCATGGGGGCGAGGCCGAAGAGGACGAGGAAGGTGAGCGACACGTCCGCTCGGCTGTGCCTGGTGCTGGGGAGGATGGCGAGAAGGGCGAGAAGAATCGTGTTTTCGCTGGCGTGGAGGAGCATGTTGAGCTTGCCGCGCTTGGAGTGGAAGGCGTTGGCGACGGTGGCGGCCCCCTTTCGCGCCGGAGTGACGAAGTCGGCGCGCGTCGCGAGTCCGCTTCCGACAGGTACGAGCGCTGGCGCGGCGACGGCGAAGACGTAGCCCGAGATAACCCAGTCGTCGTCGTCGTCGGCAAGATCCTGGGGCGTCTCGAGCGTGCGCGCGAGCGCCGCGCGAGACGCCAGGACGGCTGCGGCGGGAGCGCAGCCGAAAATCCCAAATTCGACGAAGGCACCGACGAAGGCCGAAACGCGCGACACGAGAAAGGCGCCAAGAATGAGAAGGCCGAGGCCGTAGGTGCACAAGGACTCTTCGTTTTCGAACAAACGCTTCGAAAAGTAGCTCACTATAGAGAGGGCACTCAGGGCTATCGATATTTGGACGACCGCCGGGACGCGGATTCTCGAGCCAAAAAGTTCGTAGGCGCTCACGTAGGATTGGAGCCAGAGCTGGGGGCAGGCCTCGAGGGAGAACTGCATGAGCTTGCAGAGCCCGAGAAGATGGCCTTGCCGCGATGACCCGCTCAGAACTTGCTCGGGCGGCGCCCAGCCGACCCAGATCGCGAAGAGCGAGTACGTCAAATAAAACGGCAGCTGGCAGTTGGAGGCGAAGAGCAGAAAAAACAACATCGCGTACTGTAGGTCCTCGTAGCTCTCTTCGGCCAACACCTTGAAGGCCATCACGAAGGCCGGCAGCACGCCGCTCGCGAGAAGAAGGATCGCCGCGATCTCCGCGTACACCAAGAACCCCGCCTTGCTCCACCACAGGGCGGCGACCAGCGCGTCGAACACGATGTCGGCCACAACGAGTGCAACGGACAACGTCAGGTAGATCGAGGCGGCCAGCCTCATCTGGATGTCGTCGCACGACAAGAAGCACCCCATCACTGTTTTGTGGACAGAAGAGATTTTATTTTTACTCGATATTTATTCGACGATGGTTGACTCATTCATTCACATTCCGGCGACTTTCCCGATTTAGCGCTATCCATCTCCTGCGGGATTCAAACCGACCCTCTCTTCTTGAGTGTGGATCGTGCGACTGAGCCTTCTCCAGTGTGACCCGTACGCACTCCATTTCTGTCTGTCTGTCTGTCTGTCTGTCTGTCTGTCTGTCTGTCTGTCTGTCTGTCTGTCTGTCTGTCTGTCTGTCTGTCTGTCTGTCTGTCTGTCTGTTTGTCTGTCTGTCTGTCTGTCTGTCTGTCTGTCTGTCTGTCTGTCTGTCTGTCTGTCTGTCTGTCTGTCTGTCTGTCTGTCTGTCTGTCTGTCTGTCTGTCTGTCTGTCTGTCTGTCTGTCTGTCTGTCTGTCTCTCATGAAGGGTCGTCGTCACCCTCCTTCCAGCAGTGTTTTTTGACCAAGGACGCCAAGTCCGCGCATCTGTGTCTCATCTTCTCGATTCTTCGCGCTTTCTCTTGCACCTTTCGCTTCTTCGAATCTTCTCTTCTTGCTTCGGCCTTTCCTTGTCATTAACACGCATATTTTTCATTTTTCTGTAATTTCTGGCTCTTTATTTGCCGCAACAAGGTAATCCTGTTGATGTTTCATCTCTGGGAATTCATTAAACCCTACTAGTGAAGGTGAATTTCGTCACCACCGACGCGCAGGTCTGGTGAAGTGAACAACACGGTCAGATACCCTACGTGGCGATCGTGAACCTTGGTGAAGAAGTGAACGCCACATTTTTTTTTTTTTTAGCGCCGCCTGCTGGGACACCGTAGATGGTGTTCTGTATTTCTTGCCTTAGTTGATGGTGTGAACGACCTCGGTGTCTCCATCGTCTCGTTCTTCCTCGTCAACATCTATCTCCGAAGAAGAGTCTTCGGGGATTGTGCTTCCGGCGCTTTAATAAAATTCGCCCTCGACGAGCGAGGTCGCAGTACTTGGTGACCCAGGCTGCCGCAATAAAATCCCATTTTCATGCGCAGTAGGACAATTTTGTTTGTCTCGCCCGCGCCGAGCCGAGAATGCCCTCCATCAGGGGAGAGTGCTTTGACCGGCTGGGCGCACGGCCCGGAAGTCGCGGATAATAACCCGCGATAAAAAATCCTCCGAGGCAGCCTGCCACAACGGCCGCTCGTCTGTCTTCTGTTTCTTGGTGGTGAGCTGTTGGCGCCCCAGTTCGTCCCCCGGATTCGCAGCAGCCTAAAAGAGGGAAAGAGGCTTGGTCGTCTTCCTTTCTTGGAGTCTCTCGTCACCTCAAGGTGCTCCCAATGTTGGTCAGGATGATATTCCTTCGAACGGCGCACGCAGTCCCACAGCACCTCGAAAAAACTTCGTCCATTTTAGTAGCCGGGCGTCTTCGACGTCACAACATCGGCTCGTCTTGTGCTCCTCATTATGCTCCTGCCGCCTTTTCATCCTCCACCTCCTCTAGTCGTGGCGCGGCTCCGCTTCACTCGAGGGTCAGGCGGTCAGCCCAGGTGAATGAATGTGAATGTGAACACGAAGGAGCAGAATTAATTCTAGTGACGCGGCCTTCTTTCTCGAAAAACGGACGTTTCCGGACGCCCCGTGCCGGAAAAAGGTGTTCCGGCGCCTCCGGCGCCGAGAAGGTGCCGAAAAGGTACCGAAAAGGTGCCGAAAAGGTGCCGAAAAGGTACCGAAGAGGCGCCGGAGGCGCCGAAATGCCGAAGAGGCGCCGGAGGCGCCGAAATGCCGAAAAGGCGCCGAAGGCGCCGAAGCCGTCGGGGCCGGCGCTAGAGGCGCCAACGGCGCCGAAGGCGCCAGCGGCTTTGGCGGCGCCGGTGACGCCGCCGCCGGAGGCCCCGGCGGCTTTGGCGGCGCCGAAGGCTTTAGTGGCGCCCTCCAACGCCGCGGCTTCGCCTCCGGCGGCTTTTGTGGAGCCCTCCGGCGTCTCGGCACCTCCGCGCCGCTAAAGCCGCTTCTTCGACACCGGCGGCTCGCGCCGCGTAGAAGGACCCTTTCGCGGCCTTCTGGCACGAGGCTACGGGGTCGGCCCGAGGTTGCAAACCGATGGGTGATGCTTTTCTTACTCGTTAATGTCAGCTTGTTTCCCCGGTCGCAGACTGCCGGCGGCTTAGGGGCGGTTCCAGGGCGTGCTCGCGATATTCGGATTAGTTGCTGCTCGCGATGCGCGGCCGTTTGGCAGCGGGGGCGAAATCGGGGTCGAACGTGTCGTCGATCTCCTTTCGGAAAAAATTGTGGAAGTTTGCTCTTGAGATTGGGAAATTCCGGCGGGAGATTCCGGGGAGTTTGTTTGGAGATCTGACTGACTCGGTCGTCGATGTAGTTGGCCTTCATGCCGCCCTTCGCTTCGAAAGCCTTGGGCATCGGACCCGATGGGTTCTTGTGCTTCATGTACAACATCGCAAGGTAGCGGCGTACGAAGCCGAGGAGTTTGGTGGCAAGGGCGCGCTTTTTGCCAATTTCCATGTTCGACGATGCCAATCCCTTGATTTCGGCGACGGTTCCCATAAACCTGACACGCTTGAGCAGATTCTCGCAGCGTCTCTTGTCCTGGCGTGGCATGGTGGGAGGCAATTTATGTCCTAACCACCCGACAACGACATCCACGGCGGCGACGCCACTGAGTTTGTCGAGGTCGAATGAGGGTGCTGCGCTGGAACGCACGAGCATGTTGTTGACTGTTGGAGGAGCGGTCGCGTGAGTGCAGGCCGGGAAGGGTGGGAGAGGGCCTCGAGATTGCACGACCAAAGGCGGCATGACTGCCGCCGGCGTGGGCGGGGGCACGACAACGGCTGTGGGCGCCGGTGCGGGGATTGGTGCGTTCGCGATCCGCTCGGGCCGAGGCACGACAGGGGCCGGGGCCAAGGCCGGGACCGACGTCGATGCCATCGCGGGAGGCGGCGGCGGTGGTGGAAGCGGAGCGACGGGGTTGTGCGCTGCTGGAGGCGGCAGCGCCGGTGGAGGCGGCAGGAGTGGCTGCTCCGGTGGCTCGATTGGCTGCAGTTGCGGTGGTTGGGCTGGCTGCGCGACTCCAAAGTTATCGAGCAGGCACCCAACCATCACGTGCAGCTGATCGAACTTTCCGTGGAGTTGATCGAACTTTCCGTGGAGCTCGCGGTTTTCGTTGCGCTGGCGAACCATCTCACGATCCTCATCGCCCGAGATCCAGCGGCCTGCGAGGTGAAGGTTGGCCTCGTCAAACGCCGCGCGAAATTCGCGGCTCCATTGGCGAAGGACGGCGTCGGGCGCGCCGTGCTGCGTACCAAAGATATACTTGACGGCGTCTCGAAGGTGCTTATGGTTAACGAACGGGAAATAATTGCCGTCCTGCCGCTCGGGGTAGTACACGACGATGCTGGCGAAGGCGGCCGTGATGAGGCTCCACAGTTTCCCGCCGCGTTGATATTCTTCGGGGTACTGGGTGTCGATCTGAAGCACGATTTTTGTGACATTGACGAGCTTGTCGGGGTCAACGCCGAGGGCGAGGATGACGTCGATGGACGCCGGCACGGGACCGCGGGGTATTTGGCCCCAATCCGGCTTGCGCGAGCCCGCGAGGATGATTGCGCCCGGCATGACTAGGCAGTTCAACTTCCGGAAGTATTCGAAGAATGCTGAGACAGCGAAGCTCTATTCGAAGAATGCTGAGACAGAGCGAAGCTCGTGTCCCGTCACCATTACGCAGTGCTCGAGGGCCAACGAGCCGGAAAGATACTCGCAGACACCGCGGCGGAAGCTAGCCGCGGAGGCGTTGTCGGGAGGCTTGTCGTCGCCGCCAGTAATTTCGACGGCTTCGAAGCTGCGAGCACGCGAGCCTCGGGGGGCCGCCGTTGAGGAACGCGGCAACAGGTCCTCGACGTATCGCCCGATCCTCTTCGCGGAGCTGTCGGTGTTGACGAGGTCGGGGAAGAGCCAGCGAGTGCCGTCGTCCTCCTGGACTTCGAGGCGATTGAGGAGGACAATGTTTGTCGGCAAAGGACGTAAGAATGCAGCGTTCCCACCCGTTCCCCGCAATCCAGGCAGTGAGCTTGGTCTTCGAGACCTTGGACTGCGGCAGCGTGATGAACCACGCGTTGAACTGGACGTCGAAGCGTCCCACGTTTCCTAGCGCCATCCACCTGGGCTCGCTCGATCGAGCCCCTGCCATCCTGAGGCCGCGTGGATCGTGTGGATGCGCTTGGCGGATTTTCCTGGCTGCCCTGGCCGAGCGTAGGCCCGGACAATGCTGCGGTCAATTTTTGGTAGATAAAAAAAACAAGGGTTGTTGGTTGGTTAGGGAAAAAGGCTTAGTAGATAGACAACATTCTGGTCGGCGACGACAAAGGAGAGACAAGAAGACAATGGACGGCGTGGTGTCCCTTATTATGGGGAGCGAGCCCGCGCAGTTGGTGGAACGGCTCGATAGGCAGGATTGGACGGTGACGGGCCCGTTCGACGGACTGGGTCTTGACCCGGCGCGGCATGCGGTGGGGATGCTGTACATCGCGAGGTCCCAGTGCCGCGGCGAGGCGAAATTCTCGCGTCGATTCGAAGGTTTTCTTTCGCGAGCGTGCGTGCGACAGCTTCGGATGGCCCCGCGGGTTTTGGCGAGCCTGTGCCGGAGCCTCGCCGAGCGCGCGTGCGCGTCGCCCGCGCCGGCCGCGCTGGTCGCGGGACGGGCGATTTGGACGGCCGTAGACAAGGGCGAACCCGACAAGTGCTGCCTGACGCCGATGCACGCCGACGTTATCCAGTGCTTTTTGGTCGGCAAGGCCTACCACCTGGCGTGCCGGTTCGTCTTGGAGCACCCGGTAACGCGCGTGTCGAGCAGCGAGACGCCCGAGCGACGCCGGCCGCGGCGAACGCTGAAATCGGGGCTCGAACCCGTGGACCTCCTGCGGTACTTTTATTATGCCGGGGTTGCGCTCGCGGGCGAGAAGCGGTGGCTCGAGGCGGCGCACCACTTGAAGTTGTGCACGACGGTTCCGGCGGCTTGTTCTTCGACGATTTCGTTAGCGGCGTACAAGAAGCTCGCTATCGCGAGCGTGATGGCCGGGATACCGATGCCGAAGCGCCACTTCAAGAACGTCGCGGCCTACCTCGACCTCGTGACGGCCGTCGAGTCGACGGAAGTATCGCGCGTCAAGAAGGTGATCGAGCAACACGAGGCCGCGTTTACGAGAGACGGCAACCTGGGTTTGGCAGAGCAGACCGTACGAGAAACCGAGGCGAGAGCGGTGGAGAAGCTCAAGGTCGCGTACCTCAATCTCGACCTCGCGAGGGTGCCGGGGGACATCGTCTCCATGATTGTGACTGGGCGTCTCGACGACGCGGAGATAGACGCCGCGACCGGCGCGGTTCACTTTCGCAAGCACAAAGTGGACGAAGGGAAGCGCACTCGGATGATCCACGACCACGTCGCCAAGATCAACAGCCTCAACTTGAACGTCCAGACCATGTTCGAGCAGATCGCCACGAACCCAACCTTTCTCCTCAAGAACGAACACCCCGATTCCCCTTCGGTCGCCGCGGTCGACTTTCCCTAGGAAGAGAGAAGTACGTCGTCGTCGTCGTGATCGTGTACTTAAAAAAAAAAAGATGATGACGTTGTTGTTGTTGTTCCGGTTGTTCCGCCGAGGAGGAGGAGGGGGATCGCGTCGAGGTTGGCGCACAACACCCCCAACACGTGCTCATCGAGGACCCGGGACGGCGAAAATAGGATATCGCTCTTGTTCACGATCCACATGTAGTCGATTGCCGCCTTGCAATACGGCGATGTTCGGTTCGGAGCGTTGTCGTCGACGCAGGCGTAACACATCGAGTGGACGTTGCAGGGGTAGTTGGAAAAGTTCCGGATCGTGAGGGTCTGCTTCTCGGTGTGGGCGGGGTCGAGGTCCTTGGACGGATAAGGCAGGGACGGTACGAAAGTGCCTGCGCACGTCTCGTCTAGGCGGGAAATAGCCTCCCAAGCGCAAGGATCCGCCCAGGACAAATTCGCAAAGTCCTCGATACCCTCGTCCTCGTACTCCTCGACCTCCTCCCAGGGACAGGTGCTCCCGCAGAGTCGAAGATACACAGGATTCGTACGGACCTGCTTCTGGCACTTCTTGAGGTCTCCGACGAGGCAACCATCGGAGGGAAACAACGCGTCGTCGTCGAAGTCGGCGCAGTCGAGCGCGCCGGAAAACGCGTCGTCGGTGAGCACCTCGAGCGCCGCCGGCCTTCTTCTCCTTAAAGGGGGGCGGGACATCAAACTCGCCAACACTACGGCGCTCCCCAGGACCACGCCCAAGGACTTGACGACGACGACGCTTTTTGTCCTCATCTGCTGTGGTAATAAATGAATAAATAATTCATTTATTTATTCATTCACCCCCTAAACCCTCATCATACGCCTCATAATAAATAAATAACCCTCTCTCATGACTGCATTGCGGGGTCGTCGGCCGTCAAACGGCGGACTTGGCTCCAGACGACGGCATCGTCGAGCGCAGCCCCGTGGCAAGGCGCGAAGAAGGGGGCGCGTTTCCTTCTCGACGTCGTAACTTCCGATTCCATGGCGTCGAGGAGATTGTAGAGCAGGAGGACCCACCAGTAGTTCATTTCGCCCTCGCGGCGGTAGGTGGCGGTACATCCCTTGATTTTGGTTCGCCAATGGAGGCAGTCCTTGAGGCGTTCTTCGCCATAGTGGAGGTCGCGCCGCGAAAGGGAGATGTTGAGCACGTTGAAGTCGATCGGGGCGAGGCCCCGGACTTTCCAAAAGGCCCTCGCGAGTGCCGAGTACCCGAAAAACTTGTCCCAGTTATAGCCGTGATCCCAGGCCTCGGAGGCCGCGAGATCGGCGAGGTAGTTCCTGGTTGTTTCCCGCGGCTCGGTCGCCGTCTCGCACTCCGGGTGTGCGAGGGACATCGACCTCAACACCACGAGCGGCGCGCTCTCGCTGGCGCACAACCGGCTGGCGACGCGGCGCGTGTAGTTGGATAGGTGACGCGCGAACATAATAGGGTCGCCGTTGCCGTGACCGTAGTGAGCCCCCCAGTTGGCAACAACGACGTCAGCATCCACAAGAAAATCCAAGTCGGCCTCGGCCGGCCGGAATTTTGATGTCTTGGCGTTGCGGTCGTTTTGCACCATGAAGTAGGTCTGCCTGAGCGCGACTTTGACTTCGCTACTTGACTTCCGACGCTCGTCGTTACGGTCGTCCTCGAGGATGCCAGCGAAAGCCGCCTTGAAGGCGCCGGTCAGGGAATCTCCCATGAAGAGAAACTTCGACACCCCGGCGCGCGATGCGGCGAGGCTCAAGGCGCCGCGGTCGCCACGGCGCAGCGCGCACCGCGCGTCGCGCGGTCGCCACTCGTATCCGTCGTGACCCTCGCACAGCACCGAAGAACCGCCGGATGAGGAGCGCTCCCACGTGCCATCGAAGAACCCGCCACCGACCACGCACCGCTGCCACCGGTACGACGACGACGACGACCTCGCGACCGCCAGCAGCAAGAAGAAGATCATGTAACAAATATAATAAAAGTAAAACCTTTGAGTGAGTTGTTTATTCCTAAACCCTGTGAAAAAAAAAATATTCGTGTGCTCCAAAAAAAAAAAAATAAAAGCAGGAGTATCAAGAATTATTGCTTTGCGCAGTCCTAACTACTAATCGACAGATGTTTGTCTGTCTGTTTGTCTGTCTGTCTGTCCCTCGATTTAGGGTAAGGATCAGGTAGGCGCGAGAGTAAGGATCAGGTAGGCGCGAGAGCCAGACAGTGATCCTCCAAGCCGTCTACGGCGACCTCGCAGACTATTTCCACGACCCGCGGCGGCTCTTTCAGCGCGCAGCGCGCCATTCTCACGCCCCGTCGAAAAGATGTTGTCGATGCTGACAACGCGCGCATGACCGCGGCCTTTTTTTCCCGGAGACGAGGCGTCGGAGTTCTTTTCGGCTGACTAGGCTGGGTCGGAAGACGACGCCTCGCTCTTTACAGTCGAGTTTTGAACTCCCTGACAACCAACGGCATGCTGACTTTGATCGCGAGCTTAATGTCTTCGCAACCTCGACCCGTCGCACGGCCACTGCAACGGTACCAGATGCATGATCGATCGTGTCGTTGTCACCGAGGCTCCTCCAACCTGTATCCGTTAAGGCCCGCCTACGCCAAACGATCAACAAGAGCCAGGGCCAGACGCCCCGCGAGGTCGGCGTCCTCTTTCCGTCTTCTGCCACGTCCAGCTCTACGTGGCTCTCTGTCGATCGGCATCTCCGAGGATATACTCATCTGGGTCGACGACTTCACCCTACCCCACACGTGCTGCGCAATACCGATAAGCCCCCTCCCGGCGTCTACACGCGCACTATAGGTGAACTTACTGGGACCACGTGAACTTACTGGGGTTTGAGATTGGGACTAGGTGGACTGAGTGACAAGGTGAAACGGGGACCAGGTGAACATACTGGGGTTTTCAGAGTAAAGGGTTTTTAGAGTAAACTCAAAGGTTGGCGGCGCGTGCGGATCAAAGCAGCTTAGATTGGCGGAGGCGAGAGCGACGAGCTCAAAGGAGTTGGTGTGAGCTAGGTGAACTTACTGACCAGGTGAACTTATACGAAACTTACTGGGACAGGTGAACTTACTAGGGTAAGAGATTGGGACTAGGTGAACTTACTGGCCTGCACTTGTTATAACTAACTACTACAGTCGTAGTTATTATAGGAATTGGACAAGAACAACAACATCTATATGGTGGTGGTGGTGGTGGTGGTGGTGTTGACAGCGGTTGTATTGCAGGGTGTTCTGGTCGCTGCTGGACGGCGGTTGTCCTCCGCGTGCGATGACCAATTCGAAGTGTGCATGGTGGACCCGGGGTGCGCGACGTGCGTATACGAAATCCTGGGCGCGCCATACGACGACGACGGGAGCGCAGCAGACCTTCCCGACTCGAGTGCGAGTTGCACAGAGGTCCTCAGCTTCCTCCAGAGTCGCAATCTGTGTCTTTCGGGGTTGAGCCCCAGATCGGCATCGGAGATTTGCGCGCTTTGGAGCGTCTGCGAGGCCGTGGACGAGTCCAATTATTATTATTATTATTATTATTATTATTATTACTCGTCGTCGTCGTCGTCGTATTACGCCGACGACGAATGGTGGCACTACGGAGGAGACGACGAGTGTTCTGAGGTGGAGTGCGACGTGAGGCACCCGGCTTGGCTGGGCGACGGGGTCTGCGACGACGACTTTCCGTGCTACAATACGGCGGGGTGCGGCTACGACGGCGGCGACTGCTGCGAGGAGACGTGCGTCGACAAACCCACGACGAAGTGCGGCGCCGACAGTCCCTTCGTGTGCCGCGATCCTCGCGCGCAGGGGTGCGGAGACCGGGCCAGGGCAACCTACTGGATGAACGCGGCGGCTCTCAACAGCTCGCTCGAAGTGTATTCGATATTCTCGCTCGCGGATCGGTTTTACGACGAGGTAGTTTCCGCGAAGCCCGGCGAGACGGGCGACGCCTGCTTGGCCGATGGCTGCTACCTGGCCCTTGTCCAGCCGGACGCGACCTTTTCTTCCTCTGGTGATTTTTTTTCTATACGATATGGGCTCGACCGCGAGGTCGAGGGTACGGGCCCCGCGACGTGTTTGTTTTCGGTCGGCGACGCGGACGAGTACTGCCGCGGCCCTACGGACGAAATTGGCGCTGCCCATCCCGGGTGCTATGCGGAAGACTGCGACTTTGTGATGGTCCTCGAGGACGAGGGCCACGACGGGTGGGGTTTGGAGTACGAAGTGACCGACCCCGCGGGCGTCGTCGCGCGGCGCGACGCGCTCGACGTCGGCCCGATGGACGTCCAATGCGTCGACGTAAAAAAAGACGGCTGTTACGCGGTTTCGGTTGGCCTCGGCCCCGCGTCGAGCGAGGTATCCTGGACGCTCGGGCGCCGCGACGTGGGCGTCGTCGGCAAGGGCGGGGCAGCGATGCGGTGAAGAGTTCTCGGTCGACGGCACTCGTTGCGCTTCCGAGAACTCGTGTCTAGCATTGAAGAGCGACGAGTGCTCGTACGTCCTCGACGGCGGGGGAACCATCACCACCCACGATCACGCGACGGTCGTGAACCTCGCGTACTGGGACGCCAGCCATCAACGAGCATCCCTGTGCCTCGAGCCCGGGATTTGCTACCGCTTCTCCGTCGACGGGACTGCTCGGTTTTGGACCCTCGGCAGCGCCAAAGCCGGAATCATCTTCTCTGGCGAAGGCGCTGTTGAGTCCTGCAGCTTCTCGATCGACGATTCGTGCCCCAACGAATGTGGCGAGCTACCAGAAGAGGACGACAATACTGCCGAGCGTGCGGACGGGACGCGGGCGGCGACGGCACGACTGTACGACGCTTGGGGAGACGGGTGGAACGGAGCGCGCATGACGGTATTCGGCCCGAGGAACGAGGAGATCGCCGACGAGACGCTCGAGAGTGGCGCCTACGCCGAATACGAGTGGTGTCTCGCCCCGGCCTGCTATCGCGTCCAAGTCACGAGCGGCGAGTGGCGTCGGGAGGTCGAGTGGCAGATCGTATCGAACGCGGACTCTATCATCGTTTCCGGCGCGGCCCCCGAGGAGTGCGTTTTCTCGTTGGGAGGCGCGGCCTGCGACGTCGGATGTCGCCGCCAGGACATCGCTGGAGACGATTGGGAGGAACCCTGGGACGACGTCTCCTTCTCCCGAGACGACGACGGATTTTTCTTCTGCGAGGGAACGTGTGATTTCGGCACAAAAGCGCAAGCGGGGTTTTCGTCCTTCGAAGCGGCGAGATCTTGCGCGAATCCCGACCCCTTCGACCCAGCGCTCTGGATGAGCCGGCCCGAGCTCTGCGACGACGACGCCTTCGACTGGCTCGAGCTCGACGACTTCGAGCTCTGCGCGGCCGCCGCCGCCGCCGCGAATAATAATGCTGCCGCGGCCGATTGCGCGGCGATCCTCGCGACGGCCGTCCCCGACAACTCGGACGCGGTCGAGTCGAAGGATGACCTCGTCAAGCGCCTCGCCACGGCCGTCTACTACAACGGCACCATCTTCTGCGATTGCGTCTCGCGGGCGTCGACACGCCTCCGTCTTGCGGCGACTTCGCTGCCCTCGGCGCCGTCCTTCGCGAAGCGCGCGAGGCCTGCGACGCTCTCGATTTTGTCGATTGCGCATATTTGGGAATTTACGTCGACGCCTGCGAGCAGCGATACCCAATTCCGACGCTCGAGGCCTGCCCCTACGTCCTCCAAAACGGATGCGAGCAGGACGGAAAAACGTTGACGATCCCCTCGCTCCGGAGCTGGGATTGCCTCGACGCGACAAGCCTCGAAACGACGCCAAAACAGCGCGAATACGTCCTCGACATCATCGAACTGTGCATCGACGATGGTGATGGTGGTGGTGGTGGTGTTCCCGCCTCGCGCCTCGACGACGACTACGCGACGTCGTCGACGCGCGACCCCCCCAAGAATAAGAAAAAGCAGATTATTGACTCGTCGAACGCTGGAATGATCGCCATGATCGTCCTCCTGAGCGTCCTCGCGCTCGGTGCGGCGGCGGCGTGGGTTGCGGCCGTCAAACGCCGACGCCTCGCGAGTCTTCTTTTCCGCCCCGACCGCCAGGACGTCGGCCAGGCTGTCGCCGAACTCTCCAGCTCGAGCTACGCGCCGCTCGACGACGCCGACGAGAATGACCACCGGGCCATGATCTAGGATCTTGTGGAGGGGGCTAGCTCTAGAAAGCACGACGAAAAAAAAACCAACCAACCAACCAACCTTTTTGGTTCCCGCGCGGTGGCGGCTGGCAATGCGAGCGCGCGCGGTGGTGGTGGTGGTGGTGTCTGGACCAGAGAGCGCGGGCAAAGGAAGGAAGGAAGGAAGGAGAAGGTCTTCTCTTCCACCCACCCACCCACCACCAAACGAGAAAAGAGAAGACCCCAGCGGAAGAACAACAACTAGTAGCCTTATAATTTTTAATCCTGCTGCTGCCGCCTGCGAGAATGATCGCGCCGCCGCGCGCAAAGACAGACAATCAATCCAATCACATCTTCTTCCCGCTCTCGAAGCAGGTGGTGTCTTCTTTTCAGTGAGGGTAGTCGTCGACGGGAAAGTAAGGGGGCGGCGCGACGAGCGCGGCGGTGAGTTCGAAATTGTTGTTCGAGCGCTGTCGGCGGTGCGCGGGAGGGGTTCCGATGGAGCGGAGGAAGTGGTAGGCGGCGCAGAAGCCCGCGAGGGCCGCGAGGGCGAGGACGGGGGCAAGGAGCCCAAAGGCGAGACGGCGGCGAGTTCCGGCGCCCGCATCATCATCATCATCATCATCATCATCATCGCCGCCGCCGCAGACGTGGGAAACTCTGTTTGTGGTGTTAATTTCAGGTCCCTGGTCGTTGTGGACGTGTGAAATGGAACCTTGGCCATCCAAGAAGACGGCGAGGGGAGCCTCGAAGGTACCTCGGCCCTCGATCGCCGAGGCGAGGCGGACGGGATAATCGCGAAAATACGAATAAACGCCGACGCCCACGGCGAGGATTTCCTCCAAGGCCAAAAAACCCGGGTAGTCGAAGTCGGGTCCAGCGTCGTACGGGAGCTCAGCTTGGTAAAAGAACACGCGTCCGCCGCGTCCTAGCCATTTCGTTTGGTAGCGCATCGCGTGCTCCACGGCTAAGCCGAAGAACGTAACGTTTTCGGCAGCGACGATCAGACCGTCGAGGACTTTGCTCGATGCGTTGCCGAGGTCGTGATCGGCGCGCCACAGCCAAAAGTCGTCCCCAACAAACCGGTCTCCCTCGATCCGCATCATTGTCTCCACCGGAGCCGGTTCGCCTTCGTTTCCAAAGTCCCCCGCGCGGACGAAAAGGTCCCAAGCCAAGCCGTCCGAGCCTTTCCACGTCACGAGATCGGGCGTCGCGAGGGCTTCGATTATGAGTCCTGCGACGCGCACGTTTCGGGCCGTCACGGTCAACGACCCCCGGATGGTCGCAAGGCCTAACCCTAGTAATATCTGACCGTCCGAACTCATCGTCGCGTCGCCCGCGTAGACGCCCGGCGCGAGCACGCAGTGAAAGGACTCACACCTCGTCAAATCATCGTCGACGACCCTTACCCTCTCGAAGTCGATGTCTTCGACGCCGGCGCGGAGGTAGTACCGGTCGTTTTTGAAGATTATAAAAGGCTTGGGCTCGCGCGACGCCGCGACCGTCGTCACCGCCCTCTCGGTCGAACACGAATCTCGAACGCCGCCGTCGACCCCGACCATCACCAAGTTCCAAGCGCCGTTCTCAAAGGTCCCGATCTCGCTCTGTACGACGCAGTACTGCTGCTGGGACCCAGCGTCGAGAGTCGCGATCTTCGAGTCCGAAAGATATCCTCCAGAAGCGTACCCCGCGGCCGCGTCGCCGTCGCGATATTCGTACAAATAGACCTTTTCGGCCTCGATTCGACGCAGGGGCGAGGCCTGCGAGGCCGCCCACAACATGCCTTCGGCACCATCCCACCACGCGTAGGTCGCAAGGTTCTGGAAATTCTCCGCGCCGCGCCAGAACGTATCGAGCGCGCCGACGCGATATTCCGCGTCGGCTTCCTCGCAATACACTCCTCTCGCGCTCACGAAACGCGTCGAATTCGGGTGCTCGCCGAGCCCGAGGACCTGCGTATAGTACCCCACCGGTACCTCGACGTCGTAGTCCCCAGGCTTGAACAAGAACGCAAACCGCGAATTCGAGAACTGCCCAATATCAGGCGAACCGCCGTTCGAGGCGTATGCCTCCGACACGGCCTTCTCAACCCCGGTCGCGTTCTCGAACACCCGGACGCTCGGGGGCCACGTCGGCGGATTCGGCTCGCTGCTTATTACTACAAGGCGAAGCCCGCCTGCTGCCATCAGGACAACTGACTTCTTCATCGCCTGCCTCTCTACTTGTTTGGATTGTGGATGGTTGGTTCTCTCCAGGCTTTAGGTTTCTTTTTTTAAACGCCTTTCTTTTCCTTCTCTTTCTTTCTTTCTTTCGAGAAGAAGAACAACAACAGTTGGAGTTGTTGCCAATCATCATCGAGCGCGTACTGCCACCGTTAGGTCGGTAAGTCCTCGACGACGACGACGACGGGCGCTTTAATATAATACCCCCTTCTCGGTCGCGAAATCGGGTAACATCCTCTTCCTCGGCGCCACCAAAGCCGCGCTCGGCAGGCAACCGCCAGGGATTCGGCCAAAAGAAAGGTCCGGGGGGCTTCCTCGTCGCCACAAGCGTGGGAACGACCTCTACTCGGCGCTCGGCTGTAATGGGACAGGACGCCTGCGCCGAAGCAGCTCGAGTTCTCTGATGTGGGGTCAAGTACTTGAACGCGTGCCCCCGTGCAGAAAACATCCTCCGCGACAACCTCTTTCTTCACTACGCTCGCTACGGGGCATCCAACCTCTTTCTTCACTACGCTCGCTACGGGGCATCCAACCTCTTTCTTCACTACGCTCGCTACGGGGCATCCAACCTCTTTCTTCACTACGCTCGCTACGGGGCATCCAACCTCTTTCTTCACTACGCTCGCTGCGGGGCATCGTTCGCGACGAGTTCACCGTTCTGCTTCTTCGCCCACCCACCGATATTCAAGACATTATGATGCCTGGACCACGAGCATAAAGTTTGCGACGGCGGTTTTCGAGGCACCAGCAGTTCGAGCGGAGGCCAAGTTTCTCGAGAGCGGCGGGCGATTTCGATCAGACCGTCGATCGACGGTTGGACGAAGATCTGCGACGTGTGCGGCTCTACGATGTTGGATCCAAAAAAAACGTGCTCCTCTAGGTCATCGAAGGCTGCCTCCACACCTCGGAGAATTTCCAGGCCGTGCGCTACGACCGCCAACCCTACCTCGGCAGGCCTCTAGGCGTAGCACGATGTGGTTGGATACTCTCAAACGCGCGCGTCGAAAGCATGTTCGGCGTCGTTTCGTGTCAGCTCGAACCGAGCGGGACGTCTCGACGACACGAGCCCCCGCCATCGAGGCAGGTCGTCTCGGCCGCGCGCCAACGAATACGCGGTCGATGCTCGAGCCGGAGACGCCGAGGCCGTGACAGATCGCCCGATAATTCTGCCAAAGCTCGATGAAAGTCAAACCCCTCGTCGACGGGAAGGGCCGCAAGTTTAAAATCTCGCTCAAGTTTAAAATCTCGCTCAAGTTTAAAATCTCGCGCGCCTTGACGCCGCCCTAAAGCACGTGCCCAGCAACGTCGAGGAGCTCGAGGCGAACGTCGAAGGATCCAGTCCACGCTGGACGCGACCGTTGGTAAGGCCGCCGCCGGTCTATTTGACTAGGCACACGAAGCACGTCGTTTTTCAAAAAAGTCGGAATGCCTCGAACTTCTTTTGGCCGGGGCGACTGCCCGTCCTGGGTAGAGCTCCTCGGAGCGAAGAAGCGTGAAGGCCTCGTCGCTTCCGACGACGCGTTTGTCGGCTGTTCGAGCTGCTCTAGGAAGTTTCGGCTGCGATACATTGACGAGGACGACGACGGGAACAACGACGCGTGACGACGATTCGCGGGTTTAGGAATAGGATGGACGACGAGGGCTGATGTCCCGCGGATCTGCCTCGCCAGTCGAAGTTCGACGGTAGCGCTCGCGACGTCGTCTTGACCCGCCTACTCTTTATTATCCTAGCGCGCGGGGCGGGCATCCATCCATCCATCCATCCATAATGCGCAAACCGAAGAAGAAGACGACCTTTCGCACTTTCTCTCAATTTGGATCGGATCGGATCGATCTTCCTTCCAAGGAGGGAGTGAGTGTCCTCGAATATAATACGGGTATTTATTTATTTTTCGGCGCGGGACTCCCCCGCGCCGAGCCGAGCGAAATATTATTCAGCCGGGGGTGGTTGTTCCAAAACAAAAAAGGTGTTGTTCGTATTCCTCGCTATCTCGCGAGAGCCGTCGGCGCGGGCGTCGGGAGGAAGGTTGGCACGGGCGTGGGGGGCGAAGAGGCGTCCCCGAGGTCGTCGACGACGACGACGTGCTGGGCGCAGAGCTCGGAGGGAAAGAGGGCGAGAAGAAGGTAGCCGACCGTCTCCCGGAGAACATGGAGCTGCGTCGGATCGGTCGAATCGCAGTCGAGGGTTAAGGAATGTGATCGAGGCTCGTACGAGCCCGAGTCGGTTCGATCGTAGACGACGACCTCGCCTCGCGAAGCGACGAAAAGAATGTCGTCGATCGCCGCCGGAGCCCCCGCCGCCACAGTCCCCACGCGATCCAACGTTTCTCGAGCCAGCACTGCCCCCGTGCTCAACACCAATTCTTCTCCAACGCAAAGCTCCGAAAAAATCTCCGTCTCGACCGATAGATCGCTGCCCCCCTCGAGGTCGATGCGCGCCAGCCCCTGGTCCGTCCGCGCAAACACTTCTCTCGACGCCGGCCCCCGCCGCCACAAACGCGTCGCGTTGTACGGCAGCGTCGTCGATATCCGCGTATCTAGGTCGTAAACCGTCACGTTTACGAGATCGCACGCGGCCGTCACCACTTTCCGCAAGCCGGCCTTGGCCACGTCGCACGCGGACACGGGGAGAGCCTCGCCACCCCACACGGCCACCGATGACCCCGTGGCAGCGTAGACGGCGTCGCCGACAGAAACGCCAGACACGCCTTCGAGCAACCACGTCGAACGCTCCCATTCGTCCAGTTTCACCTCGACCACACCCTCGGAGGTCGCGACGTAGGCGCGCCGCCGTCGCGAATCGACCGCCATCCGCGTCGCGCCGGTCATCAAAGTGACGCTGCTTCGTCGCGTGCTGCGCCGCCGCCGCCGCCGCCGCAGCAGAGACGCGTGCACGGCGATCACGCCGAGCGTCAGGGCGTTCACGATCGCGAGCACCCGCCACACTCGCCGCCGCTTCTCCTTCTTCTTGATGGGCGTCCACCCCTTCTCCACGAAGGACACGGTCACGTTCTCCTCCTCCTCCTTCTCCTCCTTGTACTCGATCGCGCGCATCGTCATTTCCTCCTTATTGCCACAACTACGAAAAGTTATAATAAGGTTTGCGCTTATTATAACGGCGGCGACGCCCTGTCTGTCAACACAGCAGCAGTATCTTCAAAAAATAATCGATTGCTCTATAGGATGGATGGATGGATGGATGGATGGGGGCGACAAAGTACATATGCGGGGAAGTGTGCCATGACCTCCTCCTCGGGTGACTTAATAATCTCTATCACGCTGGGACTTGAGGTCTTGAGTCTCCCTCATTCATATTCGCTCGAAGCATGGGACGGACACTACTGGTGGACAGTTTTGACCGATGCATGCACGAGGCAAAAGACAGTACCACGTTATCTGTTGTGTTTGATCCCCCTCGTCGTGCGTGCCAGAAGCAACTGGCCCCCCGTATGAACAGCTGCCCAAGAGCCGGCACAGCCGAGAGCTCTGTATTAAAGTTCGCCAACTTTGGTAGAAAAATGGCTCTCTGGCCTGGAAGCGGCGGCACTTGGCTGCTCTCCAATAAGTGCAGCGACGGTAACGTTCGGATTCTCGGGGTTGAAGTTTTGTGTGAAGGGACGGACGTCTCATCTTGATAACGAACGAGGGGCGGGAAACAAAGGTGTGGTGTCGCATCGCGAAAATAACGCTAGTTTTCGTCTTCCGTTCCCCTCGAGGTATCTTTCTGACAACGACGACGACGACGACGACCTGGTGCGTTGCACAAGTTTGAGCGTGGTGCCGTGGGGTGTTGAGGTTCAAAACGGCGGCACTACTGTCATCAGAGCCGCAACGCAGGCCAACTACGACAGTCCGAAGCATCGAGCACGTCTCGAATCTTGGGCAGGTCAAACTTGTGCAACGCACCAGGTCGTCGTCGTGCTCGATGCTTCGGACTGTCGTAGTTGGCCTGCGTTGCGGCTCTGATGACAGTAGTGCCGCCGTTTTGAACCTCAACACCCCACGGCACCACGCTCAGAGTAGGCAATAATGGCGGCGGTGGCGACGTGTCTTTTCTACGCCAAGTCTCAAACAAAACACCCTTCTCTGTTTCCGCGCTCTTTCCTTCCTCTGACCAATTATGACTTGCTGCTCAAAACCATTTTATTTAGGAGGGTGATGACACATTAGGATCGGAGAATAATAATAAAGCTTAGACCCATTAAGCTAGAGGGAGTACCAGGTCCCGCGCCATGGTGCTGCTTCGCTACGACGACTACACCCCCCCCCCCCCCGGTTGGTTGGTAGGATGTCGCAGTTACCGATGAGAAGGAAGTCTACCTAAGAAGAAGAAGAAGAAGAAGAAGAAGTAAAATGCGCCTCGTCAAAGGCGCGCTTGAAATTGGTGCGATCGATGACGTCGTGCCAGGGGGCGTGGGGCTTTAGGTCGGAGATGCTCGCCGACGTGCCGGCGTAGCCTGTTCGGGGATCCGGCGTGACAGCAAGGTAGGGGAAACGGCGGGCGATTACGTCGAGGAGGTGAGTTGCGACGAATTGGTTACCCTTGGGCGAAAGGTGGAGGCCGTCGATTAAAAAGGTCGGCCAATCGTGATGGAGCTGCATGAGGGACCACAAGTTGAGGCAAGGCACGCGTCGCTCTTTGGCCACTCGCTCGCACGCTTCGGCGTAACGGCCGGCCGATTCGTTGGTCCGCTCCAACACGCCCGTCGCCGAGTTCGGGTACCTCTGCTTCTGGTACTCGAGGCGCTGGGCGTGGTCGACGGGGGGCGGCGCGATGAGAACAGCGGGGCCCGGGGTCTTTTTCAAGATTGCCTTCAAGTTCGCCTCGAACTCGGCCAAAGGAACGTGCTGCCTCGCGTTGTGCGCTTCGAGGGACGCATCGTTCGCTCCGAGAAAGACCGTCGTCAACGTCCCGGTCTCGATCTCGCCGCGTTCCACGAGTTCCAGAATCCAACGGCTGTTGTAGCCACTATAACCGCGGTTCAGAACATCGCATCGTCTTTGGTAACGGTTGGCGACAGCGGCGCCCCAGCCACCCTCGCCGAACGACAGTTGCGTCAACGAGTCCCCCAACAGCACGATCCGCGGTCGCGTCGGGACTGTCGTCATGCGCCCGAGGACCAGGAGGTAGGCCACGCCACAAAACCCAATGCCAACAACCAGTGGCTCGAAGCGCGGCGACCCTCGACGACGCATCCTTGCCCTCTCGTCGGATCAATAAAACCGTTGTATTTTTCGAATTCTAAAAGAACATTACAAGAGAGGGAGGAAGAAGCTTCTTCTTCTTCTTCTTCTTGGAAGAAGGAACAAAAAACAACAACAACCAAATTCAGATCACAATGAAGCAGTACGACCGCACCCTCGCGTTGCTCCGGACAACCAACTCGCGGGCCTCGGAGGCGTTTCGGCAAAGCATCGAGCACGCCGACGCCGCGAGCATTGGCGCGCTCGCGGACCGCATCGAAGAGATGATCAGAGACCCGCGGCGCCAATGGTGGCCGCCATTGCGCGCGAACGGACCTCTCGCCGAGGCCCTTGGCTTCGAGGAACGCCCCGGGGGCTTCGTCTACGCTGGCCCGCGCACGCCCGCGGTGCGGGCCGAGCTAGCGCTCGCGGCGCGAGCGCTGAGAGCGTACGAACTGGCCAAAAAAGCAGCAGACGCCGAGCCACCTCTCGGGGCTGCCGGCACGGCAACCATCCTCGCCGTGCGCGACGACGGCACCGCGAGGCGCCGCCGCCGGTTTCACAGCTCGGATACCCTCGCCGACGTTCTCGGATGGCTCGGCGTGGAGATAGGCGATATCTCGAACCCCGCGTTCGAGCCCGAGGATATCGGTCGGTCACTCCAGGCTCTCGACATGTGGCCGGGCGCCGAGATTCGCCTCCGACGAGAGGAGAGGGCTCAAATTCCCTTTCGCGCTCACCTCGAGAAGGGCAAGCCCTCCGATCTCATCAAAGCGATCACCCGCCGCTTCGACGACAACGACGACGATATGGTTTCGAGGCCTGGAAAACCACCGGCGACACACTTCAACATCAAAAAACTCCACCCAAACAACAACAACAAAAACAACAACAAACGCCTTGCCCCGGCGCCGGCCTAGGGTTCTTGTCTCCGCGGAATAATTATTAAGAGAGACGCCGTATCTTGCGTTCTTGTGTGATGATGGGCGCGGATGATTTTGGATCTCGCGGCATCGTCCTATATGGCTCAAGTCGGGGATATGACGACCCAAGCTTATACGCTCGTCCGGACATCGCTTTTCTTGTCCTTCGTGGCACACGCCATGCAAGTGTATAAGGTCATGTCCTCAGGGCGCAATTAATTAACTAAGTAATGAATTTTTCTTCGAAGCCACCACCACCACCGACCGCTTGATGAGATTTCAAGCGCGTTTTGCTGCTGCTGTCTGGGAAGTTTACTACTTTTTTTCGTCCCTAATCAAAAACACGCGTCGCCGCACTGGTGGCTCTTCTTCCGAGTCTTTCGACAACATCCCCGGCCTTTGACGACGACGGCGGCGGCGCGGGGTTATGTATGTGGCTACCCGGCTGTTTCATCCAAGCGCGACTTTAGTTTACGAAGTGGTCCACTGGCTGGTTAGACTGATTCCCCCGTCTCTCTGCTATTACGAGATCTACGGATGCGACGACGTCCTTCTCGCAGCAGATCATCTGATATCACCGGTAGCCGCTGCTCGTACTTCCGGATCGGTCGTATTCTTTTTTTTCGCAGGCAGAGCTTATTGTTATCCACGTGCCTCCTCCATTGATGCTTGCTTGATACCAAACAGTGCTCTGCGTTCCAAGTCAAGCGACTATAATTTATTTGGCCGACTCGCCGCGGCGCAAAAATGACGCCTACGATACGTCTGCTCTCACTCGGGGCCGATCCGGATTCAAGAGCCGATTTTTTTTCTCAAGAAGTGCGCGTGCCGTTGGTAGAAGAGAGCGCCGAGATCGCCAACTTTGGTATTAGACCACGATGCGGAGTCACTCACTCACTTTCGCGGGCACAACACGAGTGGACCCCTCGACCCATGACTCGGCGGCCGCGCAAGCAAAGCAAAGCAATGTAATTACACCCCCGTTGCGCACGCAGTTGCTAGGAGTAGTAGTAAAAGTGTGTGATAATAACGATTGGTTCAATTTCGGGATTCTGTTCAAAGCACTATAATAAATAATTCCGTTGGTGGTGTTGTTTTCGGCTCGACGATGATGACGACGATGAACACGTTCAGCGTCGCGACGACGAGGTTCGAGGTGCCTGCGCGGTACGAGATGATCCGATTAGTCGGAACCGGCGCGTACGGGGTGGTGATAAGCGCGTTCGACTCGGAGACGCAGCGCAATGTGGCTATCAAAAAAGTACCTCGAGCATTTTGTGATTTGATAGATGCAAAACGCATTCTCCGCGAGATTGCGCTGCTGCGTCAGCTCGACCACGAGAACATCATAAGTGTGGTGAACATTCTCCCGCCGACGGACAGCGAGTGGCCGGACGTGTACATTGTGAGCGAGCTCATGGAGACGGACATGCATCGAATCATCTACTCGAAGCAAGTACTAACGCTCGAGCACGTCAGGTACTTTGTGTACCAGGTGCTGAGGGCTCTCAAGTACATGCACTCGGCCGATGTCCTGCATCGCGACCTGAAACCCTCGAACGTGCTCGTAAACAGCAATTGTCACCTCAAGTTGTGCGACCTCGGGTTGGCACGACCCGTCGACGAGGACGACGAGGAGGACGATGCCTTGACCGAGTACGTCGTGACGCGCTGGTATCGAGCGCCCGAGATCATGCTGAGATGTCAGGAGTATTCGAAGCCTATCGACGTCTGGTCGACGGGCTGCATATTCGCCGAATTGCTCGAGCGAACCCCTATATTCCCGGGGGAGGACTACATCGACCAGATCCGCATCATTTGCCTCAAATTGGGTAAACCGACGGTCGACGAGTTGGGCTTTGTTACCTCCGAAAAGGCCAAGCGCTTCATTTTAGACCTCATCCCCGAGACTTCGCGCGAGGAGGAGGAGGAGGAGTCGGAGTCGCCGCTCTTCCCGTTCGTCGAAGATTTTTTGGCGAAGGATTTGGTGCAGCGTATGTTGACCTTCGATCCGCGCCGCCGCCCTTCCGTCGAACAAGCCTTGGACCACCAGTTCATGGACGCCCTCCAAAATGGAGACGAACCCGTCGCCGATTTCAAGTGTTCCTTTGACTTTGAGAAACTCGACCTCGACAGGGATGCGCTCAAGGCCTTGGTATGGAAAGAAATGCTCCACTACAACCCGCGCCTCGAATCTATAATCTCCCCCATGATTCCGCCGCGGCAACTGCCGATTTTGGGACCCGCCAAGAACCGAAGGTCAGGCTCGCACGACCCAAAAATTAGGTTTGACTTGACGATGCCCCACCCGGCTCGCGGCTATCTCCCGCCACATCTCGCACACCAGCTGCGCCTCATCCAAGGCCCGCCGATGGGGATCACTCCTGGCATCGTCTCCTACCTTCCCCCCAAAGAAGGACCGAGTCCTGTCCTCAAAAAATAATAATAGCAGGCTGCTGCTGTTTAACTACTTTGAACTCCTATAGCTTTATCTGTAGCTTTCTTAGACCGTCGGCGCACCCAGCTGCCTGCCTCAGAGGACTAATAAACACCCTTTACAACGACGATGGACGGATTGTTGGGGATGGTCGACGCGCGCCTGCTTAAGAATGCGTAGTATTGAGGTGGCCGACCAACAAACAACAACATTTATGGCGACGAGTTCAAACAACGAGCGCCCCCACATGGTGGAAGCGAGAAAAGTCAGACGACAGGGACTCTTGCAATCCGAGAGTATATTATGGCTGAGCCCACTCTTGCTTTCGCTCTCGTGTCCTTATCGTTCGTTCGGTCAGAATAAGAATAATAATAATCATCTCGAAGAAGAAGAAGAAGAAGAAGTGGCACTCTCTCCCTTTTACCACAAGGACTGAAATTGGAGTACGCCGGCGACGACGTATGAGTGATAGTCATTGGAGAGTCGGCGCGGGTCGGGCCGTGGGGCTCGGTCTCGCTTTGGTGTGGGCGGTGACCTTCGTGTCGACGCGGGAGCGGCCGGTACTCGTCGAGGAGGAGGGATTCAGCGTGCGCGTGTCGAATCCGTACGAGAGGCGGTTGGGACGGAAGATCGGCGACGGCCTGTATCCGTTCGGGCTCCTCGTGGACGTCTCCCAGAAGACCAAGTTCGAGGCCGCGAGCGCCGTGCGGTGGGAGATCGAGGGCGTGGCCTCGACCGAGACTTTGAGCGAGGTAGAGGTGAAGTTTCCACACCCGGGCGACTTCCGGCTCGCGACGACCGACGGGTGAGCGTTTCGCTCACCCTAATAATAAAAAAAATACTCGCAGGTCGGGCAAGGTGGTGATGGAAGAGACGGTGCACGTGCGCGTCGTGCGGCGCGAACTCCGGGAGCTGACGACCGAGGAAGTCAGCGATTACTTCGACGCTCTACACGTCTTGTACACGATCGACGACGTCGAGGGGAAGTCCAAGTTCGGCGCAGACTACGTGTCCGCTTTCTGGCTCATCCGCGAACACCTGTACGGTGCGGCGCAGAGGGACTGCGACCACTGGCACGACGACGCCGGCATCATGAACCACCACGTCGGTGTGACGTGGGAGTTCGAGAAGGCGTTGAGGGTCGTGAACGGCGAGACGGCAGCTCATTATTGGGATTACGTGCTGGATGCGAAGGTGTTTGGGACCTCGGTGGAGACGATGACCAAGTCCCCAATATTTGGAGATTCGTGGTTCGGGGGTATTCCGAACGAAGAGTCCTCGCACGTTCTCGCGAAGGGAAGGTGGGCGTACACGCCGATCATGGCGAACGCGAGAAGCTATTCGAACATCACGAATCCGTACGGACTGCTGAGGTCGCCCTGGAATACGAACAAGATCCCGTTTGTGCTGCGGAGCCAGTACACCTTGGGCCAGCGCGGCGCGAACTTCCAGCTCCCTTCGTGCTCTGACTTCCAGTCTTACTTGACGTCCAAAGTCGTCCAGCTGTCGGACGTCCTCTCGGCGCTAAACGGAGCTCTCCACGGGCCGGTCCACATCATGGTCGGGGGTCATTGGGGCGACCAGAAGCCGATTTGGAACCACCTCGCCACCCATACCGACCAGTCCATGTCGCAGTTGCTGTTGTTTAGCAAGTTCATGTGGCGCCAGGGATACGTGAGATGTCCGGAGAAATGTTCGACCGACGCGCCGCAAGATCAGTGCATGTGCAGCTGTCCCGCCGATATCGTGCGGGGTCGGAACGCGCGCGAGGTTTTGGAAGCAGTGGGTGGCTTGAACTCCGACATGCCGTTTTTGGAGTACTGGGAATTAAGCGCCGAAGCAACCGGAGGGGATCAAGACGTCACTTATCAGAATTTGTTGAACGCGCTCTGCCACGTGGGCTTTCCCGGGGAAATGTTTACGTCGGCTGCCCCCCAGGACCCGATATTCTGGCCACTCCACGGCAACGCCGAGCGGTTTTTGCAGTACGTGCGTCTCATGAAGCACTCGGGCATGATCGACCTGGACGAAACGTGGGACTACGCTCACCTAGACGACGTCGCGTCCGATACGGGGGTCGTGTGCGACTGGGATAACGTTGGCGGCATGGATCTGCCAAATTGCGTGCGCGCCACGTGCCCGGGTCATCACGAGGACGATTTGCTGCCGTTTACGGATCTCTTGGACGGCCAGTTGATGACGAACAAGGAGTTTTACTTCAATATCTCGACACCGTTCGCGGACTCGCGGCTCGACTACGTCTACAACTCCCTCAGCTACTGGCCAGGCTGCGACAACAACACTCTCTACACCCCAACTCTTCTTCTTTTAGAAGAAGAAGAAGTCAGCACCGCCCAAACAGAAGATGAAGAAGATACGACGGAGAAGGAAATCCCGTTGTTTCCGGGACAAGATTTTTGGATATACAAACACGCTCTCGCGGCGAGGACGGGCGAATCCGACGATCTGAGCACGTTCGCCTTCGAGATTCTGGGATATCAGGTCGAAAAGGAGGACATCGGGTGCCACGGCATCAAGACCTCCGTCAACACCTTCCCCCCCGGCCAATTCCAGCTGCATTGGGTCGCGTCGACGATCCTCGCGAACGACCCAATTCCCGTGGATACGTGGGAACAATTCTTTACCGATCTTAACGGCGACATGTCCGAGTTCAACATCTTCATGCACAACAAGGTGACGATGTTCGTGCTGAACATCACTCTCATGTCCGACAAGTTAAAGGAGATGGGGACGCCGACGCTCCGTCGACAGTCGACCGGGTATACGTCCGGGGGCTCGGATTGCGCGCTGGGCCACGTCATTTTCCAGCTGGCGGGCCGCGCCTACGAGTTCGTGGGAGCCCTCGCAACAACAGATGATGAAGAAGAAGAAGGAGAAGAAGAAGATTTGCGGTGGTGGCCTCCGTGGGACGCCTCGGAGTGCCCGGACGCGCACGGATTCGAGGAGAAGGATCTTGACGTCTGGGTCGGCCAGTACCTCGCCGCGGGCGCGTCCTGCGACCCCAACTGCACCGCGTGGGCCGAGGAGCGGGGATTCCATCCGCCCATGTTTGCGGGGGGTTCCGTCGGGATCACGAAAGACTCTCTCGGCGCGACCCAAGGCAGCTCTGTTGACGTTCTGTTCAAGGATCTCGAATATCTCGCGGCCCTCGACATCACTACTTCTAGCTCCGAGGGGTGCACGGTGTTTACGATACCAACGCTGGTCGCGGGAGGCTACGAGGCGCCGGTCAAGTACGTTGTCAACGAGAACCTTCCCGGCCAGGCGGATGTGGAAAAGTACAACTCCTACATCCACGGCGTTCACGTCAACGCGACCGGCTCGGACGAAACGTGGGCGTCGTGGGATCATTGGCTCGACCAACACTTTGGGCTCGAGTACGTGGGAAACAACTCGGACGCCATCGCCTACGCCTTGGATCAATATCTTCCTGGCCGCCCCGTCGGCCAACGGACCGCCTATCCCAACTGGCCGATGGACGACGCGCACTCTGATTTGCATTGGTACGTCGGATACGACGGACCGGTCGCCTGGGAGTGGTGGGTGATGGCGCCTACCTCAAACTATTCGACGGATCAGATGGCGATTTTGTGCAGCTGCGTCCCCGAGAACAACCTGAACATCTACCAACAGCGAACGGGGGCCACCGAATGCACAGATATGGCTTTGATCCAAAACCTCGAGCTCGATATTATTAGTACGCCAAAAAAAAATAATTTCGCGTTTGTCGGCGGGGATTTCGTGCTGTATAAGCAGGCGCTGCCCGTATCTGTGGGGAGCACGTCGGCGTTGGCGGAATTCGCGTACGAGATCTTGGGCACCGACGTCTACAGGACCGACATCGGGTGCAAGGGTATGAAGATGTCGGTGAACGTCAACCCTTCGGGCTTCCAGCTCCACTTCGTCGAGTCTCGGATCTTGGCGGCTGACCCCCGACCCATCCAGCAGTGGCAAGACTATTTCGAAGACCTCAACGGCGACCTCTCATCCTTCAACGTCTTCATGCACAACAAGGTCACTCTCTTCACGACGCAGCTGGACGAAATGAAAGACAAGCTCGACGCGATGGGCAAGCCGCTGATGCTGCGTCGCTCGAGCGGCTATTACTACCAAGGCGAGGACACTTCGCTCGGCCACGTGCTGTTTGCTCTGGCTGGCCGCATCTACGAACTCGTTGGACCCACGAACCGCGACTGGCACGAGTGGTCGGACGCCGAATGTCCCCTCGCCCACGGTTTCGCGGACAAGCGCCTCGACTCGAGAGCCGAATGGTTCCGCGAAGTCAACGACATCTCCTCAAAATCCCAGCAGTGGAAGAACAACAGGGGATTTTACCCCCCAATGTTTGCCGGCGGTTCAGTTTTGATTGGCGCCTCGGACCTCGACGACGACGGCGGCGGCGGAATATCAGTGCTGTTCCAGGACCTCGCGAACGTCGCGGGCTTGGACGTCCACGCCACCGAATCATCATCCGACGGATGCACCGTCTACGAGATCCCGACCCAGGTCGTCGGTCCCTACTCGGCCCCCGTCAAGTACGTCGTCAACACGAACCTCGAGAACCCAGGTCTCGAAGAAGTCTCCGAGTACAACGCGTACGTCCGCGAGATACACGACGATTACACGGGAAAAGACAAGACCTGGCACATGTGGGACCACTGGCTCGATCAACACTTTGGCCTCGAGTACGTTGGCAACAACTCGGACTACGTTGCGGGCGCGTTAGACTTGTACCTCCCCGGCCGTCCCGTCGGCCAGCGCGTCGGCTTCCCCGGTCTCCCGTACGACGACCTCGACTCGGCCGTTCATTGGTACGTTGGCTACGCCGGACCCCTAACCTGGGAATACTGGATCAACACCGGCGACAACTACAACACCACCACCATCGCCGAGCTCTGTTCCTGTATCCCCGAAAACTCCCTCGAACTCTACCACCAGCGCACCAACATCGGCGTCTGTACGGACTCCGGCCTCCTCGAGACCCTCGACGACGACGGCACCGCTTCATCATTCTAGGTATAATTAATTATTGTTGTTCATTTGCTGCTTCTACCTTGCGAACTGGTCTCGCGGTAGAGGAATACACGTTGATCTGAATCATCTTCTCCAAATCCAGAACGTACAACTGGCCGCGGTGCTCGAACTCGACACGCGGTTCGCCCCTCACCCTCGCCTCCTCGACGATTCCGTTTATTTCCGGCGCGAAGTCGAACCACCCCGCCTCTCCTCCGTGTGCCTGCCACTCAAAAAAACCGGAACGCGGAACGTAATCCACCGCCTCAACGTCGATAACCTCGTCGCGACGACCCGGCCATATCTCGCTCAGAATTTCGTTCAGTTCTTCTTCGTCCCCAGTTCTCAGCACTCTTTCGCAGGCGCGGAGGATATCTATCCGTTTCGTCTTATCGTACGCGCGTTTCGCGCGCGGATACAAGTCGAAGAACGACGGCAGCACCGTCTCGACGCTGTGGCTCGTCGCGTCGACGGTGCTCTCGATCTCCTTCGTGCTCGCCTTGCGCTTCCTCAGCACATCCAACAACACCTCACTCTCGTCCATTCCTTTTAGGGGTTTAGGAATAAATAAATAAATAAATAAACCCATTTAGGAATTGTTTTAATTATTATTAATTTGGGGCCGGCCGGCGTTGTTGTTGTTGTTGTTGTTGTTGGAAATGCCGGCTGTAAACTCTCGTTCTGCTCTCCATCGAAGGCCCTCTTGACCTGTGACGTCTGGTTGACCGGCGCCCGTCGCCAACGTAGCGCATGGACCCCCCACTCGAAGGTGCTGCCCGGAGCGCGTCGAGCATATGGTCTTGGTCTCTCGGAGAGTAGAACCAAGCCCGCGGTGTCGAGGACATGCCGTCGACGGACGGACGGACGGCTTCGGCTTCGCCGACCCAGCCCGGATCTTATCTCGAGGAATTGAATTGGGGTTAAGATCCGAAGGCCTCATACTAGTACTCGGCGGTCGCTCGCGACGAGTTGTTGCGGATTATCCTGGCAGACTCTGAAGGAGGCTGGCTGACTGGAGCTCGAAAACTGACGCGCTTCCGGTGAAAACTTGACGAACGACCTGGAGCGCTCCTCGACTACTCAGGTCGCCGAACCGATTGGCGACCGCCTTGGCCTCGCCAGCCGCGCTCTGGTCGTCGTCGGCGATCTCGTCGTACGCGCTGAGCGTCTCCCCTTCTCCGTTTTGGCTCTCTTGAGCTGCTGCAGGGTTAGGGTTGTATCTTAGCACGGTCGTGAGAACTGCCTGCCTTCTTTTGAGCAAGCACACTTTGATCATATATCTGTAGAGGGACTGTCTCGGCTCGCGCCTAGGACCTACCTCCCTGGGGCGTCGGTATTTTCATGCATGCTCCAGCCCTTCCAGCACCCCCTTGGATGGAAGAAGAGTTACTTAAGGGTCCATCATGGACTCGAGGGCGAGGAGCTCGTCGAGGGGCATGTGGTGGTTTTTTTCTCCTCCTCCTCCTCCTCCTCGGTCGTGGCGCGTCGCGGCCGAGAGGAAGAGGGCGGGGTGCTGGATGAGGGGGGTCGAGGTCGAGAGACGCCAGAGGAGGTGGGGGCGGAGGCGAGCGGCAGAAACGACGAGGCGGCCAGGGTTAGCGGGGTCTACGCGGGCCTCGATGCCGTGCTCGGTGCGGAGGGTTTCCTCGACGAATTCCCGGAGGATTGGTTTGTTTTTGCTGCGAAGACCGCGACCCACGACGATTTTGAGATCAGAATTCGGGTTGGCCTCGCGGAGAGCGGCGCGAAGCGCGCAGGCCGCGGCCGCTCGGGAGAAGTAGTGGAGGTCGATGGTGTTGGGTCCCTCGGGGTGCGCATGCGAGAGCTTGCCGCGCACCCTCGCGGCAGCGTAGACGATATCGGCGCGCTCGCGCTGGCCGGCTAACTTCAAGGTCTCGAGCACGGCGACGTAGGTTCGGGTCGCGGGTTCGAGTCCTGAAGTTCGTCGCATCTCCCGGAGGAGCGAGATCGCGCGCTTCCAGCCGTCCTTCGTGTCGTTGCACTGCGCGAGGATGGCCGCGTCGTAGCAGGATGCGTCGACCGAGACGCGGCGTCGCGCGGCGAGGCGCACGACCGCGGCGGCTTGGCGCGAGGCTCCGCCTCTCTCGCAGGCGACGAGGGCAGCGCCGATGGCCCCGGGCTCTATGGGGATGCGGTTCCGGACCATCTCCGCCAGCAACCCCAATCCGTCGCGCCACCTCTCGCGCGCCACGGCGGGGTGCGCGCAAGCGGCGAGCGCGGCCGAGTAAGACACCGCGTCTGGATCGGAAGCGGAGATCGCGTTTCCTTTTTCGAACTCGTCGAACAGAGCGAGGGCTGCCTCCACAAGGCCCCCCGCTCCCAAAGCGCTGATGCCCGCGTTGACGGTGGCGCGGTCCAGGAGGCCGTAGGTGAGCCGCGCGTGCTTGAAAACGGCGATCGCCGCTTTGGCGCTACGAGAGGTGGCCCCCCGTTCGCACGCCGCCAACGTAGCCCGGCACACGTCTTCCGAGGCGCGGTTGGCTTTGACGGCGCGGTCCAGGAGCCGGACAGCAGTCTTCCAGTCGACGCGAGTAATGGCGGCCGTGTAAGACACCTCGCTCGGGTCGATCAAACTCTCAAAAATTGAGATCGCTGTCTCCGGAGGAGCGACGGAGATCGCGGCCGACGCGGCGTGCTCTGACCGGAGGCGCGGGGGTATCGCCTCGAGGAGCCGGAGCGCGGCGTCGGGGTCGTCCCGGCACGCAGCGACGGCGGCGGCGTAGACCTTTTTGTCGGGTCGCACCCCCTCTCCTTTCATTTTTTCGACCAACGACGCGGCCGTCTTCGCGCCGACGCCGCGCGTCGCCAGCACCGTCGTGTACGAAACTGCGTCGCGCTCGGGCATGCGTTCCAAAACCTCGAGGGCCTCGCGGGGCCTCCCGGCGGCCTTGAGGGTCTTGAGGAGCGCGTTCGATACGAAGATATTTTCGCCCCCAAAGTCCTCGAAGAGAGCGACGGCTCGCGGCCACCGCTCGGGCGCGTTCGCGAGGGCCGACAGGGCGCTGCTGTAGGTGAAGGCGTCGGGGGCTGCGATCCGACCCTTGGCTGCCGCGCGCCCCGCGCTCTCGAACAGGCTCAGGGCCTCTTCCGTGAGCCCGACGCGGCCGCAGGCGGCGATCAGCGCGTTGTAGGACCGCAGCTCGTTCAGCGTCGAGACCGGAAGTCTCTCGAGGAGCCTCGACACCTCGCTGCCTTGCTTCAATCTCCCGGCCCGCGTCACCGCGGCGACGGCATCGCGTTCCACCACCACCTGGAGCCCGCTGACGCAGCAGAGAAGCGGCACCAAGCACCTCATCATCTGGTGTCACGCTTACCCACTTCCCTAACGAACCGGTCAACAGAAGAAGTTTAAGAAGGAGACAGCAGCGATGGCTCCTCCGGCCTCGAAAGAGCAAAGACGCGCGCGACGGGGGACGGTGAATAAGAAGAAGAGGAGTAATAATAATAGCGTGGTCGTCGTGTTGACCAAGTTCGGGAAGACCTCGCTCGCAGACCTGAAGAAACACGTGAAGGAAACCGTCAAGACGGGCCACGGGGCGATCAGCATGAGTGCGGGAAAGGGTACAGTTTCCTTCCGCGTCCGCGCCGACGCCGAGCTCGCTGTCAAGGCCTTGGACGGCTCGGAGGTGGGCGGCCACACCCTCGCCGCCACGCTCCCGGGGGGGGGTGGCGGCCCGAAGACGGCCGCAGAATTGGACGCCGAAATGGACGCCTACATGAGCGGGGTTCCGCTCCAAAAGACGAAAGACGGCCAAACAGCAAAGGACCTCGACGCCGAGATCGACGCGTACATGGCCGGCAAGAAGCCCGAAGACGAGGCCCGCGACGCCCTCGATGCCGAGCTCGACGCCTACCGCGAGAACAAGGACGAAAACGCCAAGGAGGGGGAGGTGCCTGCCGCCGAAACCGCCGCAAAGTAATAGATAATGTAGAAGATTTTTTTTTTTTTTTGCCCCCTCTCATACCTACCTCCCTGCCTGCCTGCCTACCAGTTGTGCGGGAGGCCCGGGATGGAGCCCGGAACGAGGTCTGCCGCGAGAAAGGCGGTCGCCGCGACCATCGCGAGGCGGCCGTTGTTGAGCTCGGCGAGACGCTTGGTTGCCTTGGTCTCGGCGGAGAGCGCGTCGAGCGTGCCGAGCGGATCCCAGAGACGGCCGGCCGGAAGCGGAACGACTCCCGGAATTCCGCCGTTCATCGGGTGGGGCTTTGCCGTCTCCCCGAGCCATTCCAATATCCCCACGAAACCCACGATCTGCAGCTTCCCGGCGTCGGGCAGCGCGGTCCAGGCGTCGAGGCCTTTGCCGAGATCTTTGAACGCGACGCCCGAAGCGACTTGGCCCGGGAAGCAAATTCCGATTTCGTTTGCGATCCACCCGACAGTCGCAGCCATCGCCACGCGCCCGTGCTTGAGCTCTGCCGCGCGGTACCACCGCAGAGTCCGGTCCGACCCGAATTTCCGCAATTGCAACGGATCAAACGACGGAAGCGGCGCAGAACTTCCTTCCATTTCATCGAATAAACCCTGTTCCTTCTCCGCGGCCTCGAACACCTCGAACATCTCCTCGAGCGACAGATCCATCGGCTCCTGCTCCCCACGCAACACTCCTTTGGGGGGGGACTTGCCCACGGGCGCGAACGCGACGCTGCTCGCGATCAAGGCGATGAGCCACGTCATCTTCTCTGGGGGTCAAAAGGGGTTTGTTTCGACTTCGACACAAAAAAAAAAAAAAAAAGTCACCCCGTTTTCTTCTGCGAGAGCGCGGGGGTAGGGGTGGTTGGCCTTTCTTAGGGTCCGAGGATGGATGACGTCATTCACAGTATCCCCTAACACTCCCCCCGGGTCGGATAAGAAAGTTCGTACGAGCCGTTAACTATGTTTCAGTTTGTACTAAGACATACTCAACGGATCGCTGAGCTATGTTCATTTGTACTCAAGCAGTATGTGCCGCCACGCCGCGACGAGATCGTCGCGATGGAACTAGTCCCCATTAGTAGGCTTTCTTCTCTCAGCCTGCTCGATCTCGGAGTTGCATGCTGCGCCTACCGCGTAAGGGGGGGATTACATGATGGCGACGACGAGGCGGACCTTTCTTTATTGGGACGGACTACAAGCACGATTATGCCATCATCGCTCGCCCCGCCCCGCCCCGCCCCTGCGGGTGGAAAGAAAGAAAGCAAGCAAGCAACCCACAACTTCGTTCGCTATCAACGGTGTTCTGCTGGCACCAGACGGTATCCTTGTTGCTAGCGTCCCCGCCCGTTGTTGGACGGCTTGGTCCGTTCGTTCGATACCAAGAACATACATCATCCTCTCTTCGGACGTAAACAACTCCACAACAACTTTTTTTTTCTTCACGTTGATGATAATCTCGAGATGCTTTTTGGACTCGAGGCCAGCCCAGTGCAAGGGGCGTAGGATAATAATAATTCTAGCGCCGGTGGGATCAGAGTCACTGGGCGATGAGAGGGGTTCTAGAAAGGGGAATTGAGGTCGAGTTGAATTAGTTTTTGTCGCCAGTAGGACATCCCGGTGGTGGTGTTGACCGAGCGAGTTTGTGGTCAGAAAGTTGAATTTGCGGAGTGTCTTCTTCTTGTTGAGACTACGGCCGTGCGCGAACTCTGGGGACCCGCGGGGACGTTTGGAGGATGCGCATCAGGAAGAGAGCATCGCATCTTGAATCCAAGGGAAGCGATACCATACGGGCAACGCGGCCTCTGCCCGGCAAAGTTGTCGGCGAGAGATGTGGATGTGCTTTGATGTGATGTTGCACTCACAGGTTTTCTGGCGACATGATGTAACGCGGCACATCGCGCGCGGCGAGCACTGTGCGTGAAAGCATCGTAGACGACTGTAGACAACGTCGGTTAGGCACAAAGATTCCGCGCCGCGAAGGAGGATGGCGAGGATTACGACCGACGTTCGTTTGGCAGGGATGCAGATTTCGAGGGAAAGACGTGCCAGCAGTACCGAACGCCGCTGCCGCCTTCTTCAAACGAAAGTAGTCAGCGTCCTCAGAGTCACTGCAGTCGCGAAAATGTACGGAGCCCGCGTATTTGAATTTCGCCACCGCGGGGATATGACGGCCTACGTCTCTAAGTCGGAGAGGCCGGCCGGCACCATAGTAGGTGGTTCGGGTCACATCTGCGTGCGCCGACTCTCCGAGTGTGCGACGTACCCTCGGCGCCGCCGCGTTTTTCGTTGTAGCGACGTCCGGTGACTACGTCATCTCGCATCATCCTGAAAACTCGCGCTGGTTCCCGACCTTCGCGACGTCGCCATGAAGAAATGGTGAAGGCCGCCATTTATAGAACGAAAAGAACCGGACCTAGGACGACATCACCCTGCTTAACGCCGATGATGGAGTCGATCGAGGCGGTAGCGCCGAAGACGGAGAACGGCACTCGTATACTACGGCGGAGTCCTATATAATGAGTCGTACGAGTTTCGGAATCTTGATACCACTTGCGAGAGTAGTTCCCGCGAGAAGGACTTGACGAAATCAATGAATAGAAGCTTATATTTCCATGCCGTGCTCACGACGCTTCTTCAATGCCATCATCAGGCTGCTGCAGGTTGCCTCGGCAGTCCCCCGTTCCGACCATAAGCCGCACTGCGATTTGTTTTTTTTCGAGCTCATGACACCGAGACGCGGTGTCGTATGATGTTGGAGACAATCTTTTGCGCGAAAAAAAAACCTCGAGCATTCATCTTCACGCCGCGATCGGAATCTGGCCGGAAGCAAAAGAAAGGTCACCTTTCTTTCTTCAGCAATATACGAAAAAGGCCGATATTATCCCACGCTCCCGGTTGTTTCTCGGACGACCGGAAATCGTGCACTACAGTTCTGAGGATCCTTCCTAATCGTGCTCTGACGACCAGCGAGCGTCCGCCATATCTCCGCACGAACGCCAGATGGTTCCAGCAGCTGAAAAAACATTGAGCTGCCGCACGGCTCGACGAATCTCGTCGTCTGACGGTACAGCACAAAGTTCATCACGGATCGGCCGCTGTGCTGCTATATCCTCAATGACTTCTGCGTCAATACAAGGCTGGCGGTGAAAAAGCTTCGCAAAGTGTGAACGAAACAGTTCGGCAATTTTTTCCTGACGTGTCGAACAGCGCGCACCATCCGGCTTCGCATACGAGTGTCTGACGCGACGACCTATCCTTGGACAAGCCGCTCTGAAGACGGCAGACAATCTCCCAACATCGTTTCGTGCCACCAAGCGACTCGCAGCCGGCATTCAGCCCGTCACACATCGAGCAGATCTGGCGTTCCGTTGCCTGTATACCACGGCCTCAGAGAGACTTCGCGACGAGCAACTACTCTCTCAGAGGAGTGAGGAGCAAGCGGCGCGCCGAAGATGCTGCCGTGAATGCTGCGAAAGCCGAGTTGCGCGTTTGTTTACATTTCGGGTGATAGATATTATCTTAGCTGTGAACCAACCCAGTTCGTTGCGTCGCGTACGGTTTGCCGCGGCACAAGCCGTTGCTCGCGCCGCCGTCTCCGATTTGGAGCACGCAGAGCCCGCGTCCGCTGCTCCGCGATGTTAACCCACGAGCACTGCATGTGTCGAGCGTGCCCCAAGCCTGATTACCTTTTTCGACACCCAGTATCTCAGTCTAACAAGTCGTCGCCCGCATCTTTTGCAGTGACATCGACCTTGCCCACTCGAGGGTTTCGACTTTTCTCCCGCTCCTCCCCTCTCGCCTACTAGCACGCACTGGTGCTACCGTTCGCGCGAAGACCGCCGCCTTTTCCTAGGAGGCCACTGCCGTGCCGGCAACTTCCCTCATCTCCCGCCGCGTTCTCGATGGCGCTGTCCTTTTTCGCGGGAAGAGTTGACGAGTGCCGATTGGAACCACTTCGGAACACCTCGTTCCACTCTCGCTGGTCTCGTTGGTGTACAGGTCCACAACTAGTGTGATCGACCCCATTTTGTTGTGTAACTCTGGCACGACCCTTTAAAGCCACAACTCAAATCGCGCTCACCAGTGGCAGCACTCTGGAATCTCGCCCGCCTCTTCGCGAAGGCGCGCATCCCCTATACCACGTCGAGCCGTAGCCAGAGTTCATCTCTGCCCTCCCAGTTGCTGCTAGTCGGCGGCGGCGGCGTCGCTTGGCCACCACCGCGGTCACAACCCAAATTGCACGGTCCACGATTTTCCCTATACGCACCCGACTCGTAACAAGCGGCGAATTTGTCGCGGACGTCGCGCTCGGTCTTGGAACGACTACGCGCCCCAGCCGCCTGCCAACCCGGCGGACGCTGCTGCACCGTCGACCACCGCGCGTCCCTCGTTGCGCCCCAATACGCCCGCCGTGGTCGCGACGTCGACGCGCGTGCTTGCCTCCCTAGCAAAAATGGTGTGCCAGTCGTCCAACTACGCCCCCGAGGCGCCTACGGCGGCCGTCGAGTCTTCGTCGTTGGCTACTTTAATGAATGCAGTACCGCCCTTCGCGGCGACCCCTTCGACGTGCACTTGGCTGATCATTGCAATAATGCATACCATTCTGCAACTGTAACACGCTCGTTCTTCCTCAGCATCACCATACATCGCGGCAATGCCCGCGCACTCCTCGCCGTGGCGTCGATGAACCTCAGCGGCGTGCGTACGCTCGAGCTGCCCGCGATGGGTGCAACGCATCGGTGGTCTGTCTCAGAGAGAGCCGGTTCTTTTTTGCCAAAGGAAGACCTGCTCTAACTGGTCTTCGCTCTAGCGATGGGCTCTAACCCCTCGGCCTTCACCCTTCCGGCCCGTCTTCCTTATCCTCGTCCGCTTCCATCACCCTCATCACCTTGTATGTGCTCGTCGCGGCACCAATAAATCTCCCTGCGCAATCAACTTAAGACGACGCGCTAGTTAGCTCGACGGTGCCGGGGGATTGCTGCTGCTGCGAGTCGGAGGTATCCTCGAGTAGGTTTGCGGCGCGTTGGTCGCCTCGCGAAGCCAAGCGGCCCGAGATGCCAGACCCATCGCAAAGGCGCACAAGTGTGCGACGGTAGTAATCGGTTGCGCGGTGATGGCGTAGTAGATAACCGCAGCCCCGTCGACGAGCGACAGCGAGACCCACAAATCCGTAGCCCCCCACAAGGCACACCAAACGATGGACACACCCGAACACCCAACGACAAGGCAAAGTCCGATCTGGAACGCGGCGAAGAACGAGAGCAGGACGATCCGCCGGCGGTTTGGCTTCGCAAGGAACGCGACAGCATTCGCGACGACGAGAGAATAGTTGAGCGCGACGTCTGACAGCGAGTTGTTGTACGACAAGACGCACGCCAGATCCCAACGCTCGCACTCCATTACTTCTTCCGTTGAATACTCACTCCAACGGTACAAACATCCTGTTGTTGTAAAGGAATGAATCTTTTGTTGCCTCTGCTGATCACATCATAGGTCGTCCTTTGACCACCAACGTAGGAGGTACTCCTTTCCTCACCCTTTTGCCACATTCCTCGACACCTAGGAAACGGAGGAATCTCGGAGTAGGCGTCATCCCGCGCGCCGAACTATTGTCCGATCGCACTGCGTCCTCGAGACGCGAGGGTGGGGGAAGTGCCTCGATGGCGGCCGTCTTAGGGGTGGCGTCCGTGGGTGGTGTCGCTCGTCGATGTCTGCGGCGGCGGCGGACTGAGTTTGCGTGTTTCCACCACGACATAAGCGGTCACGGCCAACAACATCACCGCCGCAAAGACGATCACGCCTTTGTCGACGCCCGTGTCGAACGAGTCGACGACTTTGTTGACGCCGTTGTCGAAGAAGTCGATATAAAGTTGTCAGCTTTCCTGTGGAAACGACGGAGCGTGAGGTAGGACGCCCAATGATATCATCCCCCTATGGAAGAAATGAGCTCCTTGAGCGCACGCCCCAAGGTCATCGCCACGAAGAGAGTTCCACCATAATAGGACTAGGAGGTTTTTGAATGTCGACTGCTAATAAGAGGAGTTGTTGTTGCTCGCGCCGTGAGGCTCTGTGACGCAGCAAACTAGCCAAGACCATGAGACTCTGCCCAACTTGGGGTGAGGCTACTTTCTTCGGGTTAGTGCTCCCTGACAGACAGACAAACGAGCGAACTGCGTTGGCGTCGTTCGCGGCGTCGTCAGGTTCTAAACGACCATACTTATAGCAGCCAGTCAGTCAGTCAGTCAGTCAGCCAGTCAGTCAGTCGACTAGGTGCTTTGCGAGATTGTGTACGGAATGTGCACCCCTCTTAAACTACGTCCAAGTCCGTCTCTGGTTTACTTCCATGCGTACGTAGAGGTGCTAAACTTTGGACCACGACGACGACGACGACGCACGTTGGTTGTACTACAAGACAAGCCGCACTATTTCACTCACTCATAAGAGTGGCAGATTGATAGAATATCGCAGACTAGGCTAAAAAAAAACGAGAGAAAGAAAGGAAGTCCGCGAGGAACGGGCGGGCGGGCCGGAAGAAAAAAAAGAATATTTTTTTTAGGGTGAGTTGAGGAGGCGGCGGGCGGCGAAGCGCTTGGCGATGGCCTCCTGGAAGTGTGAGGGGAGGACGTCGATGGAATTCGCGCGCACGGCGAGGAGGGCGGCCTCGTTTACGACGTTGGCGAGGTCGGCGCCGGAGAAGCGGTCGCACTTGGCGGCGATGTGGTCGAGGTCGACGGTGGGAGCAAGTTTGACTTTGCGGGCGTGGACTTTGAGGATGGCGACGCGTCCCTTGTGATCGGGGAGGGGAACGACGACGGTCCTGTCGAGGCGACCGGGTCTGGTGAGCGCCGGGTCGAGGACTTCGGGCCTATTGGTGGCGGCGACCAGAACGACGGGCGCCTTGAGTCGCTTCGAGTCGAAGCCGTCGAGTTCGCAGAGGATCTGGTTGAGAGTTTGCTCGCGCTCGTCCGAGTGGCCGAGCAGGCCGCGGGCCTTGGCGACGGCGTCGATTTCGTCGATAAAGACGATCGAGGGCGCGCACTTGCGAGCGCGCTCGAAGAGCTCGCGAACGCGCGCGGCGCCGCGGCCCACCAGGAGTTCCACAAAAGCCGACGCCGAGCACGAAAGGAAGGGAACGTTTGCCTCGGCGGCGCAGGCCATCGCGAGCAGAGTTTTGCCCGTGCCGCTCGGGCCGGTGAGCAGGATGCCGCGCGGGCACTTGGCCCCGATGGCGGCGTACTTCTCGGGGTGACAGATCGCGTTCACAACTTCCTCGAGCTCTCGCTTGGCCGAATCGACGCCGGCGACCATCGCGAACCCCCGGAGCTCGTCGTCTTTCTTCTGCACGTACCTTCGGCCGACCGAAGGGTCTTTCGGTCCAGATTGCGCGCGCATTATCAAACGATACGCGACGGCGAGATACGCGAAGGGCGCAATCAGCGCGATCGACTTGCTCAACACCTTCGAACTCGGTCGGGACGGAGTCTCGTCGAGCCACCCGAAAGCGCTACGGTGCTTCGACAGCGTTTCGACCAGCCACCGCATGTCTAACCACGGCACCAACATCGCCGAGTACCGTTCGCCGTTCGTCAGTTTCACGTCCAGCCGCTCCACCCCGATCAACACCTTCGACACGGCCCCGCGGGCGGCGTCCTCCGCCACATCCGACAGCAGCCGTATCTCCCGCGGTTCGCGGGTTACCATTCTCGACAAAGTCGACCCATCGTCGCAGAGGCTCTTCTCCCCGGCGAACGACCGCACCACCCACGCGAGCTGCGTCCCGAACCACGCGACCCACATCCGCACCTGTCGCTGATGCTGTCCGAGCACGCCCCCTACCCGCAAGAACATGCTCAAGCTGCTGTGTCGCATGCTTCTATTCAACCGATATCAGTATGTACCAAAACTGTGTGAACCATGCGAACCCTGCCTGCGAACCCTGCCTGCGAACCCTGCCTGCCTGCTCGCGTCAGGTTCTACATCGTCCCAGAAGCACCTTCCTTCAACACAGAAAAAAAAAAAAAAAACGACGGACCTGGGCGGCGGCGATTCTACTTGAGCGCCCGACCATTTTCCCGCACGGCGGCGAGGGCAAACTCCTCGACTCTCTTTAGAATGTCTGGACTCGAAACCGGATAAGGATGAGGCCGCGGTAGCGCCTCGCTCGAACAACTTGAGCAACCCGACCCGCGCGCGCTCCACTGACGGTGCGAGAACGATATCGGTGAAGTTGAGGCCAAACAGAACAGCTGCCTTTAGGACCCAAACGGACGAGGAAAATGGAGGAAAATGTCGAACCAGGTTGCGTAGCTCACGCCCATAAAAGGCTCGCTCGCTCGTCGAGGTTCTGTTTGATCACCCATCGCTAGGTGGAGATCTGCACCACGACCTGCGGCGTGCTCTCGAGCAGACCTTCGAGGCAAGCAAGCAACTACGAGATTGTGGATATTTCGTGCTGCCTTGCGGCGGGCGAGCGATCGTCGGCGCGCATCAACGCTTCTCGAGCGAGTGAGAACGAGGCGCTCGACGAAAGACGTAGAAGAAGACGAACGAGTATCTGAGCCTCGGTTTTCAAAATCAGCTGCTTGAAGCGAGCAAAGTTCGAAGATAACGATATGCTTGTTGACGTTTCTCCAGGGGATGCGGAGATGCAGGGGCAAAGGGAGCTAAAAAATAACAGTCCGCCTCACCGAGTGAGTGAGGCAGCTAAGGATCAGAGAACCATGTTAGTTCCACTGGCCTCGGCACACGACAGACTACACGTAGAGATCAACATCTAACTATAACATGGAGACACCTCTACGGGGCGCGTTAATCTATGAACTGAGCGTGACTGGACTGGGGATGCCCCCACCACACAACGCACCAATCCTTCAAGCAGCACTAGTGTCGACATCAGGAGGCTCTACATTCACACAACGGAGGACACGTCACGAAAAAAGGTCGACGACACCTGGGTCTTGTGAGACATTATATACTAGAGCCCTAACTTGATATTGTTGACAGTATCTGCGGTATATTTTATTTCTGACGCAACGTTGCTAATCGCGACATTATGGCGGCGCCATGCTGCTCGCTCCTCCAGGTTCGTAATGGACGACGGTGATCTGGACTACGTACTCGAGGACGCGGAGCGGCTCCACGAACTGGTCACATCCGGGGACGCAGGAGACGACGAGCACGACAGTGGGGGCGTCGTCCAGCTTCGGCAGTAAGTTCGCAAGCTCGATCGCAAGAACACCTGGTTGGTTTGGCCCAAGCTACTACATAACCGCAAGCATGTTAAGTTTCGGAGAGCATCGTCATCCAGCACCGCCCATACTTCTTTCAATTCATCAGTCCAGGAGGTGCTCCCTCCCTCCCTCCCTCCCTCCCTTAAGGGAATGAGAAGTGACGTAAGATCAACGCCTCGATCGACGAGTACATGGCTATGCTCATGGAGTGGCCTGGGAGACGGGCCGTCATCGTCGTCGAGGCCGGTTGTTAGTTTGGTCTAGATCCTTGGGTTCGGGCACCTCCTCTCGATCTCAGGCCATCCTCCTTCGGGTGGTGGCGTTCTCGTCGACGAGCTCGCCAATGGTCTGACGCTCCTCGGGCCCAAGGGTGGCCCAGCCTTGACGCAGAGCAGCCATGCGGTGCCGCGAGCGGCGGCGAGATGGAATCTGGTGGTCACAAGGACTGATCGGCTGCGGCGTCGAGCGAGTTGGGTAGACGATCACGACCTTCCTTCCAGAGAGCGAACTGCAGCCCGTTGCTCAGCTTCGGCTCGGGCGAACTCCTGGCCATGGAGGTATTGGTCGACCTCCTCTGTGTCACAGCCCGCACCAGCGTTGAGCTCGGGCGGTGGAAGAGCTCCGAGCCATCAGCAGATCGGACAAAAGAACACGTCAAGCTGGCGCCGTGTTTCTGTTTCTGTTTCTGTCTCTCTATCAGACGCGGCGTACGACGCCAAAGTCCAAGCCGGTGACAGCGGCCAATGTGAAGTGGGGGCCGTAGAAGTCTTCGTCGAGCGCCAACCTCTCGGGGCCAAGCAAGCGCCGACCGGTTGTTCGCTCATATCAATTCCAAGCCTCCGTCGTGAAAAGACAGATATGATACAAGATTTTGTGTTTGAAGCAAGCTGACGTGACGAAATGATGGATGATGTCAGCCGTCTCGCTGCCGAGTTGGGGACCGAGGACACGAAGCGCGTGGCGCGGTTCCTCCGCGCCGAGAAAGGGGATGTCAGGAAGGCCGAGACGCGGCTGCGTCGGCACTTGGAGTGGCGCGCGAAGACGCTGCCAATTCCTTTCGAGACGGTTCGCGAGGAACTCGAGAAACTCAAAGTCGTCGTGCTGCCCGAGCGCGACGGCGAGGGACGGGTCGTGGTCGTGATCCGCGCGCGGCTGCTCGGGGCGCACACCTACGGGGATATCGGCGAGTGCGAGAGGGCTATTATTTGCTTTGCCGAGGGCCTCGAGCGGACGCTGGACTCGGACGAGAAGATTACCGTTATATTCTCGAGGCTTCCGCCCAATCACAAACCCGACTTGAGGTGGGTCAAGATGGTCGGGGGGTTGCTGCAGGAGCACTACCCGGAGAGATTGCATCTGGCGGTCGTGGCGCCCGTGCCGGCGGTGATGCTGGGCCTGTGGCACGTAGTCAAGATGCTTTTCGACCCCGTTACCCGCTCCAAGATCAAGATCGCCAAGCATTCCTCTTGCTTTTTGGACCTCGTGCCTCCGGACCGCCTCCCCCTCGAGTTGGGGGGAAAGGCGGACTACGTGCTCTCAAAGTCCGACTTGTTTGTTGTTGGATAACTAATACAATCCAGTCGAGCGAAGCGACGACGACACCCCCGTGTCGTCGTTGTAGGGGAGGCGACGGTGGAGGGCCCCGGATGAGCGAGCGAAGAAATGGATACCGAGAGCGCCGCCGCCGTAGGTCTCACCGTCTTCGCGGCGCCGGATTTGATCAAACCCGCCTCCTCGGAATTTTTTTTAGCGTGCTCTCTCTCTCTCTCTCTCTCTCTCTCTCTCTCTCGTCGTAAAGCCAGAGCGGACGATCGAGATAGCGTCACGACACCCTTCCTCCTCCAAATTCAGCACGCGACATCCGAGCACTCTTTGCCCCACTTATTATTATTATTATTATTATGGGCACAAAGCTTCGTACAAACCACCCAATGTTAGGCGCTCTCGTCGCCGCGACCCGCGGCGGTGGTGGTTCGCACACTTTCGTCTCGTTCGCAAGCAACCAAGCTGGTGCGTGGCGATCGATACTTCCAATTTCCAAAGATGCACTACTACTACTACTAGAGGCGGAAAGAAAGCGAGGTGGTGGAGAACCATCTTCGTAATAGTCCGATTCGAAGAACAAAAAGTGGGGTTTGCAAAAAAAGTTGGGGCAACCAGGTGCGAAATTGGCGACAGCTCGCAACGAAAAGGATTTAGATGCGAAAAGAATCGAACAACATGGTCCTTCCGCCTTGGACACGACACTCTCTCTGAAGCCTCGATGGGCAATAAAAGAAGTACTTCGAAGACTCTCGCGAGGCGAGGCGCGAAACGAGCATCGCAGCGTTGTAGCTCAAAACGACGTAAGCGAGTTCGCCATAGCGGAACCGCCATGCATCATCATACCAGTCGACCTGGTGGTTACAGAAGAAAGCACGCGGATAGGCAGCGACGCGCGAGCTTTGCCAGCTCAAACCAATCATGGCTGCGCGCTTGGAGAGATGCCAATTTTGCGATGCCCTGCACTTCGACTAATACACGTTTCTTTCTCCGAGCCTGCTGCATCCTGGCCATCGTTGCTACGCTATTGTCAAGCAAGCATGATCAAACCTCGCAACAACCCGTCTTTTGACGACCGACCGTGTGTTTGGTTTCGTCGGAGTGCTGCGGCTCAACGACAGCCAATCCAAGCCGCCGTCGGGTTTTTTTTCGAACATGTGTGCGAAGACGGCACCGCTCGCCGTCGCGTGCGCGCCAACACGACGGAGAGGTCGAATAATTCGCGCTCGAGAGAGAACAACCAACCTTGTTTAGTAGCGCGTGGCGATCACCCATCAATACGTAGAAGAATTTAGGCTAGTATATTATCAGCCACAACTCATCATACTGGCCGATCGACGACGAAGCACCAGCGCACGAAGACCGACGAGAGACGGCGCGTGGTCCCTACTCTATAGAGAGTCAGTTTCAAATTATAAAGGCTACAACTTTGCAACAACAGCAAGAATAATCGCTGCGAGTGCGACAATGAAACGCGGGATGACTAAAGGTAGCAAGAGACCATACGCGTGGTCTGCCCCGGCGACCTTGACGTGCCGATGTCGACGAACCACCGCGCCAATCACCCACGTGATGCCTCCGGGGATTGGCACGCGAGCGATTCATCATATCCGCGCGCGATGATGCATAGAGTCTTCTTGTCGGCCTACGACCAACGCGCCGAGAATTGGTTTGGCTATCTCACGAACACACCCTCGTCGTGCGTCAGCATTCATTTGGCGGACATAATACCGCCGAAGCCATTGGTGGTGTAGTTCGGTGCACCCTCGTGGCACGTGGAAGTGCATTTTTAACACGCTCGTTCGCCGCTCGAGTGGCGATCTCCTCTACCCAGGACGTGCCGACCGCGATTACTTACTCAAGTTGAAGTTCTCGCTTTGGGCGATATTGTTCGTTTTGATGACGAGCTGAATGTTGAAACAAACGGTCGACGATTTAACCAAGGATAGTGAAGCCGAATCTGACAAGGCTAATAGCCTATCGTTCACTGTTTCGGTCGCAAACCACCTGACTCAAGGCGATGCGGCTCCCGAACCGATGCTTTTGAGCTCGGTGCAGAAGGCGTCTCCTTCTGCCGATAACAATAAGAATTCTCGTCAAGAATCGCTCGGTAACGACGATTTCGACCGACGAACCGACGAAGAGGAAAAGAAGTGCCGAGAAGTTACACGAGGCGAGATTCGCCGAAGGTTTGAAAAAGTCTACTGGGTGCCGATATCACGTATCGCAAGGTTGTGATGCTCTTTAGCGGCGCCGGAGGCAGTACTTTAGGACTGCAACGAGCGAATGAGTTGTGCGGGACGTCGTCGTTTCGAGTCGTCCTTGCTCTTGACTCTTCAACAGCTGCCAACAATTTTCATCAGAAGAATTTTCCGAAGATAATTAATTACCTGTGGTTCAGCACACGCTCTGCGGACGATATGACTCGACCCTCCGATTGATCAAGGCTTATTTATTTGCCCTGAAGCGGAATGGTCATCGTCGATGTGTCTATAGCGTCTCCACCCTGCGTTCATTCAGCACTCTGCAACTTGACATCCAGAGATGTTGGCAGGGGAGTGAGTTACGTACGGCCACTAATTGGACGATGAAGCTGTGCAAAATGGCTGGCTTCATGATGTGGCTGATCGAACAGGAGGCGTCCATTATTTCTTATATAGCGCGCTTACACCCTTACGTGTACGTCGTCAATTTTCATGATACCACGCCCACTTTGATGAGCTCTCGCGTGCGATTGTTGGTTTCCAGTCACCCACTGCACTTGCAAGAGGCTCCGAAGACTTGTGCGAATATGCAACAAAATTTTGCTGCAGCTTTAGGCTACGCTCATGAACGCCTTTTCCTACTTTCCTAGTGACATCATACCTCTCCCTCGTGAGAAGCGTATCTTGCAGCATTCTTGTAGCATTCTTGCTATCATATACCATCTCTCCATCTTGTTGAGAGGCTTGGTGAGCGTGAGCAAGGTGTGTGGCGAGCATATCCGACCCCGAGTCCGTGTTTTCCTCGTTCAGTGAGGTCTAGGACGAGTCGGTGAGTACCCCCGTTGTTGTCTCCCGGGGGTCGGGAGCGGTTTTTATGTGCCGCCATACGCGGTGGAGGATATGAGATTTTTTCGAACTCATGACATCCCGCACGCCAAGCGAAGGGAAGTCAAACGAGATACAGAATTCGCACGAATGGGACCTTGTCCGGGACGAGTTGTCTGCGAGTGTTGCGTCGAATTTTGGCTCACGCTGTCGTTTTGTTCGGGATGCGAGGCTCGAGTTGCGCCAAGCGAACGAGTATGTGGCGAAGCGCGAGGTGGATGCTCGCAATAGTTGCGAAAGTGACTTCCTGTAAAATCGAGAAGTCTTTAAACTGTGCAGAGAAATCTGCTGCCTCTTACCCTTATCCGTCCGTTGAGAACGTGATCTCTTCCTTACCCTTTCTTCTTCCTTTCTACACAATCAATTAGTCCTCTGATTTGTGCTTACGCTCATCATCATGGTGGTCTAGCGCGCCCCGAGGTATTTAGCACTATACACTTTACCTTTCTCGTGTAGTTCTAGATGCCGCCTGTCGTGTTCTGAGGATATAGGGAACATACCGTTTCAATCCCCGAATTAAATACTTCCAGACGTTCATGATGAGACGGGATGGTTTCCCAGGTGAATTACCACTGCTTGCTAATGCTCTGCAGGTTATGGGCCCAGGCGGGTCCCTGAGAAACCACGTGTTAAAACGTGCACGTAACCTATGGGTTTTGAACTGTTACCGCGCCAGTTCAGCCTCGCCACGTAAACTCACTTGTGAATACAACGCCATTACCATTGGGCTGTATATAGATACTTTTTTGCACACGTGATCGTGTAACCTTGTGTGCACCTGTTCATAGCATCGTATTGTCATGTCAATGTTGATGTGTGTGTAATTGGCTAACCTGTACTCTTGCACACATGTTGTGGAATATTTTGGGTACGTCCACTCGCACATTCCATGGCAATGCACTTTACAAGCTCCTTGAGAGCACCAAAACTAACCAGCTGCCTGAGTGACTACGCTTAGCGACACTACTCTGGACTCACAGCTCGCACAGTCGTCATATAGACATCTTTCCATCGAAAACGATGAGTGTACATAGACACCGATAGACAGACCCCCTTAGAATGTCTAGACAGTGTCAACTGCGTGACTGAACCCACAGGTTCCCCCGTCAACTGCTGTGGCAGAACACGCAGCACGAGCCGCACCCAAGGCGATCACAGGTGCGGATATATTGAAGCTCGAAGCTCCTGTAGTTGAGTTTCTTAACGATGGAAATCGATTTCAGCTTCAGACTCGCAAGGTATCCTTGCAAATCAAGCACATTAAGCAATTGTTACGGTCCAGTCATGCCGATGCCTTCCTCGAGTACGACTCGTACGAAGCATATACTCGGTCATGCAAGGACTACGAGATCCTCCGGAATCAAATTCTCGATCGCGTTTTCCTGGAATGGAAGACCGATAGGGCTGCTGATCTCCGTTTAGCTGTTGATGAATTGCCCTCTGAGTATCAGGAATGGCATTTCACCAACGAAGCTTTCCCCCACTTACCTGATGCAGAAGTAGCTCAGCTAGCTACTGTCTGTTACGACTATGAAGTCAAGGCATTACGTCCTGAAGTCAATGCCCGTTTCTTAGAAGAGGAACGAATCTTAAATCGCGCGCACCCGAAGGCATTAGCTTTCGACACCCGTGTTCGTGCCCCTGTTACTATGTTTTCGTTAACTGCTGCTGACTGGCACACTTATCAGAACACGTATGCTACATTCTTGCATACTTACTTCAATCTTGAAAGTGTTGGAAAACCAGCACTTGCGGCCTGGCCCGCCATCAATGAGGTATATAACAAAAGTTATTTACCCAACAAGGCTCGAGCCATTATGCTCATCGCCTTTAGTCACTACGAGTCTGTTACGACTACTGATGTGTCCTATTTGAAACAGCAATTTAACTCTGTTGTTTATAATCCTAACTGGTATGTCCATGTATTTATCGAAGCTGTCCTAGCATTTAGGCAAATCTCTTACCAACTTAACCAGGAAGAGACTGACCTTCAATTCGACTTTGGCACTCTTTGTAGAAAAATCTATGAAGAGATACATCGGCATTATGCCGATAATACCAGCAACAATCGTTACGATCGTGGTTGGGTAGATTGGTGTTATATGTATGAAACCCGATCTTCATCTCGGCCTGTGCCAGAAGCTGAACGATTGTGTCACCCTACCAACCCTAGCTACATTTTAGAATACGCATTAGACCTATACAATGTAGTATCAAATGGGTCGAACAAATACGCTTAGAACGCCCTGTTTCTTGGCAACCCTATGTCGAAGGTTTATCATCTCAACCAAAGCCAAAGTTACTACTTACGAACACTCTGGCCTTAGCAGACAAAAGTCTGACTCAAACTGCTAACACACTCGCCTTCATCACTTCGTCCCAACCTGGTACATCTTCCACGTTTAATGCTAGACGCTTGCGTAACTCTAATGATGCTCGCCAGCCTTTCTCTCGCAGCGATTTATCGTATTATCGTTCTGGTGATTCTTACGTCACCAAGAAAACTGCTGGACAGTCCCATGACCGTCCAATTTACCCCGCACTTTTGACAGGTCCTCTCGGTCTAACACGAAATTATTAGATCGAACAAACCACACCTTAAACACCCTGCGAGAACAGTGTAGTGAACTTACGAAGCATGTGACAGATAATGATACCACGGCTCAGCTACAACAGAATATCAACAAGTTATTTGAGACTCTATTACAATCAGCTGACATTCTGTCAACGACATCTACTGAGGACAACAGTAGTTTACTTCGTCTAAACGAACAGCTCATGTTTGCAGAAGACATCATTTATGATGTAGACGTTCATCTATCCTCGACCGAAAAGTCGTAAAACTACGTGGAGCCACAACACCATACTGTTGTTACTGCTCCCACCCCAAAGGCAAATCCTCCTGCTACAAACACACAGGGTAATCCTTCCAATACCGTGCCTAACCTCTTTACCGCTTCCGCCATCTCGGCTTTACCACCAGCATGATTGTCCTCGCTACCTTCTCAGGTCCAATCTGCCCTCAACATACCACCACAAGCCGAAACCTAAAGGGATGCCGATCATACTTCGCTATCGTCCTTTGATGAAAAGCACGGCATGGCTGATGAGGCTGACGAACCATCACCACCTGTTCAACCGATTATTATTCCAACGAATCTGTTATTGCTGGAGAACTTCTTCACAGCCAGCCTCTCCACTACTTGCCCACATTCGGAAAACGCCTTCCTCACCAACCACATGAAGGTAAACAGTGTCCCTCCACATTGCTCTTTTCTATATTTTGATACACATTGCTCTTTTCTATATTTTGACTCTTGTGCTACCATCTCATTGATGTCCACTTACGATTTTGCAGTACCCAATCATATAATTCCATTGGACTCCAAATACGCGCCGATTGTTATTCAGACGGCTACAGGACAACAACGTGCATCACACATGATGTTAACACGTAACATTGTTATTCCCCTACCAGATCATCCACAAGTTGGCTATGTTAAGATCGACTTCGCATTATGTCTTCAGCCAGTGCATGACCGACATTTCGCTATCCTGAGCATGCTCGAGTGGAACCAGACGAACCTGACCACTGTGTTCAATGATCGAGCTGAGCCAAAGCTTAGCGCTGTCACGAGCCGCATAGACAAAGATGTACGTATACCCATACACTATGTAGCAGCTAATTTACCTGCTCTCCTTTGTCTCACTTACAACATCGCTCGCGACAAGCAACTCGAACTTTCGTTCCCTCGCATTTCCCCTCGAGCGATACCATGAAAACAGGGATCTACTGGCATACTACTACTACCTACTCCAAAGAGTTTTACCAGATCGCCCGTGGATTCGCCCTTTGGTTCTCATTCTTCGGAAACAGAACAAGTTTGTTCAGCAAAATACGCAGCCATTAACTTGACTACTTTCACGCCCAGTGTTTCTCTCACAAGAGTCCAATCTCCTCAAACCCTCTGTCATGTTACTTTGTTCTGGTTTGTCAACTCCGGCGTTCCTGTCTCAAGCCACTAATGACTTAGGCTTAAATATCAATATAAAAGTTGTTGTTGAGTCTGATGATACGCTTGTTCGTATGTTACGCCACCGTTTTCCTACTGTACTATTATTTGAATCTCTCCCCGCCTTTATTAACCATCTTCACCTAATCTCACCAGAGGAAAGGCGCACATTCTATTGTGATATAATTGAGATCACTCCTCCCTGCACAAACAGGAGTTTACTAAAACAGCATAAGACAGAAGACTTACAAAGCCTGCTGGACGATTCTCTTTTCGACAGCATGTTGTCTGTCATCAAGCTGCTCCAGCCCTTGGTACTACTGGCGGAGATGACGCCTCCACATAAGTACTGTCATCAAGACCACATCACAGTGGCCAAACTTATCCATACTACACTTGATTACTGTGTCGATGTTGTTGATAGGCTCCCGACCTACCTCTGTGGCGACTACCAATCTAGAGAAAGATGGATATGCATCGCACGCAGATATTCTACTGGACCAATTAACCTAGTGTCTGGTGTTCCCCGATCCTCCATATATCCCCGTTCCTAAAACTTTTGCACCTTACTCTCGCACAGGTTCTGCTCAGCGTACTATGGCTGACCTTGAATCCCTCAATATGATACTGCTTCGCCTTCACTCACAACAGGCTCACGAGCAACGTACTCACTCTGTTCAATCCGAGTGTACTTATCATCAGTTGTGCTTTAAACGCTCCTCTATGGAGCCGCTACCCAATACAACGTACCCTATACACGTCAAGGTTTTTACAATCCTCTATAACTTGTTTGCCAGCTTACACACTAACTCACCCACTCCTGTGTCCTATTACATTACCGTTTTCGAAACTAACCAACCGTCACACAGGTTATTACTTACAACCTCATCAACATCACACAACTCCTACTTCTTAACTGGTGGCCACCATTCCGACGGCAACCTCACCATAGAGAACGCCACCACCAAATATTAGACTCCCATCGACGCTTTTGGAAGCACGTATACGTTCACTGCTTCCGACACCCCCCGCGACCGGGACAGGTCCATATATTTGGAGCCGTTTATGGGTTACTTGTGGATAGTCCAAGCAATCGCTAACCGTTGGTTGCGATGGAGGACGGTGCCTAACACGCTTGCTCCCTGCGGCGGCCCCGGCCGTCCCGGAGTGAGACGGTGCCTGCTCGCCTCCCGGGCTGGCCGGTTAGCACCCGGAAAGTCCGCGCTGGGATGGGGTTCGCTCGGTTGGGCAGAACGCGACAGACAGGTCGATTCTTCGTGGACCAACACGTCCGCGCCCTGCGACGCTTTTGCACGACCTCGCACAAGACCGCGCGCAGTGGCGGTCCACCATTAACAAGTCCGTCCTCGTCCGTCGCCCTGCCCCAACTGCGTGATTTTCCTCTGTGATTCCGTACCAGCTCCTGCCGGTCCGGCCTGGCTCCCATGCTCGGGAGAGGCCTGAAGTTAGTAAGTTAGTTAGTTAGTCCAAGCCCCTCCCCAAGTTGGCTCCGCTGCCACCTATGGCACCGCCATACAAAAACTCTTGTCCAGATGCTCTCTTGTGATGCCTGGCTGCCTTACATACAAGGCCACCGACAACTCTTTCGATTACAAGGATTTTCATTTTATTCTGGAAGATCACCACCTATCTCATAGTCGCTATATAGGGCACCTTCGTGGAAGTGACCGCAAACTCGGCTCTAAAATCCACTCCATGCTTGCTCCATTGCCCACCGTCCGAGGGTATGCCAATATTATTTTACTCGACCCTCGCAACGGGAAATTACGCTACCCCACTCGACCGGAGTTGATTCGTGCTAACAACCACACCAAACAACAGGAATCTTTCCTCTTGTCTCTACACCATGACCTTTGCTGTGACATGCTCAGCAATGCTCTGCCTGCCGGTACGTACAGCACTCTGTACAAGCACCTTTCGCTCCTCGTTGCCGATATTAAACCCCTTGTGTTGGACCCTACCTTCCAACACACTGCTGCAGTGACTAAGAAATCCTATGTATCCAATTTCATGACCATTAATCAAGCTTCCACCACGTGCAGCACATATACCTTTTCTTTGGCACAAGCTATTATGATGTCTATTTCCAGCAACTGCTTGATCGAAATGTCGTTAAACTATATATCTTCGTCCTACGAAGATACTCTCGTTACTCGTGATGATGAGGATGCACCTCTAAGTGACCCTGCTGCGCACCAGGATGACGACGCACCGCCTTCCCCTGCCTTAGACACCGAACTCAAGTTCGATATTCGGCGCAAACGGCATATTCCCGCTCATCCCATTCCTCGTAAGTCCCTCGCACACGGATCCACCGAATATCTCAATGCCAAAGAACGTGCTAATCGCTTTCACCGGGTGCATCACTGCCCCGACAACGTCGCTGCCAAGGCCCCCAACGTACTTGCTCGCCCTGGATTCTCTGCTTCTGACATACCATATCGCGACTTATGCACCGACTGCATCGCACACAACAAGCGCCACCCGCACAAGCATTTCAATGCGACCAAGCCTTCTTTTGAGCAAACCCACAAAGCCGGCGAAGTCTGGGCGTGCGACGGCGGCTATGTGACCATCCCATCCGAATGGGGAGGCTTCACACATATCATCGTCTTCAAGGAACTCATTTCGAAATTTCTCTTGGTGTACTTTACATGCACCACCAACGCCACGGAGTTCACTCAAGCTCTGGATTTTGTGTATGACTTCTGTCGTACACAACTCAACGTGCACATGCGCACCCTCTACTCCGATGCATTCAAGCCTTACTTTAGCCAGCACATTACCTCCCCGTACCGCGTCGATAAGGGCATTCAACTCATTGCCTTCCCGCCGTACATGCACCACTTTAACTTTGAAGTTGAGTCTGCCATCGGTTTCATCGCCTCCGCCTCCTCAACTCGCCTTCGTTCTCTCCTTAATGCTCACTATCGTGGCGCCAAGATCGTGGAACCCGCTATCATGTTTCCAAGGGCGGTGATACACACCGTTCAAAGCTATAACCTTCTCCCGAACGCCACGCTCGAGCGCATTCATCATGCTATTCTGAGTTAGCAACAGCTACTCTACAACCAACTCAGCACTCCCCAACACGATATGCTCAAGATTTTTGGCGCTGAATGTTACCTCCTATTGGAGCCCCATGAACACCACAAGTGGGAACCGTGCCGCCGCAAATATCTGTATCTCTGTTGCGCCAACGCACAAAACCCGCTCGTCTCCCCACGCGTCGACCATCTCGCTGACGTCGTCCTCAACCCTGAAAACGGACAAATTCGTGTTTCGTCCAAGATGCAATTCCTCTACATGCTGCAGCATCCTACTCCTGATCCTGAACTTGCTCCTCCGCCTCACGCTCCTCCAGCGCCTTTCTCGCTCACACCCCACACCGCTATCCAAGGCCATGTCATTCAGAGGGGGGCAAGGACTCCTCATCCTCAGAGGGGGCACGCCCCACCTCCTTCAGCTCCTTCTTCGTCCCCTGCTCCTGCCTCTTCTCCCTCTTCTAACACTCTCGCCGACGATTCTGGCTCTATGTCACCGCCGCCCTTGCTTCCTTATTACAAAGATCTTTTTGCACAAGATGACCTCATTCTTGTCCCAGGTTCCAAACAGCCCAACACCCGCAAGGCCACTTCTATGAAAACTATCCGAGCCCGGTTACAAGCGTCTACTATTGGTGCTTACAAAGCCTCTGGTGGCAAACTCGCCGATTTCCGCTGGGATCTTCGCCACCACTTTCTCACGTTCAAGTCTCCCGCCCTCTCCGCCCTTCATATCAATGCTGGTATCCTCTGGTCTGCTATCTGCTCAGAGGGGGGACATGCGTTGTTAGCTCGTCTTCTTCTCCCGTTGCGCACTGACTTACTTGCCCGCTACCCGCACGTCGATGGTTACTTCGCCCACGCGAAGTGCGCATCCAGCATCCCAGCTGCCACCTTTTTAACTGCGGATGGTTCACCTGCGTGCCCCATTCCTCAGCCCCTTTTATCTGCGTTCACTGAACACGCTGCTGCCTTTTGCACTTCTTCCTTACAATATGCACTTACGTACCTGGCACCGACCAGCTTTATTGATCACAACTCCTCCGAGTTTGGCGCTACTTCTGCATCTCTGGCTGACTTGGATGAATACCTTCTGGTCTCTACAGAGTTTATCACCCAGGTCTTACACACCGACCCTAATATCCATATTCAACTGGAACTGGAATCTGCCCCTACTACTCCTACTGACGCTGTTTCCGCCTATCCCGAAGTTGCGCACACTGCCTCGACCGCGACGTCGCTAAACTATAATTCACCAGCCATTGTTGGTCCTGACGAATATAAGGTCCAAGAAGCTGATGTTTTCATTGACTATATAAACTTAAGTGCCTCCACGGTTTGTCGCCTGAAAACAGGCACGCCTACCTCAAGGCCATCGCCAAGGAACTCCACGACATTATCCGCTTTGGCTGCTTCAAACTTTCCTTACCCGACGGTGTCTCTCGTCCTATTGACAGCAAGATGGTGCTGAAGATTAAAACAGACTCTGCAGGCAAATACGTTAAGCACAAGGCTCGCCTCGTACTACGTGGCTTCCTAGCATCTCTTGGCGCCGATTTCTTTGGCACCTTCAGCCCCATGGCCACCATGACCGCAATCCGGGTACTACTAGCTATTGCCGCATACAAGCAATTGCCTGTCTACCATGCAGACGTCCCGAACGCCTTCGTTCAGTCTGACATTGATGCCAACGTATATGTTCAGCTACCAGACGGCATCAAGCTTATCGACCCCGATGACGCTAAGTACAAGGGCCGACGTCTACCGAAACTGCTGAAGTCACTTTATGGACTTCGGCAATCACCATCTCTTTGGAACAAAGAGATAGACGGCTTCTTCCGTAGCCTTGGCTACAAACGCCTGCATTCGGACTCTTGCCTATATGCTCGAGTATCCGCACATGCTAAGTTCGTCGTATGCAGTCTGTCTGTAGACGACATTGTTATTGTGTCCAATGATGACCCTCTTCGTACCGAGTTACAGGATGCCCTCCACAAACGGTATGCTGTAGAGCAGTTTGAACCTGTCCATACCCTCCTAGGCATGCGTGTGTGTCGCACATCTGACGGTTCCATTTCTCTGGATGTGCAAGCCAAGCTGGATGAACTCTTCGCTGATCACCCAGTCTTGCAGCAACTGACCCCGCTTAAATATCCTATGTCATCGTCCTTCAAGTATAAAGATGGCACTCCCAGCTCTGAAACAGAGTTGTACATCAATTCGCACTTTGCCACCCTCCTTGGCAAGCTGGTGTTCATGCAAGTTGCCTGCAGACCTGACTTCTCGCAAGCCTTGGGCAGATGTTCGCGTGGTATGCATGCACCCACGTATGTTCACGTCCAAATGCTAGAGCATTTGCTTCGCTACCTCAAGAAGCCGGAAAACCGCTCACTTCGCCTCTGGTTCCATCCTAAAGGTAATGCCATTGAAGCTCACCTTCGCACTGTCTCCGCTAATCGAATTGATCTATCCACTGTGGTCGACTACCAACCGCAGGATGTATCTACTGGACAGTTTGACCCCTTAGTTGCCATGGTTGACGCTGACAACGCCCCTTCCTTAGCACAGGAAGATAGGAAATCTACCACCGGGTTTGTCTTCTATCTTTTCAACTGCCTTATTGGTTGGAAAAGCAAACTTCAACAGATTGTCTCCTGCTCAACTCACGAAGCTGAGTTGATTGCCCTCAGTATCTGTGCTGATGAAGCTGTTTGGCTACGCAAGCTGCTGTTGGAACTCTCCTTTGTCGTCAACCCCACCTTCTACGTCAACAATGCTAATGGTGAGAACACCGCTGACCCTGTCGACTTCGATGACAATGACAACCCAATTGCTGAAGATATGCGCTTCATCAGATGCCTACCTCTCTTGTCTGACAATGCTGCCGCTGTTCACACCTCTAATAACCCAGATGGGTCCTCTCGATCCAAGGCACTGTCGACCGAATGGTTTAAAATCAGTGAGTACATCTCGCTACAGAAAATACGAGTCCATCACGTTCCCGGCAAGCTGAACGTGGCGGATGGTTTTACAAAGCCACTTGCTGCTGAGTTCTCCACCTTTTGCTCTCTACTTGGCATGCATCATGCCTCTGACGACAACCCTTTACAGGATTGAAGATGCCTAACCCTAGTGACCGCAACGTCGTTAAACTAGCAAACTAGCCCTGGCCCTACCTTCTTTTGCCACAATTCTTTCTTTGTATGTGTCGTGTGAGTGTCGCTCATGTCTTTTTCTTGGCACTCCCGTGGCCGTGGCCGTGGCATCTCTCGAGTCGTTCGAAGGACGATTCCACGCTCGCTTTCCACGGCCGAGCCTTCTCCCAAGTTGTCTCAAAAGCGACAACCCATAACCACTGTTACTCCTGCTACCTCCCAGGCTGCTACTGTCTCACCGACACCAGCTGAACATACTTTACAACAATCCCTAACACTCCAGGATGGCCTCAACATGGATTTTTCCTCGATTGAACGAGGAATCTCTCTCTCTGAGAACTTCCGTACCCCTGCCACTCCCTTTCTCTCTTCTTTTATGCGAGCGGAAATCTCTACGGCACTCAACTCGATCTATCAGTCTGCTGACTTTTCACTGTTTGTGGAACTAACAACATTCATATCCATGCGCCTACCCATTACTACATTTTGGGGAGCTTCTCCTGCTATTGCTTCTATTGGCTGCTACAGAGGCCCCAAACGTGAACGTTTCATTCTGTCATCCTACTGTACGCAATGCCTCAACGATTTGGGACAACCTACATTTCTTGCCTCCACCACATATAATTCGAAGTCACAAGCACCTAGTGAACTCCCCACTGAAGTGCTGAGTCACCTCAACACAGATGACCACAAGAAGAATGGTCACATTCCCATCTCAACTATCACCATTAACATTTGTTGCGCTTGTCACAACACCGATCAGGTGCCCATACAACCTATCGTATGTGCACGTCATGCTACTTCCTTCCAACCCCCCTGTGATGGGTGCTCAGCTGGTCATATACGCGCAACCATCATACGCACGTATCATTTGCCAAAGGAGCTACATACTCTCTTGACTAGCAGTCTAACGCAATATCGGTCACTTGCTTATTTAGTCTTATCCGTAACCGATGCAGCCACAGACTCCACCACTCAACTGCCATTCGCACTGGATCTTCGGCTTAATACTCAGATACACCTGGAGCATCTTAACTTTCTTGTAACTCTCTTGCGAACACAGGCTCGTAAAACTCAGGCTATGTTCAAGCCCTCCAAACACCACCATGTGATTAATACTGTTGTCCAATCGTGGGCACAACATCTTGACTACTGCGTATCATCCTCAGATGATACAAAGCCGCCATCACTCCTGGATGTAATGTTCGGCCCCACCTATACTCCGGCAGAACATCAAGACTTTCTGCATTTTCTAAACGCGAAATACCCCCCACTTGCACAGCATGTGTTGACCAAAACGTCGTTAAACTACTCACTCTCCACATCAGAACGTACTCTGGAAATGTCTTCGCCATCGACACACTCTGCTCCTTCTGTCTCGCCTGATGATGTCGATGCCTTACATCAAAAAGCCGAGCAACTCCAGGAAACTCCTACATATTCGCAAGGTCAACACCCTCAGTGCTGAGAATCTATCTCTGCACACAGATCTGCAGGCTGCCATTGCTTCAATTACCTCCCTGGAGATCCGGCTCTTTCCTCCTACAGCCAATGCACACGTGTTGCTCATAACACTGTACAAGATCTCAGAGCTGCTGTCTCGCTTAACTCTTACAGCTCATGGCCAATATGCCGCCAACCATTCCTCCCCGGACGATCACCTCCATCATCTGCGTGATAATTTGCTCTCGTGTATTCAAAGCATTCCCTTCGCATGTGAATCGGAAGACTCTTCTATCTTCTAGGATCCGTTCGCTGAGTCCAACTTCTTGGAAAACCAACTGGACACCCTAAAACTTGACTTACTAGTGCCATCCATACTGAATGCTTTACTTGCACTCACGTTTCGTATGGTACCACACCATTCTGCTATTGGTGTTCACCACCTGACAGCAGAAGCTGACGAAGAAGATACCGATACTCTCGAACCAGTAACGATGTCCGCCACCTCAGATAGCCTTAACACACTGTCTGTTGTACCTGTCTTTCGTAATGCTCTGTTTAAAAGCGTCAAGTCGACTCTCAACTCCACCAAGTCCAAGTCCTAAGCCCCAAGGCACCCTGCTATGCTCTTGATGCTTCTTATGTGACCTCTGCGACCATCAAGGCTGTATGCTCCTTTCCTTCTTCTTTTTTGTTCTGTCTTCATCATCATCTTTCTCAAGAGATGCTCTACAGTCGCACCTTGCGCTTAAGACATCTCGAGGGGGTGCAAACAAATATGCAGCCTCTTACCCATATCCGTCCGTTGAGAACGTTATCTCTTCCTTACCCTTCTTCTTCCTTTCTACACAATCAAATAGTCCTCTGATTTGTGCTTACGCTCATCATCATGGTCTAGCGCGTCCCGAGGTATTTAGCACTATACACTTTACCTTTCTCGTGTAGTTCTAGATGCCGCCTGTCGTGTTCTGAGGATATAGGGAACATATCTTTTCATTCCCCGAATTAAATACTTCCAGACGTTCATGATGAGACGGGATGGTTTCCCAGGTGACTTACCACTGCTTGCTAATGCTCTGCAAACTGACCCTACTTTATATATGATGCGAATCACAGTGATTGCCTGCAAGCGCCGTCGTTGCCAGGTTCGCTTTGCGCGTGGAGAAAAGCGAAGGCGGCGGCGGCAGAACGCACGCTGGATACAGAGTGCGAGGCACAGCGCAGGTGGGCGCAGAGATTTGTACGCGAAACAGGACGAAAATGCGAAGGGAGGTGCAGGGAAGAGCACCTCACGCGAGGTCAAGACAAGCCCCAGCCTCCTTCCCGCGTACTGTGCTTTCAGGCCTGATGAGAAAAGAAAAGAAAAGAAAAGTAAAGTAAAGATGACTTCGGCGCGCTGCAGTCACTACGGCCCTCGTTGCAAAACAAAACAAAACAAAACAATGCTGCATGCATAGGTAACGATAGGACGGGGACCAGGGCGCGGCGGCAGCCACTGGCCGCAGAAGTCGGAGCAAGCAACATCGGACGGGACAAGTTTGGAGGAGGGGGGAGACGATTCATGTGTTGATCAGTTCGCGTAGCGCGTGGAGCGTGTAGTACGGCGCGTGGTGGTGTATCAAGGGCACGACGGCGTGCTCCACGTAGTTGCGCAAGCGGCGGACGTTGGCTTCCGGAGCGTCGGGGAAAAAGTTGATGCTGACCACACGCGGCAGCGTCATCGTCACGAAGTAAGCCGTTGCGTGCACGGATTGCCCGGTTGTTCGAGGGAGGACCTTGAAAATCGACTCTTCGAACTGTCCCATCGTCCGCGGCGGACCCCCGGCGGGGTCGACGAAGAACCAGTTCGCTCCAGGGAGAACACCAACGCCCGGCGGCAGGCGCGGCGCGAACTCGTCGCCCGAGACGAAGTGGGTCACGCGGGCCGCGAGGCCTTCGACGCGTTCGAACGCGTCCTTGAACTCGAGATTGCCCGCGCCAGCCGCGCCCATCGTAAGCACGCCGCCTCCGTCGAGGATGGCGCGCAGGAGCGGTCCGTCGTTGCGCGCAATGTCGAAGGCCGCGAGCGTCGCCAGCGCGCCGCCCAGGCTGTGTCCGGTCAGGAAGAGTGGCCGCGGTCTGGCATCGAGGATGCGCCCGACCTCGGCTCGAACGTCGTCCCAGACGCCGTGAGCCTTGAGGTGAGCCAGGAAACCCGCGTGAACCTGTACATCGTCTCCTTCCTCGAAGGGCACGAGGTACTCGCGGGGGTTGAAGACCGTGTCGGCCCACGTACCCAGGTCGGTCAGCCAGTCCTGAATCTCGAACGGCTCGGTCCCGCAGAAAGCCAGGACGACTGCGTTTGGCGCCTCGATCAGCGCAACCTCGAAATCGACAAAGGTCTTGACGCATCGGAACTTCACCTCGCGTTGTGCCTTGAACAATCGTGCAGATCCGTTGAAGACTTTCTTCGCCACCTCGTCGATTTCCGTTCCGGCGCGACCTCCCGCCTGCCCCTCGTTGCCTTCCCCTTTGTTCTCGCCTCGGGCAAGCTGCGCGAAATCGTAGACCAGTGCGGCAGAGGTCAACACGGCGAGCCTTAGGTCCGTCTCGAAGGACCAATGCGTTTCGAGCGACGCGTACAACTCGTGGTCGACGCAGTTTGGGAGAGAGGGATCCGCGAGACTCGGCATGTAATCGGCCAGTTTAGGGTGGGGCCCATGTCGCAATTTCATCAACAGCTTGTAATAACACCTTCCCACGTTCAGCAAGGCCTCGAGCACATACCTCACTTTCCGGGACTCGGTCATCATCAAGAACGCTCCAAGTTCTTGGGCTGACTCAAGACTTCAACAAAAGAAGAGTCTCTTCAACTTCAACACCACCTAAGACTTATTATTATTAGTACAAGTGCAGGCCAGTAAGTTCACCTACTCCCAATCTCTAACCCCAGAAAGTTCACCTGGTCAGTAAGTTCACCTAGTCCAAATCTCTAACCCCAGTAAGTTCGGCGTAAACCCACTCGTGCTCACACCACTCCTTCGAGCTCGTCGCTCTCGCCTCCGCCAATCTAGGCTGCTTTGATCCGCACACGCCGCTAACCTTTGAGTTTACTCTAAAACCCCCAGTAAGTTCACCTGGTCTCAGTAAGTTCACCTGGTCACTATATTCACCTAGTCCCAATCTCAAACCCCAGTAAGTTCACCTGGTCTCAGTAAGTTCACCTGGTCACTATATTCACCTAGTCCCAATCTCAAACCCCAGTAAGTTCACCTGGTCCCAGTAAGTTCACCTATAGTGCGCGTGTAGACGCCGGGAGGGGGCTTATCGGTATTGCGGAGCACGTGTGAGGTAGGGTGGAGTCGTCGACTCAGAAGAGGATATCCTCGGGGTTGCCGATCGACAGGGAGCCACGTAGAGCTGGACGTGGCAGAAGACGGGTTTGGGCAAAAGGACGCCGACCTCGCGGGGCGTCTGGCCCTGGCTCTTGGTGATCGTTTGGCGTCGGCGGGCCTTAAGGGATACAGGCTGGAGGAGCCTCGGTGACAACGACACGATCGATCATGTATCTGGTACCGTTGCAGTGGCCGTGCGACGGGTCGAGGTTGCGAAGACATTAAGCTCGCGATCAAAGTCAGCATGCCGTTGGTTGTCAGGGAGTTGAAAACTCGACTGTAAAGAGCGAGGCGTCGTCTTCCGACCCAACCTAGTCGGCCGAAAAGAACTCCGACGCCTCGTCTCCGGGAAAAAAAGGCCGCGGTCATGCGCGCGTTGTCAGCATCGACAACATCGTTTCGACGGGGCGTGAGAATGGCGCGCTGGCTAAAAGAGCCGCCGCGGGTCGTGGAAATTGTCTACGAGGTCGCCGTAGACGGCTTGGAGGATCGATGCCTACCTCGCGGGCCTACCTGATCCTTACCCTGAATCGGGGGACGATGACCCCGACTAGGTCCCGCATACTTATCTCCGCCCGTCAGGCACATCCCTCCTACCCCGCAAAACCACCCACGTCCTTCATGCCCCCCCCACACACCCCCCTCTTAGCAGTCGACCTTTAAAGACAAGCAAGCAAACAAACAAACAAACAAACAAACATCTGCCGATTAGTAGTAAGGATACCTTTCTGTTTTTTACAACACGGGGGGAGTTTTTTTCCCGGTCGGTAAATAACTAAACTAACTAACTTCAGACCTCTCCCGAGCATGGGAGCCAGGCCGAACCGACAGGAGCCAGTCCGGAATCACGGGTCTGTAGACGAGGAGCGCCGAAAGGTCGGTCGGCGGAGAGTGACCATCAAGCTTGTCGCAATGCGACGAGGAGACCGCGATGTGACTGACAACCCAAAAAAGGGTAATAAATGTCACATCACTGGTTCTTGAGGTCACATCACTGTTACCCAAAAAAGTGAGGTCACATCACTCACACCCTATGCAAATCACTGGTACCCCATTTATGCTTAGGTCACATCACATCACCCGTACCCTAGGGACACATCACTCCCCATATTTCGCCATTAGCCCATCTAGCATCTTTTTCCACGTTTCCTCTTCTTTGCGATGCCTTTTTCCTTTTCGATTATGCGCCTCTTCTTGCATTATCCTTTTCATTTTGTTTTCCCTTTTTACCTATTCCACGTTCCACTTTGCGCTCTTTCTCCTTTCTCACTCACACTCACCTGCTACTCCGCTCTATCTCTCTCGTGCACTTTGCACACTTCTCACCACACGCCTCCTCACAACTCAACTTCTTTTGTCTTTGGCCAGGCATTTGTTTTGTTTGTAGAGATAGAAAATTCAATTTAGGGCTAGGAACCCCCCCTTAACCACACCTCACACTCACCTACAACCACTAAATCGCTGTGTCGCACACCGTGCTGCTCTTTGTGTCGTTAGAGGACAGGACGAAAGGCAGCACTACCACTGCCATCGTTCTCTACCAGAGGCACAGTGATTTTTACTGTTTTCTAGTTTGTCCAGATTTTCGCTCTTCCCGACTTCAATCTGCGAGGGCGTAGAGATACAAAATTTGATTTGGGGTTATTAGTACCCCCCCACACTCACACCCCAAAACCTATACTTATACTTATCTCCGCCCGTCAGGCACATCCCTCCTACCCCACAAAACCACCCACATCCTTCATGCACCACACCCCCCCCCCTCTCTTAGCAGTCGACCTTTAAACACATCCCTCCTCCCCCACAAAACCACGCACATCCTTCATGCGCCACACACACACCCCCCTCTTAGCAGTCGACCTTTAATGACACACCCAAAAACCAATAAAATCGCTGTGTCGAACACCGTGCCGCTCTTTATGTCGTTAGAGACAGGGCAAACAGGGTGGCACTACCACTGCCACCATTCTCTACCAGGGGCACGGTGATTTTTACTGTTCTCTAGGGATGGTCCAAGACGAAGCTCGGCAACGATATATCTTGAGCAAGCAAAATTAATTCGCGGAATATTAATACGCGCGGAAGGTGACGGGGTACGTCCAAGGAGCGATTTCTGGGAGCTTCGGGACCGTGGTGCCGTGCGAGGAGAGGTCGTCGAAGGCGACGCGCGCGCTGAAGATCATAAAGGAGAGCGCGAGAAATGTGGTGTCCCTCGAGACCGAAACCCGGATTCTCGAGGCCTGCGGCGCGCACGAGAACGTGCTGCGACTGCTGGACGTGCTTGATTCGAGATAGAACGAGGTGTCGCTAGTGCTTTGGTTTGACGGAGATTTGGTTATCGCGTCGAGCTGAGCGAGCGCCTCGCCGCCTCGGCGGTGCGCCAGGTGTGCCGCGCGCTATTTGCATTCTTCGAACATCTCGCGACATCAAGGTGATTAAGGTGGCGGACTTTGGGTGCTCCAAGATAGTAGGGGGTGATAACACGGATCTTTCGGTGGTGAAATGTTATGTGGGAACAAAATGCTACGCCGTAGATCTCTCCCGTGAGGCGTAGGACACGTCCGTCGACTATGTCTATTCGCTCGTGGTGGTCGTGGCTCTGTTGGTCACGGGGAAGCGCCGCACCGATGCTTTTTCTCCTCTACAGTTATATCCGACCATAAACCGCAACAACATAGCACAGATTATTGAGAGGGTTTAGTGTCATGTTGGTTGTTCGGCAATCAAGGAGGGTTAGAGTTGCTGCGATCGGCGTCCTGTGACAAGCTGGACGCGTCGATAGCACACACGTAGACTACTAGGCTTTAAAAAATTTTTTGTCCGTAAAGTTCCGTAGAATCTGCTCAGCGTCGCGACTGTCGAGGCACAGGACGCCGATCGACGCGCCTTCGACCCCCTTTGACGTCCGATATCAAGCTTAACCCAAAACCTTCTCAAGAGTGTGTGAAGGTCGGGTGTGGGTTGGTGAGCACACAGGCGTTCAGTGGTTAGGGATCAAAAATAAAGGGTTATGTGGTAAGGGAGAAAACTTGGGAATAGATCTAGGGGTTAGAGTTTGCGGTGATTTTCGCGTTAGGTAGCGCCTCGCTGAGGAGCCGCCGAGCGCGACAACAACATGTCGGCAGCGCATGCACTAGAAGTGGTGCTGGACACTCCTGCAACTGTTGATGGCTTCCACTGACGAAACGCGCTTCACACGAACCCGGCTCCACAGGCTTTACAACTCAGGTGGCAAGCAGGACAAGCTTCGCCAAGTAGCGACCAACGTGCCCGACGTTTACGACGAAGACGACGGCGACCTCACGATTGATGCGACAATCAAGCCCCCTTTGAAAAGGTCTTCCTATCTGAGCGCGGCGATGTCAAGTGGTTCTGAAGTCTGCGGCTCTCTTCTAGACGCTCGAGGCACCAAGTTTCTTCTGGGACTCGGACAATTTTCTTCTTCAGATCGCGGACGTCCTCGATGTCATCGAGATTTGGTTCCTTCGTCACCAGTTCCTTATTGAGGTCGACCACTCGTTGGGACACGCATCGCTCGCTCGGTGGCCAGCTCGAAAAGTTCGGCGACGTCGTTCCGGGGATCTCAACCAAGGAGATCATCGGGATTCAGTTGCCCGGACTTGAAGAACGAACTCAACTTCCTCCAGCAGCTCGTCCTTGACCGTGGCTGGCCACATCCTACTCTCGTCGGCGAAACGTCACCCAGAGCTCGCCGGTGATCGAGTATGGCTGGGGCCAGTCAAAGCGGTACTACCGCCAACATAACACCGGAACAGAAAGTGAGATGTCGCGCCGACAACGTGAGCGCGTCTTCGACAGCATTGGCCCCTAAATCCTTCCGCCTCTCCTCCAGCTCGTGCGGTTGGTTCTCGACCGCGTCGCCCGCGAGTACGAACTCGTCTACCGCTGCGAGGACGTGGGCACCGCCGAGTTCGAACAACACGCCGAAATCGAGCGACAAAGAGAGGCTGCGCGTCTGTCTGTCTGTCTGTCTCAAGCGCAAACACTCAACAGGAGGAGGAGGAGGAGGAGGATAACGTCGCTGACTATGCATGACTCTGGTGATTAAATTAAATCGGCACACGACAAGCGTGGCGAGAGGACGCGCTGTTCACAGTCCCCTCTTGTTGTATCGCGACCGCTCTTCGGCCTTCGGCTAGAGTCGCTTTTCCGGCGGCCGCTAGCGGCGCGCGAACGGAAAGCGCCGAAATTGGACTCGTATCATCATACGGTCGCCAGCCAACATACGTCAGGCATAGTGTATATACGAGGTATCATACCGGGCGAGTCATCTTTGTACCTCCACGGACGCGAGCCCAAGGGGACCTCCCTCCGATTTCTTTACTACGCCTCAAAAGACCCGCCGCAGGTTTATGGTTTTATGGAATTATGGTCGATTCACAGACCCTCTCTGGGCAAAAAGAGGTGATCGCCGAGTTGGGACCCTACTGACGTCAGAGATTCGCTTCAACTTGTTGTAGACAGCAAAAACTCATCGCCGCTCGTCATCGATCAGCGACGATGGGCGTGAATACCTTTATATGCGTGAGCGCGCTGATCGGGCTCGCGTGGGCGCTGTTGAACTTTGCGATTATCCAGAAGACGACTTTGAAAGGTGGCGGCGGCCCCTCGAGCGCGCTGCAGGGGCTGGTGGGCGGCCTCGGCAAGGTAGAGGGAATCCACGCTACTATCGAGCTCGGCGCCAAGTCGTTCCTCAAGGCCGAGTACTCGATCTGCGTCGCGTTCCTGCTGTGCTTCGCCGTGCTGCTGTTAGTCCTCACGTCTCTTGGGTCCACGCTCGAGGACGGGTTCTACACGACGATCGCGTTCTTGGTCGGCGGCTTCACGTCGATTCTCTCGGGCCTCGTCGGCATGATGGTCGCCGTCAACGCCAACGCGCGCACCACGGTCGCGGCGGCGAGCGAGCCTCCTTCGAAATTAACGGCGGCCTTCGCGGTCGCGTTCAGGGCGGGCGCGGTGATGGGGCACGCACTCTGCGGCATGGGCATCCTCACGCTGCTCGTGCTTCTCCTCGCGTACAAGAGTGTTCGCTTCAGCGACCCGGGCTCCTGGAACCTCATGATGGACTGCGTTGCGGGGTTTGGCCTCGGCGGGTCCTCGGTGGCGATGTTTGGCCGCGTCGGCGGCGGCATCTACACGAAAGCCGCGGACGTGGGCGCCGATTTGGTCGGCAAAGTCGTGCACGGGCTCGAGGAAGACGACCCGAAAAATCCTGCGACCATTGCGGATAATGTCGGGGACAACGTCGGGGACGTCGCGGGCATGGGCTCGGATCTTTTCGGGTCTTTCGCGGAGTCGACTTGCGCCGCGCTCGTCATCGGCACCACCTCGAAGGACCTCCTCGACGCGGGGTGGGCGGCGGTGCTCTTCCCCGTCACCATCTCGGCCGCCGGCGTCCTGGTGTGCCTCGCGTGCTCCTTCATCGCCACCGACCTCAAGCCGGTCGGTGGCTCGAGCGACGTCGAGCCAGCCTTGAAGGTGCAGCTCATCTCGACGACCGCGCTGGTCATTCCCGCGATTTTGGCGCTCGCGTTCATCTTGTTGCCCGCGAGTTTCGAGATGCACTCGGTGGTTACCGACACCATCACCGTCTCGTGGTACGGCGCGGCGACCTGCGCGGTCGGCGGCGCCATCGGCGGCCTCTTGATCGGTTTGGTGACGGAGTATTACACCTCGCACTCGTACACGCCCGTGCGCGAATGCGCCTACGCGTGCAAGCAGGGCGCCGCGGTCAACCTCATCTACGGCCTCGCCCTCGGCTACAAGTCCGCGATTATCCCGGTGTTTGCGCTCGCCTTGATCGTCTACGTCGCCTTCGCGCTCGCGGACCTTTACGGCGTAGCCCTCGCGGCCCTCGGCATGCTCTCGACGCTCGCCACCGGCCTGACGATCGACGGCTACGGTCCCGTCACCGACAACGCCGGCGGCATCGCCGAGATGGCCCAGCTCCCCGAAACAGTCCGCGAGAAAACGGACTGCCTCGACGCCGCGGGCAACACGACGGCGGCCATCGGCAAGGGCTTCGCGATCGGCTCTGCCGCGCTCGTCTCTCTCGCGCTCTACGGGGCTTTTGTCGTGCGCCTCGGCATCACCGAGGGCGTCAACGTCCTCACGCCCCTAACTTTTGCGGCGCTCATGGTCGGCGCGAACCTCCCCTTCTGGTTCTCGGCGATGACGATGAAGTCCGTCGGCCTCGCCGCTGCCGAGATGGTGAAAGAGGTCGAGCGTCAGTTCAAGGAAAACCCCTCGCTCCTCGACCCCACGAGCGATGCCCTCCCCGATTACGACAAGTGCATCCAGATATCCACCACGGCTTCTCTCCGCGAGATGATCGCGCCCGCGGCGCTGGTCATGCTCTCCCCCCTCGTCGCCGGCACCTTGTTTGGCGTCAAGGCCGTCTTCGGCATCCTCACGGGCGGCCTCGTCTCGGGCGTCCAGATGGCAATCTCCATGTCCAACTCGGGCGGCGCCTGGGACAACTGCAAAAAGTACATCGCCGGCGCCTTCGATGCGGACCCCGAGCTCCGCAAGAAGGACGAGCACGGCCGGTCCACCCCCGTTCACCAGGCTGCCGTCACCGGCGACACCGTGGGCGACCCCTTCAAGGACACCTCGGGCCCGGCCCTCAACATCTTGATGAAGCTCATGGCGATTTTGTCCCTCGTCTTCGCCCAGTACTTCCAGTCCATCAACAACGGCAAGGGCCTCTTCAATGTCCACTAGTTTGCTCGCGCTCGCGCTTGCGCTTGCGCTTGCGCCTTGCCTTGCCTTGCCTTGCTGACAAGAAGAAGAAAGAAAGCCCCGCAATTCATTCCTCCAAGAACGAACGAAAGAAAGAAAGAAAGGATGGACGAACCTCTGGACCACACACAACAAGCTCTCTTCTTCCATCCACGCCCTGTCTGTCTGTCTGTCTGTCTGACCGCCTAAAACAGCAACAACAGCACTATATTTACTGCTGATCTTCTTCGCCTCCTCCTCCTCCTCCTCGTCGACCACTCGGGTTTTGCGTGCTGTTGCTTTCCTCCTCCATATACCGTATTTTTTGGTGGATGGACCCACGCCCCGCCCTCGACGACGCTTAGCTGCATCTTGAAAAACCACCACCACGACAAGGTCTACGAACAACGAGACAAAAAGCAATCTCATCCATCCTCGTATTATTATTATTCAAAAATGAATAATGTCGCCCGCCAACGCAGCGTGGTCCGTCCGTCCCGTCCGTCGATCGATGCAGGACAAAGAAAGAAAGAAAGAAATCATAAGGAGGAGTTATTGTTCGGAGTTATTGTTCGGGAAGTGAGTCAGATGTGTCAGGCGCCCTAGTCATTAAATTTGATGAATATACAAAGGGTTCAAGTTGATGTAGCCTAAAAAGATGGAGAGTCAGCAGCAGGAGACGACGACGGCGCCGAAGAGCAACTTGGAGGTGTACGAGGAGTTCCGGCGCGCGAAGAATAGGGAACACGCGAGGAAGTGTCGCGCGCGGAAGCGCGAACACTTGCAGTCGCTCGACCAAGCGAACCAGCAGCTGAGGGCGATGGTCGAGCACGCGAGCGCGCAATGTGCGGCTCTGGCGCGCGAAAATCACGAACTCCGCGGACGGTGCGGCGAGTTGATGGCCGAGAACCAGGACCTCCGGAACTACGTCCACTCGATATTCCTCAAGAACCACCGTCCTCCGGAGGAGGAGGAAGAGGAGGACGACGAATATTAGTAGGAATAATAGCTTAACGCGGGAGGGACTTGCGGATGGCGTCGGCGGCGAAGGAGGCGTCGGTGAGGTTGTCGTCGAGTTTAGAGGCCTGGTCGTAGCAGGCGAGCGCTCGTTCGAGGTCGCCGAGCTCCTGGTATACTATACCGAGGTTGAAGTGAGCGTCGGCGTAACTCGGCTCGATTCGAATAGTTTTCGCGAAATGTTCCGCGGCCTTGTGGAGGTCCCTGCGCGCGTGGAGGGCCGAGCCGAGATTATAGTGGCCAATCGCGCACGCGTCGTCTTTGGCGACGACTTTTTCGTAGGTTTCGATCGCCCGACCGACGTCCTCTAGTTGCATGTAACAATTGCCGACGTTGATCGCGGCGTCCGAGTCCTCGGGCGAGACGCGGAGGGCCTCCTGGAAGAAGTCGATCGCCTCGGCATAGCTTCTTTGCTCTTCGCAAATGTAGCCGAGATTGTATAGGGCCGAATGGTTCCGCGGTTCGATGAGCAACACCTTGCGGTAGCACGCGGCCGCGTCGTCGAGAGCGCCCGAGTCCTGGAGGGCTGTCCCCAAGTGCAGCACGATATCGGCGCGCGTTCCGTCGAGCCGCGCGGCCTGCGTGAACTGGTTGACCGCCTTCTCGAGATCCCCACGGTTATGACTGTCGACAGCTACGGCCCAACACTTGTTCGCGAGCTCCTTGTCCTTGGGGCTCGGCTTCTTCCTCAGCAGCAGGTGCTCGCTCTCCTTCGAACCACTACCAACACCACCCAGGAAGCAGCAGCACCGCGACAAGGTCGCGCCGCACTTCTCGTAAAGCATACGATGCTCTTTAGAGTTGCGTCGTCGAATTCACCATTTCGACGACACCGCTGATGTCACCGAAATGCAATGTATGAGGGAGAATAAGGGTTATTATTATTAATGGAGACGACCCCAGTCCACGCGCTCGTCTGCGGCGGCTGCGCGGGCTTCGCGGTCGACGTATCCCTGTACCCGATCGACACCATCAAGACGCGGCTCCAGGCGCCGCAGGGCTTCTTCAAGGCGGGGGGCTTCGCGGGCATATACCGGGGTATTTCCGTCGCCGCAGCTGGCTCGGTGCCGGGCGCGGCCCTTTTCTTTTCCGTCTACGAGTCGGCCAAACGCGGAGACCACCCCGCCCACCACATGGCCGCCGCCTCGGTCGGCGAGATCGCGGCCTGTCTCGTCCGAGTCCCCGTCGAAGTGGTCAAGCAGCGCATGCAGGCTGGACATTACAGCTCCATGTCTCAAGGCGCGCGTCGCATCCTCCGGTCCGACGGCGTCGCCGGCTTCTTCCGGGGCTACGGCATGACGGTGCTTCGGGAGATCCCCTTCGCGATGCTCCAGATGCCTCTCCTAGAGTTCATGAAGCGCAAGTGGGCTGACTATCAGGGATCCGAACCCTCGCCGCCGCAGGTTGCCGTCTGCGGTAGCATCGCCGGCGGCGTCGCCGCGGCCGCGACAACCCCCCTCGATGTCGTCAAAACCAGGCTCATGCTGGGGGCCGACCTCGCGGGAGTCCGCTACGACCAGGGCATCCTCGAGTGCGCCCATCGGATCGCTACCCACGAGGGCCCTCCCGCCTTCTTTTCCGGCGTCTCGGCCCGCGTCTTTTGGATTTCCCTCGGCGGTTTTATCTTCTTCGGCGCCTACGACGCCTCCCAAAAGCTCCTCCCCTCTATTTAGGAACTTTATGAACTTCGGAGATCTCGCTTTTCCGGGGACGGCACCACCACGACCCACTATAGAGTGTACTGCTGATGCTGCTCACGACGACGAGTCCCATCATATGAGAGGAGAGGAGAGGAGAGGACTCGTCTTATTATCTCACACGGGACTCGTCGTCGTCGAGGCGCCGACCAGCACGTACCGGGAGTTGCTTCGCTGGAAATATCGACGACGACGACGTAAACCACGGACGCCACGACCGCTTCCTCTTTTGGACACTCGCCTACTGCCGCTTCTTCGAGGCTTTTCCTTGGATACTGTAGGATCATATTAGTCTATCTATCGCTAAGCCATTCTTCACGGGTAAGGATTATCACAATAGCCTCCTCCTCCCATTTTTCTTTCTTCGGTGTCTTTCTACTAGAATTCTGGAAGTTCTGGAAGCGCTTTGTGGTGCTTGGGGTAAGTAAGCATGAAGGTCGTTCGCACGTCTCAATACACGCGATGGGAGACGGAGAGGTGTTGAAATCGTTGCACAAAACAACGATGTTAACTGGGTCGTTGAACGTTGTTTACGTTGGTTTTCTTGACTACTAAGCAGGCGCCACGGGAGTATCAGGCGATGTTGTTGTTGTTGTCGATCTGCCGTAAAAGATGGTGAATGAAAATTCTTTGTTTGGAGGTAATGAGTGTTAGATCAACCAAAGCAGTGGCCTGAGAGATGTAAGCAGGCCAGTGTCTTTCTTTCTTTCGCGCATGAGCGTTATAAGTCCGGGAAGCGTAGCAAGCGAGTCATTTGCACGCGCGTCTCACACCCCCTGGTGTGCGATTGGCGTCGTAGCAGGGGTGATTGTGGTGTGCAGTACGCATGTCGTGCATAGGGACCGCGTAGCCATTTGCCAACTCAACTGCGTATTCATTTGTCAACTCACTGTAGGTGGGCCTGGTGATGGGAATGCCAGGTGGCACATCATCTTTGCGCGCGCGGGATGAGCAAGGCGTCCACCACGGATTCAGCGTCAGTAAAGCCAGAGACTGTAAGTGTACGGTGACAAATGTCCTCATAGGTCGCGAGTGAACACGCTGGTGGAAGTCCGCGAGGGTGAGTTCCAGTTGCGTAGGGATGATATGTGTCTGCTGCGCCGGCGTGCGTTCGGGGATTACGGGCGCCACTGGTTGTGTTGCCATCTTGATCTCGTCGGCGGTGCGGTCCAGCTTGAAGAACTGTATCTCACGAGTGTCGCGCAGGTCTGCTGTTGTGCCTTTTCTAGTGGAGAGAACTAGGACATGCTAATTGGGTCCGAATGCGCTCGAGGATGCCGCGCGGCTTTGGCGTGGACAACATCTGCGTGATCATTCGAAGAAGCGGCGGCGGTACAAGTAGCATTTTTTGTAAATTCCTGGTGTGTGTGACGATGATGCACCTCGTGTCGAATCTCGTGGGAGAGGGGCGGCTCGCACGTGGTGGCGACGGCGGAGTCGGTGCTGGTGTCGGGCCGCACAGGGATGGAGACCGAACGAGCGAGGGCGGAATGGGCGCTGGCGATGTTGTCTGCGGCGGATGGCGCCGCGAGGTGCGCGAGGGGTATGGTGGTGCGGGCGCAAGAAAGTGTGGGGTCGTCACGGCGCTGGACGGTGCCGGAGTCGGAGAGGCTGCTGGTTGTATATTGTGTGTACTACGAGCGTCGTTGACGTCAAAAACGACGTGCGTGCACGCGGGAAGAACCGAAGGAGAAGGCGCATTGTTAAGCGAGAATTTCGCGTCAGTCCCACTGGCTGTGATGTGCGTTCCGGTACTCCTCCGAACGTCTTTTGGACGTTTGGTGTTTGGAGGTACACCACGGATGCGGTCGGTCGGTCGCCTTTGGGGCGTGGTTGGACGGATGATGTCGTCATCATCATCGGTGAGTGAGGCGGCGTGACACGAAGCGGGAGGCTCGTTGATGCGTGGTTGGTACGAGTGGTGTCTGCCGTGCGGTTCAGCTTCGATGTGGCTCTGTGGAGGTGGTTGACGCCGAGGAGACGACGAGACTAGGGTTATCGAGCGAGCTGGTGGCTTCGGAGTTTTCTTTTGTCTCGAGACGGGTTGACGCGTGTTGTCCCGCGCCAAAGAGGTGGCGGCGGTGATGCGCCATCGCCTTCGTGGGGTGAGTCAGACCGCGATGACAGGTCGTCGTCATCATTTGGATCGTCTGGTGCGGGGAGATGGCCCGACAGTCGCAATACGGGTGCGATGTCTCGTGGCGGCTCCTTCGGAGCGGTCGGAAACGCGCTGGTGCCAGGGGTGTGCTGCACTGAGTGCGGGTCATGCTGAAGCTTGCGGAGGCTCTTTGTCTGAGCAACTAATTGCTGCGCGTGGTGCTCGTCCCGTTCGGGGCGGAGGTCCTGTGCTCAAATATAGCTCTGCTGGCTTATTTGTTTATTATTGTGAGCACCACCAACTCCCAGGCTCAGAGAGAGCCAGAATGGACGATCGCTTCAAAGGAAGAGAAACACTCGAAAGGAGAGACGACAAAAGGCGACCGCAGAGGACGGCGATAGAGTAAGCAAAAATGGCAGAAGGTAGGGAGGCGCAGTGAAAAAAAGCATGGTGAGAGCAACAAAAAGAGCGCACGGTGGGATGAGGCGCAAAAGAGGTGGAGAACGGAGGGGACAGCAAATGGAGCGCATGGTGGGAGGGGGCGCAAGAAGACTTGGTGGTCGAGGAGAGAGAGGTTTGGGTTTTGGTTTAAAGGCAGGGCTGCACAACCGCCGTTGTTGACGCTACCGCCCGAGACAGTCCAAGGCCGCCGATTGTTCGAGGGCGAGCGATCCCGCGCAGCGCAAGTTTTGATGAAAAGGGAGAATACGCACCAAGACTAGGGGTGGTGGTTCGAAGGCGAGCCCGCTCGGCGCGCGTGAGAGAAGGCACAAAGTTCATCAAATACGAAAAGTATGTTCGAAGGCGGGAGAGTAGGGAGCCAACGCAGCGCGTGTTTCACGAACGGGTTATAATCAGAGGCGCCGCCGCCTTGGCCTTTGACGGACCACCAGCCGGTTCTCGACAGAGAGAACATAAAACTAAACTCTCGAGAAGAACAGCGAGCAAACACAACGCTATTGGTGGGTGTTCGCACGGTGAGACAATTGCGGTATCTTCCGTTTTCAAAGCAAAACAGACTTCTCAGCAAAAAAAAAAGGAGCACAGGCGATCTCTTTGTTTGAACGCGGGAAACGAACGTTCGATCTTCAACGCCCTTGAGCGATTTTGGAATAGACAATACGGATGGGCTTGCTTCGCTAGAGGAGAGTAGAACGTCATGCCAGGGTGGCGCGTCTCCGCAAAAGCAGGCGTCTTGACTGCTGTTGTTGTGCTCATCATCAAACCGCTAATACCTTCTGGCTTCCAGGCGGAGTGGGTGCGATCCGATTAATCTTCAGATATCCTATGAGCCTGGGAGTTGAAAACCACACCAATACGGACGGTGATGACGCCGAAAAAATCTTCGTCATATGTCAGAGTACCGTGTGGCGAACCGAGGCGTGGTCGACTGGGGAATTGTTTCGCGCGGCATCAGCCACCAGGAAGGAAGGAAGGGAGGAAGGAAGGAAGGAAGGAAGGAAGGAAGGAAGGAAGGAAGGAAGGAAGGAAGGAAGGATTGAATTCACGAGCACCAGCCGCACAACCAGCGCTGTCTCCGCCGCAGACCACGACGCACATTCGTCTCTTCCTGGAACTTGCCGTATCGACATACCGAAATGTATCACTGGACGTCAACAAAAAAGGTAAGCAAAGCCGTCCTCTTCTGTTACGAATGGAATGAGGCGTTAGACGAGCGATAAGAGAAAGACGTATGGATACTGGATACGTGGTGCAGGGGTAAGTGTCATAGCTTCCTCACACAGGTGCTGGAAAAGAAAGAAAAGGAAAAAGGGGTAAGTGAGGTCCTCACACAGGTGCTGGAAAAAGAAAGAAAAGGAAAAAAAAAAGGGGTAAGTGAGACGCTCACAGAGGAGAAGCTTTGAGGAAGACGTCATAGAGGCATTGTGGCAAGAAAGAAAACAACAGAGATCAGGGCGAAGATCACGAAGTGAGGTAACGAGCACGAAGCCGGAGGAAGGAAGGAGCTTCCGTACTGCGGGTGAAAATGTCACTAAGATTGTGAAGGCGGGGTATGTGCTTGAGATCGATGATGTGGTTGCGATGATATTCGGCGGTACTGTAAAAGCGAATGTCAATATGGCGGGTGCGCCGTGTGAGACATTGGAGACGAACTTGAGTGACGGTGGTGCTATTATCAACATACATTGGGACCGTGTGACGAGGGAGATCAAAGTCATCAAAAAGTTTGAGAAGCCAAGAGAGCTCAGCAGTAGCAGCGTAAAGAGCAAGCAATTCAGCTTCGAAAGAAGAACGAGCAAGTAAGTATTGCGAGCGGGAGCAGTAGGCTATCATAGAGCCGCTGAGAAGAAAACAAAAAAAAACAGTTGTGGAGTGGCGGTCATCAGGGTCGTCGGCCCAGCTGGAGTCGGAATAACCACAGAGACGAAGGGTAGAATCGCGACCAAGAACAAGGGCAAGATCGTGAGAACCATGGAGGTAACGAAGAGTGTGGGATAAAGCGTGCCAGTGGGGTTTACCAGGATTGTGGGAAAAACGCGCACACTGATTGACGGACAGAGTGATATCAGGGCGAGGCATAACAGAAGGAAACAAGACACAACGGAGAATACGACGAAAAGGGATGCGTGCCATGAAGATGTGATCTGGAGAACCAGGAGTAGGACAATCAGCCGCAGAAAGATGATGACCTTTGGGAGCGGGAGTGAGTTCGGGTTTACTGTTGATGAAGCGATGTTCGGTAAGGATTTCACGGATAGCATGGGATTGGTCAAGAGTGAGGGTTCTCCTAGGGCGATCACGCGTAATGCGCAGACCAACATAAGAGGCGAGATCAAGTTCATTGACGTCAGTGAAAGCGCGGAAACGGAGGAAAAAGGCTTGGTAATGGCCAATGCAATGACGAGGGTGCGCCACAAGAAGATCATCAACGACCAAAACGAGACGTAGCACGACGGTAGAATTGAGCACGAGCTTGTAGTGGCAAGTGTCACCAGATCCGCGGACGAAGCCACAATCATTGAGAAGGAAGCGTTCCAAATAAAGCCACCAGTTGCGACAAGCTTGTTTGCAACCATACCAAGAGCGACGGAGCTTGTAAACGATTTTGGAACCATCGGTGGGTTGGCGAGGAGCATAGCCTTCGGGTGGCCAGACATAGATGTCTTCGTCAATGGGAGCTTGAATAAAAGCGGAGCTGACATCCAACTTGTGCAAATCCCAGTCATGAACAGCGACAAAGGTTAGAAAGAAACGGATCGTGACGATGTTGGCAACCGGTGAGTAGGTGTCATGATAATCAATGCCGTGAACCTGGGTGTAACCACGGACGACGAGGCGAGCCTTGTACGATTTGAAGCGGCCAGAGTCATACTTCTTGCGGAGGATCCACTTGAGGGTACAAATGTTGCCAGAAAAAGTCGAAGGAAGGCGAACCACATCCCAGCAACCAAGCTGACCAAGAGAGCCGTATTCTTTAGCGATGGCTTGCAACCAGCCAGGACGCTCAGGATTGGTCGGAGCTAAAGCTTCACGTAAGTGGGTGGAAGTAATAGTAGTTTCGTCAAGGTCTGAATACTGAGACATTTCTTCGGAAGCAGAGTACTAAACGTGTGCATGAGGATCAACAAGGGTGTTAGCTAAACAAAGGGGAAGGAAGACATAATGAACTAACAAACGAAAGCTAACAGAAGAGACATACAAAGAGTGACAGGGGGAAACAGAAACGACAGAGGAAACAGAATCAACATCGTGACAGGAGGAAACAGAATCGCCCGTAAAAAAGTTTGTTGGTTGTTGTAACGCGCGTTGGTCGACTTTGCGCGGTCGGCCCCGTCTGGCGCGACGTAATGGCGCACGTTTCGTATTGTCCGGTGACAGTGTATTCAGTGACGGTTGAGTTGTTTCAGGGGTGATCAGTCCCGATAAGGCCGGCTCCGGAGCATCAAAAGCAGAAGACATGGGCGCGATTGCGGAAGATAAGCGAGGGTCGTAATAAAATAAGTCAGGAAAACGAGAATCCACTAGAGACGGAGGAAGGGGTTGAGAGGACAGTGACTTACGCAGAGCGAAATTTTCGTCAATAACAACATCAATCGAGGTGTGGATGACAGGACCTGTGGGGCGTTGAAGCAATATGCGATCCAGGGCCTGCAGAGGGATACCCAATGAAGATACCGGTTATAGCTTTGGCAGGCCATTTGTCGCCAGTAAGAATTGCAGCAGGACAGCCCCAAACACGAAGAAAATCGACACGTGGTAGAGTTTCATGTAGCATTTCATATGGCGTCATATATCCAGGATTAGAGGCGTTTGGCATACGCTCAGAGATGAAGTCAGCCGTTTCCATGGCCCAACGCCAGAAATCAGGTGGACGGTGCGCATGTACCAAAAGAGTGCGAGTAATATCAGCGGTTGCGCGATGAGAGCGTTCCACAACACCGGAAAAAGCGTGCGCTTGTGAAGTTTTGGACTGAGCTGCAGGAGCGCGTTTAAGCGCAATGTTGTTGCCCAGACAGAAGGTTTCGAATTGGCCCATAAGAGAGCGGTCACGATCAGTGTAGATGAGGGCAACGCGATATCCGAATGGGCGAACCACGGTAGACAGAAAAAGTTCGAGTTGACGAGCGTTCGTAAGGGCATCGTGTCGTGGAGCAAAGTAACGCGTGCGGCGGCGCGTATGATCATCGACAAACGTGAGGATCGCGCGATCTTGATATATAAAGGATGGGACGCCGGCAAACATGAGATCGGCGTGGATAATAAGGTAGGGCGCAACGGCACGTGGACGAGACAAAGGCTCGGAGGAAGGAGGCGAAGTGGAAGCGGAAGCATGAGCTTTACGTTGGCCAACATGCGCAGCATGCATTTTACCGAGAGCACAAGCAGGACAAAAAGAAAGCGACGCGGAGCTCGGGGAAAACGGTGCGCCAACAGCAAGAGAAGACAAACGCCGAAGATAGGGAGGACTATAATGACCAAGACGAGCATGCCAAAGGTCGAAGGTAAGTTGAGTGCGTTGAGACACAGCGGGAAACGCGCAAGGGTCATGGACACGGGGGCAAGAAGAAAATGCCACAAAAGGTGAAACGTAGTCCGCGTGGGGCGCAGCGGTCGTATTGCCGATCCAACAGACGATCAAAAGAAGACCACAGCGACGAAGCAGGGGAATAGCGTGATGCGTTTGGCGGTGACGTAAAATACGTTGCGGATAAGCAGGGCCAACGGCCTAAATGGTGTGGCAATCGTAACCAACTTGCTCAAGGGCATGATCAGAAAGAATCCGTTTGTCACCAAGGCCAGGAGAGATGAGGGTATGCGGGAACGCGACATGGATACCATGAGGGGTGGAAAGAGTGGGTGCAGGAGAAGGAAGACCACGATTGTCAAGAGGACCAATTGAAGGGAACGTTAAGTGAGCAGTGCCAGAACCAGAAACAGAGCCAGTGCCGATAGCAGAAGTGATGGGATGCTGTTGAGTGTTGTCAAGGTCAGTGAAACCAGTGGCAGAGTTAAAAAGGTTGACGTTGGCGCCGGTATCATAGACAACGAGACGAAGGTTGGTGCTGTGAAGGTAGTCGCGATAACGAGCGGTGAGCAGAGCGGTAAGGGCATTGGTGGAGGAAAGGAATTGGTGAATGGAGGGAGATATGGAGAGAAGATGGAAATTGAAAGACGGGTAGGTGGGTGCAGAAAGGGATGGGTCAGGAAGGGTGACAGCGGTGGAAGGCGGGACAGAGGGTGTGGTGGAGGGTGGCAACGCAAGGGGCGGCGGAGAGGATTGAGATGGAGGCAAGAGTGGAATGGGGGCGGAAAGGTAGTTTTTTTTGGTAGAAGGGTGGATGGGGCCTAGGTGGGTATTGGGGATTGGACCGAGGTGGGTATTGGGAATTTGACCGACGTGGGTATTGGTGTTGATGCCGAGGGCGGGCGGTGGCTTGTGAGAGCAAATAGCGCTGGCGCTTATGACAATCTTTCTGGTGATGGCCAGGAATACCACAAAAGTGACAAAGATCAGTATGGCGTGGGCGCTTGCGATGGAAAAAACGTGAAGATGAAGGCGGGTTACGGAATGATGATCGAAAAGGTGGGCGAGGGCTAGAACGTTGTTGAGAGCGCAAAGCATTGAAGCGATGAAAATACTTATCTGAAGGATGGTTGGGACGACCGTAAAAGTTGGGACGTTGACGATGACGGGGACTTTCACGGAACGTAGCATGGACATGCGCAGACTTGGTCTGAAGATAATCAACAACTTTACTGTGGAGGCGATCAACGAAACCATCATATGTGCGCAGTTTAGGATCAAGTGCAATGAGATCCTTAGACAAGAGCGAGTCGGGGATTTTCGTCTGAAGCAATTGCAATGCATGTGTGTCAGGGAAATCTTGATGATGCCGAGCAACTTGAACACCAGTGATGAACTTGTTAAGAAAAGACTCAAGTTCATCGATATTGTTGCACACCAAGGAATGCAGTGAAGCAATTGCAGACTGAGCGACACGATCTCCATGACCCATGTAAACATCAGTAATGCGCTTGTAAAGCCGCGTGAAGTTCATATCGCGGTTTTCACGGATATCCGCACGATCAGTATCATGCATTGGTAGCGCCATGAAGAGTGCACTGTACCAGCGTTGCTGCTTGAGACCAAATTCTTCTTCAGAGCAGCCAGAGACGGAAATGCTAGTCCAAGTGTCAGTGGTCAAGATAATGCGATCACCGGTGGAAATGATCATGTTTTCCAGGCGCCGGGTCCATTGGTGAAAAAGATGTCGCTCACCACTGAAGGCATCGAGTTTTTGCGAAAGCTTGCTATCCTTAATTTCGATCGAGGACATGATAACTAACTAACTAACTAACTTCAGACCTCTCCCGAGCATGGGAGCCAGGCCGGACCGACAGGAGCCAGTCCGGAATCACGGGCCTGTAGACGAGGGGCGCCGAAAGGTGGGTCGGCGGAGAGTGATCATCAAGCTTGTCGCCATGCGACGAGGAGACCGCGATGTGACTGACAACCAACTCGTCGATAACCTTCCGTCTGCGCCCCCCGGCCATACCCCGTCCCACTGCGAACGTTCCGGCTGCCAACCGGCCCGCCCGAGAGGCGAATAGGTGCCAACCTACGCCATGATAAACGATAACGAACCGAACACGTAGCAATGAACTGAAGCCGAGGAGGAGTCGCCGTTATCCGTGAAGTCAAGCAGTCGTTCGACCGCGACGGACGACAGCTGCTACCATGTTACGAATGGAATGAGGCGTTAGACTAGCGATAAGAGAAAGACGTATGGATACGGGATACGTGGTGCAGGGGTAAGTGTAAGTGTCATAGCTTCCTCACATCCTCTGTACCCTTTCCGCGGATACGTTGGAACCCGATCTCTTTTTTCACGAGGCCAATTTCTGAGTTTAAAATCGCGCCCTGGATGCCACGGACACATAAAGCTCTGCGCGGACCGGTCTCAAGCCTCCAAACAACAGGCCCTCGTTGGCGCGTCGGCGTCTAGAGTAAGAGCCGCGCGCATTGACGACGACGCATCGGTGTTCTCCAGAAGCAGCGCCTCGCAGTATTATTAACATGTGCCTATAGTGTATTAAAGCGGACACGCTGTTGATCCCCACCAGCACTTTGAGCGCCCTCGCAAGTACTAATAATAATAGCTTCGCGGCGCACCTCGAACGCCAGACATATACCAAAGCCGCCACCACCACCACAGGGTCGAGGAGGGCAACTGGATCCACAAATCCGTCCTCGGACCGCGAGCCTACCTCGACAGCATGCACCGGTGCGGCAGACACATCCTATTATCTCACGATCAAGTCTATTATCCTAGTTCCTAGTCGTTGAAGTAATCTTCGATGATTCGCTGCTCGTGTTCAACGCGAGCTTCCCATTCGTGCGAAAGGCGGCCGCAGACGAAGTCGGCGTACGATTCGTGGGGCGCTGGAAGCGGGGCTGCGGTCCATGGAGCGTAGAGTGACGTCCGCCATGCGGCGCGACGACGATGGCCGGCGACGCTGAAGTGGATCTCGTCCATAACGGCGCAATTCACCCTTACCCGCGTCCTAACTACGAATCGACAGATGTTTGTCTGTTTGTTTGTTTGTTTGTCCCTCGAATTAGGGTAAGGATCAGGTAGGCGCGAGAGTAAGGATCAGGTAGGCGCGAGAGTAAGGATCAGGTAGGCGCGAGAGCTAGACAGTGATCCTCCAAGCCGTCTACGGCGACCTCGCAGACTATTTCCACGACCCGCGGCGGCGCTTCCAGCGCGCCATTCTCACGCCCCGTCGAGACGATGTTGTCGATGCTGACAACGCGCGCATGACCGCGGCCTTTTTTTTCCCGGAGACGAGGCGTCGGAGTTCTTTTCGGCCGACTAGGTTGGGTCGGAAGACGACGCCTCGCTCTTTACAGTAGAGTTTTCAACTCCCTGACAACCAACGGGATGCTGACTTTGAGCGCGAGCTTAATGTCTTCGCAACCTCGACCCGTCGCACGGCCACTGCAACGGTACCAGATACATGATCGATCGTGTCGTTGTCACCGAGGCTCCTCCAACCTGTATCGCTTAAGGCCCGCCTACGCCAAACGATCAACAAGAGCCAGGACCAGACGCCCCGCGAGGTTCGCGTCCTCTTGCCCACAAGCCCGTCTTTTGCCACGTCCAGCTCGACGTGGCTCTCTGTCGATCGGCAACCCCGAGGATATCCTCTTCTGGGTCGACGACTCCGCCCTACCCCACACGTGCTGCGTAATGCCGATAAGCCCCCTCCCGGCGTCTACACGCGCACTATAGGTGAACTTGCTGGGACCACGTGAACTTACTGGGGTTAGAGATTGGGACTAGGTGGATTGAGTGACCAGGTGAACTTACTGAGACCAAGTGTGAACATACTGGGGGTTTTAGAGTAAACTCAAAGGTTAGCGGCGCGTGCGGATCAAAGCAGCTTAGATTGGCGGAGGCGAGAGCGACGAGCTCGAAGGAGTTGGTGTGAGCACGAGTGGGTTTACGCCGAACTTACTGCGGTCACAGATTTGGACTAAGGTGAACTTACTGAGACCAGACCTGAACTTCCTGGGGTTAGAGATTGGGACTAGGTGAACTTACTGGCCTGCACTTGTTGTTTAGTAATAAGAACCGCTTTTTTTTTCAGTACAAGCTCGTCCCCGGCTATCCATCTCCGGCGCTTACACTTCCCTGTTTCTCGGTGCTCTTCCTCGCCCATACAACCGTCTCGTCGATCGCGAAAGGGCCTCGATTACGCCGCCACTTAGTAGTAGGTAGGTAGGTAGGTAGGTAGTACGCCGCCGATGGATCCTCGTCGTCATACCTCAGCTATGGGGGGTTGGTCCGATCCGATCCGACCCATCGAGGCGGGCGTCGATCCACGAAGCGCAGCGCCGGGAACGAGGTCGGTGCCGCAGAGCGCATCGGCGTACTCGGTATATAGCGGTAGACGAAGGTCATGAGTGGGTCGGGCGTCGCGGCTGCTCGGGCAAATATCGCGCCGACGCAGAGGCCTGGGAGTAGGATGGTGACGTCAAATCTGTCGTAGAAAGGTGCAGGACGACGAGCATCAGGGTATTGTCGATTATTTCGGGAGACCGGTATCCGATTCACCAGGACGACGACGCTCGGTTCGGTTTGACTGACTGACTGCCTGACTGACCGGCGCGAGCGGTCTTGTCGTAGCGACAGGCAGACTGCGTTTGCAGGGGAGTCGAACGCAACGAGGTCCGGGTTCTGACGTGTGGAAGAGCGGGTTGTCGGGCGAGGTCGGGATATGTATTGGAAAAGACGTCGATCGACGCGACCGCGCAGGATTTGCCCTCGGACAGTTGGGGACATCGTCGTCTCGCCGGCGCCCTGGAGGAGTCCAACGAAGAGCGGGCGCGCGCCGGATCCACTCGTAGACGGGCAGGTAGAGTCAGTACACCCGCGCCGACGACAGCTCGAGGCGCGCGGCGAGCCGATGCGTTCCCAGCGAGCGACGTCCAAATCGGAGGGTGTTTGAGGTGGATGCGAGGGCTAGGAGCAAGGATGGGCCAACGCTGAGGAGCGCGCCGAGTTTTTTTTCCTCGGGTCGTTTGGAAAGGCCTCGCCGGCGATGAAGAGCGAGACGGTCGAGCCGACCGAGCTGACTGTCAGCTCGGCCGGCGAGGCTTAGGTGCCTGAAGGTCACGCCCTCGGGGAGATTGAAGCCGAGGACGCTGGGTATGGTGGCGCCGACGGCCATTCCAGCCGTCTTGCCGAGGACCAGTGGCACGACGATCAAGCCCGAGAAGCCGGCGAGACCGTCGAGGGGCACTCCTCCGGCGCCGAACGCGAACAACACACCTAAGTCGACGAAGCCCTTGACGGATTCCTCAAAGTTGTGGAGCGTCGAACGTTGCAGGGTCCGCTTTTTTCCCAACAAGAGCCCAAGGAGGTCTCAAAGTCGACGAAGTCGGATATTTCTCGCGCGGCGGCGGTCTCTCGCCCGAGTCGTTGAATTTGATAGGCGTCAAGGGGACCACGAAGCAGAGGGCGAGGGAGAGGGCCGCGTAGAGAAGGCCGAACCATGCGACGGGTCCGGCGAGAACAACGTGCATCTCCCAGCGCGCGCACTAAATGCGCCGAAGGGTCCACGAGACGGCCGCGCCACCAACAACAGCCAGACTGGCTGAACCGGATGGTCGGGATCGGGGTACGCCGCGGAGATGATCAAGAGGCCGATGCCGTCGTCGATGACCGCGCAAGAGGAAGTTAATGGCGGGGTGACCGGCGCCGAATACGAGGACGGCCGTCGCCCAAGCGACAGATATGTCGGTCGCGGTCGGAATGCCCCAGCGAGGTCGTCACGCGTCGATCCCGCCGCGATAAGGTCGAGCTTCGAGGCGAGGATGATCGATCAGGAAAAAGTAGGTCGAGACGGGTCCCAGCACGCCACCCGCCGTCGCGAGGATGGGGTTGACCGCGCCTTTTGGGCTGGAGGGTAGAGCGACCCCCCCGGCCGAAAGGCCTCGAAAATCTCCTCGACGGCGAGGCCGAAGAACAGGCTCGTCGAGACATCGTTCGCCAGGAAGTGGAGGGAGCGCGTACTTTCGCGCGAACGTCAAGACGGCCGTGATCGATCGAGAGGCCGCTCGAGAACACATTTTGCTCCCGCTCGAACCACTTGTCGCGCTGCGCGGGGTACTCGAGTTGCACGAAATACCCCCCCCGCATCTCGAGCTCGACGAGGTCGTCACTCCTTCTCCTCCTCATCCTCGAAGAAGAAGAAGAAGAAGAAGAAGAAGCGTTATCCTGTTTTTCTTGCAGGCTTGAGCTCGGCGAGCTGCTTGTACATCTGCGCGGCGCGGTGCTTCATCGCGCGCTTCGTCGGCCTCGACGTCTGCGGCATAATTCGCAGCGACGCCGATCGACGAGCTGCGTGCCCGACCTCGCCTCGTACAAGGCGTGGACCACGGCGTCGTCCCGCATCAGCGCCGCCACCGCGGCACCCATCTCCACGTGCCGCCGGTCTTCTTTTGCCTTTTTCGGACCACCCGAGGCCCGAGCGCGATAAACCGCGGTAAAAGCTGCTGTTTCGACCAGTCTTCCTCGACGCGCTCCTCCAACCCCGAAGGTGCGGGGGTGCGCAACCGCACCACGACCACCGCGTTCTCCTTGAGGAGGTCGAACTGGTCCTCGATCAAAACGTGAACGGCTTCCTCCTCGGCCAAGGGCTTGAGCGCGTCGCTCCGCGCCGGGATCGCGGCCACGAGCAGCGATGGTCTCGCGAGCTTGGATTTCGGAAACGTCATCCGCCGCGATCTCGCCGAGTTCGCTCTCCTCGGCTCGGGCGGACTCTGCTGTTCCTCTTGCGGCGGCGGCGGCGGCGGCTCGGAGCTCGACCGCTGCGAAGAAGAAGAAGAAGAAGACAGCAACTCTGCGAGCCTCGAAAAACTGCCCGCGCGCGGCAAGTCCTCGTGGTTTGTCCGTCGCGCCCGTCGCTCCTCCAGCAGCCTATTGTCGTGCTCCACGCACTTCTTAAGCTCGAGGTGTCCCACGAGTTGGCTAAACGCCGCGCTCTCGCGTCCTCGATCGCGCCGGATTTTTTTTCTTTCGCCGGGTGATTCGCGATCGCCTGGGCGACCGGCTCCAAGCTCGGCTTGTCGTACCGACTCTCGTCGTCCTCGCCGATATCCAGTATCACGAGCTCGGGACGGAGACGCTCTCGCAACGCCATCATTCGGAACATGCTTACTTTTGGGAGATGAGCACGCGACCACCCAGACCCTTCGAGGTCTTCCTCGAGGCCGTAGTTACACCGCCGCGTCTCGTGCCATTCTCGGTCGTTGAGCTCGTGCATTTCCACGAACAGGTGCTTCCGCCGGAGCATTGTCAGATTCTTCTCGTCGATCGTGGTGTCCATGATTAGATTATTTTCCTAGCGCGCCTCAACGACCGTATCTATCTACAGAGCGCTTCAGGTCCGTTAGATTCTGATGTTTGTGCTGTATCTATCTATAGAGCGCTTCAGGTCCGTTAGATTCTGATGTTTGTACTCACCCCCTCATCGTCGTCGTCGTCGTCGTCGTTGTCGTCGTCGAAAGGAAGGACTCGCACCCACGCCCCGAATCTACCTAATAATCCCCCAGCCTCAAGCGTCGTCGTGGTTCGTTTACAACGCAAGGAACCCTCACTAGCGTCGTTCCTCGTCGCGGAGCGGCGCCGTGTCGTCCGTCGTGAGCCGACGACTTCCGTTGCGTTTATGGGCGAGGGCTTGCTTCTTTCGTTCTCGGCGCCGTCGAGTCTTGGACATATTCTTTGGACCAAAGTTTGAACTCAAAAGCTTATCATAACGAGAAACCTCCGCCAGCGTCTCGACCGGCGCTGGCGGCGGCGACGGCTTCTCCGGCGGCGCGGGCCATGCCATCCACGCGACCGGGACCACGAGGACGAGCACGAACCAGGGGCGACGCGAAGGCCGCAGATCTCCGCGCGATAACGGAAGTCGACCGCGTTTCGTCATCGGATTTCGTCCATTGCAAATTTTCGGCAGGGTTTAGGAGCAAACTTTAACATAAGGGTTAGGGTCGGAGACTAGGGCGGGAGACAGACAGACAGACAACAACAGGGTGGCGACGACTGTGACGCAGTCTCATCCAGCCTCTTCCAGAACTTGGTGCTCCCACGCAGTAGCATCCTGGGCCATCTGGGTCAACCTTGCTGCGTCTCTGCCTTGAGATCGATGATGTTGTCGCTCTCCTCCAATGTTGGTTTGTACCTTGCGCCGCGCGCAACGGCAGCTCCATGCGCGCGCCGAGGGACCGCAAACTCTCGCCGTCACACTCCACGTTGTCGGTCGGTAGCGCGCTTCTGAACCACGAACTCACTTTGATGACAAATGGAGGGTATCTGCAAGTGCGTCGTCTCTATAACACCACTCGAGCGCTCCACCGGCTGACTGACCCCTAGCAAGCAAGCAAGCGAGCGAGCGAGCAAGCGAGCGAGCGAGCGAGCCCTTCTCGTCGATTCGATTCGATTCGATTCGAATTTTCACCTTTGGTGAATGCAATCACCAATCCTTTCTTCTTTCGCCATAAAAATTATTGAAAGAGTTTCAATGCTGCGAAAAATTGGGCACACATAATAGTATGGTGCCTCCTTACCCTTTCGAGTAAACATCTTCGTGGCTGCCAGCGCGAGGCAAAGGGAGAGGCGGCTGGCTGATGTCGCGGTACCGTCGTCGGCAGGCGTCCGACTCGTGGCAGGACGTGGACGTGTTCCAGACGTACCGGTCTTCGCACCACAGGTTCCTCGAGTTCGGATCGGAGGCCGTCGGGCAGCCGTGCTGCAGTTCGGGCGCGGGCGAACGGCGCGCCGAGGCCTTGAGCTCGGCAGAGCGATGGTGGACCTTGTCGCACGTGAGCGTGCTGCTGGCGTTCGTGGGCGTGTCGACGGCGCTGTTGACGGCGCTGACGGACGTTCTGAATCTGCAGCTGATGGCGGCGAGGGAGTGGATGGTCGGGGGGTCGTCGACGTCGAGGGCCGCGTACGTGGTCTTCTCTGTCGTGGCGGCCCTCGGGAGCTGCGTGGTGACGCACTGCCTGTGCCCCCACGCCGCGGGCTCTGGCGTGCCCGAGATGAAGACGATATTGTCGGGGGTCGTGAAGCAGGCGCTGCTGTCGGGCCGCGCGCTCGCGGCCAAGCAGCTCGGGCTTTTGTTGGCTCTGGGGGCCGGGCTGTCGATCGGCCAGGAAGGCCCCAACGTGCACATCGCCTGCGCGGTCGCCGACATGATGATGCGCAACCTGAGCTGCTTCCGAGCGATCGCGGTGAACGAGGCGAAGCGCCTCGACGTGCTGGGCGCCGCGTCCGCGGGCGGCGTCGCGGCGAGCTTCGGCACGCCGTTCGGCGGCGCGCTGTTTTCGATCGAAATCACCGCGAGCACCTACAACATCCAGATGCTTCCCCAGGCTCTCTGGTGCGCCATGGCGGGCGCGCTGGCCCTCCAGGCGGCGGGACTCGACAAGCTGACGTCTATCTTCGACCCGGCCGACGACGACAACAAGAGGATGCAGCCGTTCGAGAAGAGCGACTACGCAGCTTTTGTCGGGCTCGGGGTATTGTGCGGGCTCCTGGGGTGCGGGTTCGTGTGGGTTGTCTCGTCGCTCGCGGCGAGGCGCAACAAGCTCCTCGACGGCGGCCTGGCCCGCAAGGCGGGCCTCGTAGCCGCGGCCGCGACGATCGTCTCTCTCCTCGTGTTCGAGGACCTTCAGAAAGGCTTGGACGCGAAGGGTAACAACGTGTTCGGGGTCCTGTTTTCCCGCAAGCCGATGAGCCACAGCCTCCGGAGGAAGACCTTCTGGTACGTTCCCTACAAACTCGTCGCGACGGTGCTCTCCGTGGTGCTGCCGCTCCCCGTGGGCGTCTTCAAGCCCACGTTCACGGCCGGCGCGGCTATCGGGCGGGCGTGGGGCGAGCTCCTCCGCGTTTCGGGCGCTGCGCGGTTTCTGCCGTGGGAGTACGCGGTCGTCGGCGCGTCCGCCTTCGCCGCGGGCGTCACCCGCACCCTCTCGAGCGCCGTCATTTTCCTCGAGCTGGCGGGCGAAAACCACTGCAGGCAACCGCTCCTCGTCGCGACGCTAGTAGCCCACTTCATCGGGAACCGCTTCACGAAAAACATCTACGATGCCCTCATCGACACCAACGGCACGCCTACCCTCCCGGATCTCCCCGCGAAGAGCTACTGCGTCCAGGCGCGGGAGATCATGCAGCCGGTCGCGCCGGTGTTCGACGACGACGACGACGACTGTTACGAAGAAGACGACTGTTACGAAGAAGACGAGGATGTCGCGTCTTTCAAGTCTGATCTCGCGACGACCGAAGCAGCCGAGGGACCCAGGAAGATGACGTTCGTCGACAGCCTCCTGATCCCCTTTAGGTCGGCGGCGGCGTCCAAGCCTGCCGTCGAGCTCCCTACGACCTACGGCGCGCTCAAGCGCGCGAGGCGGCTCTCGTCGTTCGACTACCGCGAGACGACGGTGCCCTTCGTCCGGCTCGATTCGACCTACGGCGAACTGCGACGACTCCTCGAGCTGCGGCACTATCCTCATCTCACCTCGGTCCCCGTCGTCCAGGACGGCCGCGTCCTCGTGGGATCGGTCTTGCTCGACGACGTGGCCTCGGCTCTCCGAGCCTTCTCGGCCATGCTCGCCGCCTCCCGTCGTAACCCCATCCTCGTCGGCACGGCCGCGCTCCCTACGGACCACCAGCCCCAGCTCGCGAGGCCCGACCTCGACGACCTCTGGAATGCAACAATTAATTTCGTCGTCAACAAAAGAGGCCGCGCCGTGCCCGTCGCCGCCGGCAACCCGAGCTCTCCCTTCTTCGCCTACGCCCCCCAGGTCAGCGTCTTGATGGACCCCTCGCCCTACCAGCTCGTCGACACGATGGACCTCTTCAAAGTCGACCTCATCTTCCGAACCTTAAAAGTCAACCACGCTTACGTCACAAACTCGGGAAACCTCGTCGGCGTCATCACCCGCGCGCGCCTCCGCGACGTCCTCAACCGCGACCTCCGGACGACCGCGCCAAAACCTCTATCTCACTTTTTCTGCTGCGACGAGGACGACGAGGATGATGATGATCAGGATCAGGATCGGGATCAGGATCCTCCCCCGCCGCCCCCCGAAGACACGCCCGGCCGACCCCCGAAGCGCCTCTCCATCGTTGCCCCGCTCGACGACCTCAAAAACTCGTCGTCGCCGGCTTCCCCCGCGCTCCCGCCTACCTTCACCCCCCTCCAGATCCACCCCCCTTTGATCGGGGACTTCAACAACAGAAAATAGTGAGGTGGGCGCACACACCACACCACACCGTCGTCGTCGTGATTTTTGCTGCTGTTTTATTATAAATCGACGCCCCGTGGCCCGGCCCGCCTCGCGAGAGGTCTATCATCTTTGTTTTGGGGCGCCTCGCACGGGACTCCAGGGGTTGCGATTCGCGAAACCTCTTATCGAGCTTGACGAGGACGCGCGCCGACAAGCCCAGGTCCAGCTCCTTGGGCATCCATCCCCCGCGACAAGTTGCCGTCCTCGAGGATTTCGCCCCTTCTTGCGTTCACGTACCGACCATACCCTTCCGCAACTCCGTCACGCCACAACCCAGCGTGGTGCGCCCCGCTGCTGCTGCGGTGCCGCATTTCTCCGTACCCGTTTGGTTTGTCCGCCGAGGAATTCGCCCGCGTACACGTCCCCACACATCTTGAGCGTTCCGTACCCCTCCGCCCACCCGTCGGCATCCAACGACCCGTTGAAGTCCAAGGGCACGGCCGCGCTCCCGTACCGTTGCCCGCTCCGGTCCCTGGCAGCGCGCGCCGCGACGCTCGCCTCCAATCGGTGGACAACCCTCGTCGCAGTAACGCCCATCCCCCGGCACTTGCCTGCCTGCCGCTTGACTTCCCCTGATTGATTGTTGCCCCTGTACTGACCTTGCAATTATGGGGGGGGTGTCACCTTGACACCCTCACCTGCGCTTCCACGCTGAACCCAATGCACCAGACATTTGCACTGCTTTCTTGCTGTCTTGTTGCTAATATTATTATTACCCTCTTTTGATTGTCCGATTTTCGTGTGATGGCGTCATTGTTTACGCTGATGAGATCGGACGTGTGGTGGTTTCACCCGCGGTTCGGGTTGGAAGAAAGGGTTGTTGAGGCCTCCGGCCTGGCCAAGAGGGGCGGGTGTCTGAGAAAAACCCACTACACGGGCCTCTCTTCGCCCCCCCCAGCGGCTCGGCGATGACCCGACTAGGCCCCGCATACCCATCTTCAGGCTCATCCTGCGTGCCCCCACACAACGCACCAAAAGCACCCACGCGCACCCCCACCCTCGTGCCAGTCCATCTTCAGGCTCATCCTGCGTGCCCCCACACAACGCACCAAAAGCACCCACGCGCACCCCCACCCTCGTGCCAGTCGAGCTTTAAAACAAACCTCTTTCAGTTCTATTCTCAAGTCAGACTTGAGCAGCGCACCCACGCGCACCCCCACCCTCGTGCCAGTCTTAACTACTAATCGACAGATGTTTGTTTGTCTGTCTGTTTGTCTGTTTGTTTGTCTGTCTTTAAATGTCGACTGCTAAGAGGGGGGGGGGGGTGTGGGGAGCATGAAGGATGTGGGTGGGTTTGTGGGGTATGAGGGATGTGCCTGACGGGCGGAAATAAGTACGCGGGACCTAGTCGGGGTCATCGCCGAGGCGTGGGGCAGGCGAAGAGAGGACGGGCCCCGCCCGTAGGTCGTACGCATGCTGCCGCCGGACGTATGTGCGACGAAGGGTGACGTCCTGCTGGGATCGGGCGGCCTGGGCGGGGTTCCCCGAGGCGGCGACATGGGTGAGGGCGGTGAGGGCACAGCGAGCCCGGCCTAATGCGCTGGCGATCCCCCACTCACGGTAGATGCGGCGAGTTTGGGCCGCCTTTGCCTCTGTGAAGTTGGCGCAGCCGCTTGTCACCCAGGTTCGCGCAGCGATGCGCTCTGCGCATGTCTGGGCGAGAGCGTGGCACGCCGCGCTGGCCTCACCGAAGGCACCAAAGACGAGGCCGGCGACGGTGCCGTAGCTACGTAGCCGCTGTTCGACAGGGCCCAAGAAGCCAGGCGGTGGTGCTGTACCCGGCTGGGGGATGATGGCGTCGATGCCGCGGGCGTGAGCGAGGTATTCGGAGTGGACTTGCGCTGCGCGCCGATCGACAGGCGACGGGTGGGAGGGATGGAGGGAGTGGGCGGTGTACAACGAACCCCAAGCGAGGGTTTTGATGTCGTAGAGTTGCTCCTTGTTGTCCAGCGTGGTGAGGATGTCTGGGACGACTTGACGTCGGGCGAGATTGCCTCGGTACCGGCCGTAGAGGCGCGTGCGAATGGTAGGGGCGACGACGTCAGCAAAGATGCCGAAAACCTCGGACAGGGCTGGGATACCGGCCTCTTTGACGCTGCCGTGGACGCAGTCGAGCTGGCCGTCATGCCAGGTGGTCCGCGCTCCTCCGCGGTTGACAAGGTTGGCCTGCGTAAGAAGCACCTTGCCGTGAGCGTCGAGAACGACGTCAGTGCCCAGAATGCGAGTGCCCACGAGGCCCAAACAAGCTGGAGAGGGGTAGCCAAAGTACTGGGCACACATCTCAGCCCAGCAGCGGTTGGGGATTTGAAGGCCAGAGCTGGGCCACGAGCTGATGAACGTGGTCGAGAAGCGATCCCATGAGGACGCCGCTACTCGAAGTGCTTCGGTGATGGGAAGGGTGGCCGCAAGGCGCTGGAGTGCAGTGGCCCGAGCTGTCTCGCGCTGGGAGGTTAGAGCACGCTGGAGTTGGGGTATGAGCACGGGTGTCGAGATGGTGGGGTCGACGAGGACGCCCATGGAGACGAATTCGTGGGAGAGAGGACCGTCGACGAGATGAACGTTGGCGGGGTCGCCGGAACCAGCGCCGCCGTGGGAAGCCAGCGTGGTACGGAGATCAGCCCGAAGTCCGTCCCACGCAGTCTCGAGTGCCCGCCCCAGGCGGCAACCGGATGCGAGGAGGTGGTGCCAACGGTGCAACTCGTTACCTGTGCGAAAAGAAGTGGCACCCAGGACCGAGGCGAGGCGGGGGAGGTAGCCAGGGACCTCCAAGGCACCCGTAGGATCGCGAAGGTCGACGAGGTGTGGGAGGGCCTGGGCCGCCGTGCCAACAAAGGCGGCGGGGCTGAGGTCGGCGCAGGAGCGAATGCCGCCACCCCCACTTCGAGCAGGAAGACGGAGGCGTTGGAGGACGATGCCGTTGGAGTCAAAAACCTGACGCGGATCTGCGCCAAGTGCTGTGGCGACGAAGCTGAGGGCGGCAACGTCGAAGCGGCGGAGCGCGCTCAAGGCATTGGTGGGGTAGCAGTGTTGCGCGATGTAGTCCATGCGCGGGGCGATGCAGTAGCGGCCCAACGAGTACATGCAGTGGAGGGAGACGTTCTGGAGCTTGGTGCGAATACGGCTCATGTAGCTCACTGAGCGTCAACCTCGCGTTGCAAGGTAGCTTCGACATAGGCATCTCCGGCGTGGCCGGGGGAGCCGATGGGCACACCGTAGATTACGAGGCCGTCGGCGACAACGGGGATACCAGCAAGAGTACGCGTGCCGTCAGGCGCAACTTGGACGTGGTCGTGAACATCGGGGTGGTCGAGAAGCCCCATGCCAAGTGCCGGACAGAACGCCTCGCACTTGTCGAGGCGGAGCTCCTCGCCGCTAGCTTGGATGTCGCGGGCGTACTGCTTGTTTGTTTGTCTTTAAATGTCGACTGCTAAGAGGGGGGGGGGTGTGTGGGGAGCATGAAGGATGTGGGTGGGTTTGTGGGGTATGAGGGATGTGCCTGACGGGCGGAGATAAGTTTGTCCCTCGATTTAGGGTAAGGATCATGTAGGAGCGAGAGTAAGGATCAGGTAGGCGCGAGAGCCAGACAGTGATCCTCCAAGCCGTCTACGGCGACCTCGCAGACTATTTCCACGACCCGCGGCGGCTCTTTCAGCGCGCCATTCTCACGCCCCGTCGAAACGATGTTGTCGATGCTGACAACGCGCGCATGACCGCGGCCTTTTTTTCCCGGAGACGAGGCGTCGGAGTTCTTTTCGGCTGACTAGGCTGGGTCGGAAGACGACGCCTCGCTCTTTACAGTAGAGTTTTCAACTCCCTGACAACCAACGGCATGCTGACTTTGATCGCGAGCTTAATGTCTTCGCAACCTCGACCCGTCGCACGGCCACTGCAACGGTACCAGATACATGATCGATCGCGTCGTTGTCACCGAGGCTCCTCCAACCTGTTTCGCTTAAGGCCCGCCTACGCCAAACGATCAACAAGAGCCAGGGCCAGACGTCCCGCGAGGTCGGCGTCCTCTTGGCGAAGCCCGTCTTCTGCCACGTCCAGCTCGACGTGGCTCTCTGTCAATCGGCAACCCCGAGGATATCCTCTTCTGGGTCGACGACTCCGCCCTACCCCACACGTGCTGCGCAATGCCGATAAGCCCCCTCCCGGCGTCTACACGCGCACTATAGGTGAACTTACTGGGACCACGTGAACTTACTGGGGTTAGAGATTGGGACTAGGTGGACTGCGTGACCAGGTGAACATACTGGGGTTTTCAGAAAAAAGGGTTTTTAGAGTAAACTCAAAGGTTGGCGGCGCGTGCGGACCAAAGCAGCTTAGATTGGCGGAGGCGAGAGCGACGAGCTCAAAGGAGTTGGTTAGAGCTCGGTGGACTTACTGACCAGGTGAACTTATATGAAACTTACTGGGATTAGGTGAACTTACTGGGGTTAGAGATTGGGACTAGGTGAACTTACTGGCCTGCACTTGGTGACCAGGTGAAACTGGGACCAGGTGAACATACTGGGGTTTTAGAGCGAAGGGTGTTTAGAGTAAACGCACTCAAAGGTTGGCGGCGCGTGCGGATCGAAGCAGCTTAGATTGGCGGAGGCGAGAGCGACGAGCTCAAAGGAGTTGGTGTGAGCTAGGTGAACTTACTGACCAGGTGAACTTATATGAAACTTACTGAGGTGAACTTACTGGGGGTTGAGACTTACTGGGGTTAGAGATTGGGACTAGGTGAACTTACTGGCCTGCACTTGGTGACCAGGTGAAACTGGGACCAGGTGAACATACTGGGGTTTTAGAGCAAAGGGTGTTTAGAGTAAACTCACTCAAAGGTTGGCGGCGCGTGCGGATCGAAGCAGCTTAGATTGGCGGAGGCGAGAGCGACGAGCTCAAAGGAGTTGGTGTGAGCTAGGTGAACTTACTGACCAGGTGAACTTATATGAAACTTACTGGGACCAGGTGAACTTACTGGGGTTAGAGATTGGGACTAGGTGAACTTACTGGCCTGCACTTGTCGAGCTTTAAAACAAACCTCTTTCAGTTCTATTCTCAAGTCAGACTTGAGCAGCGCTATATAATATAGTATATTATATTACCAAAAATATTATAATATCGTTTTTTTTTATATTGATATTATATAGATGCCATTTAAAAAAAAAAAACGCCTATACAAAATTAGACAAACCAACAGCCAACAGCCCAACTTGTTACGAATGGTATGAGGCGTTAGACTAGCGATAAGAGAATGACGTAAGGATACTGGATACGTGGTGCAGGGGTAAGTGTCATAGCTTCTTCACACAGGTGCTGGAAAAGAAGGAAAAGGAAAAAGGGGTAAGTGAGGTCCTCACACAGGTGCTGGAAAAGAAGGAAAAAGAAAAAGGGGTAAGTGAGACGCTCACAGAGGAGAAGCTCTGAGGAAGACGTCACAGAGGCATTGTGGCAAGAAAAAGAGACAACAGAGATCAGGGCGAAGATCACGAAGTGAGGTAACGAGCACGAAGCCGGAGGAAGGAAGGAGCTTCCGTACTGCGGGTGAAAATGTCGCTAAGATTGTTAAGGCGGGGTATGTGCTTGAGATCGATGATGTGGTTGCGATGATATTCGGCGGTACTGTAAAAGCGAATGTCAATATGGCGGGTGCGCCGTGTGAGACATTGGAGACGAACTTGGGTGACGGTGGTGCTATTATCAACATACATTGGGACCGTGTGACGAGGGAGATCAAAGTCATCAACAAGTTTGAGAAGCCAAGAGAGCTCAGCAGTAGCAGCGTAAAGAGCAAGCAATTCAGCATCGAAAGAAGAACGATCAAGTAAGTATTGCGAGCGGGAGCAGTAGGCTATCATAGAGCCGCTGAGAAGAAAACAAAACCCACTTGTAGAGTGGCGGTCATCAGGGTCGTCGGCCCAGCTGGAGTCGGAATAACCACAGAGATGAAGGGTAGAATCGCGACCAAGAATAAGGGCAAGATCCTGAGAACCGTTGAGATAACGCAGAGTGTGGGATAAAGCGTGCCAGTGGGGTTTACCAGGATTGTGGGAAAAACGCGCACACTGATTGACGGACCAAGTGATATCAGGGCGAGTCATGATGGAGATGAAGAGGACACAGCCAACAATACGGCGAAAAGGGATGCGTGCCATGAAGATGTGATCTGGAGAACCAGGAGCCGGACAATCAGCCGCAGAAAGATGAAGACCTTTGGGAGCGGGAGTGAGTTCGGGTTTACTGTTGATGAAGCGATGTTCGGTAAGGATTTCACGGATAGCATGGGATTGGTCAAGAGTGAGGGTTCTCCGAGGGCGATCACGCGTAATGCGAAGACCAACGTAAGAGGTGAGATCGAGTTCATTGACGTCAGTGAAAGCGCGGAAACGGAGGAAAAAGGCTTGGTAATGGCCAATGCAATGAGGAGGGTGCGCCACAAGAAGATCATCAACGACCAAAACGAGACGGGGGACCACGGTAGAATTGAGCACGAGCTTGTAATGGCAAGTGTCACCAGATCCGCGGACGAAGCCACAATCATTGAGAAGGAAGCGTTCCAAATAAAGCCACCAATTGCGACAAGCTTGTTTGCAACCATACCAAGAGCGACGGAGCTTGTAAACGATTTTGGAACCATCGGTGGGTTGGCGAGGAGCATAGCCTTCGGGTGGCCAGACATAGATGTCTTCGTCAATGGGAGCTTGAATAAAAGCGGAGCTAACATCCAACTTGTGCAAATCCCAGTCATGAACAGCGACAAAGGTCAGAAAGAAACGGATCGTGACGATGTTGGCAACCGGTGAGTAGGTGTCATGATAATCAATGCCGTGAACCTGGGTGTAACCGCGGACGACAAGGCGAGCCTTGTACGATTTGAAGCGGCCAGAGTCATACTTCTTGCGGAGGATCCACTTGAGGGTACAAATGTTGCCAGAAAAAGTCTGAGGGAGGCGAATCACATCCCAACAACCAAGTTGACCAAGAGAGCTGTATTCTTTAGCGATGGCTTGCAACCAGCCAGGACGCTCAGGATTGGTCGGAGCTAAAGCTTCACGTAAATGGGTGGAAGTGAGAGTAGTTTCGTCAAGGTCTGAATACTGGGACATTTCTTCGGAAGCAGAGTAATAAACGTGTGCATGAGGATCAACAAGGGTGTTAGCTAAACAAAGGGGAAGGAAGACATAATGAACTAACAAACGAAAGCTAACAGAAGAGACATACAAAGAGTGACAGGGGGAAACAGAAACGACAGAGGAAACAGAATGGCCCGTATCAACATCAGAATGGCCCGTATCACCATTGTGACAGGATGAAACATGGCCCGTAAAAAAGTTTGTTGGTTGGTCGACTTTGCGCGGTCGGCCCCGTTTGGCACGACGTAATGGTGCATGTTTCGTATTGGCCGGTAACATTGTGGGCAGTGACGCTGGGGTGATCAGTCCCGATAAGGCCGGCTCTGGAGCATCAAAAACAGAAGATATTGGGCTTACGGCCGAAGATAAACGAGGGTCGTAATAAAACAAGTCAGGAAAACGAGAATCCACGAGAGACGGAGGAAGGGGTTGGGTGGACAGTGACTTACGCAGAGCGAAATTTTCGTCAAAAACAACATCAATCGAGGTGTGGATGACAGGACCTGTGGGGCGTTGAAGCAATATGCGATATCCAGGGCCTGCAGAGGGATACCCAATGAAGATACCGGTTATAGCTTTGGTAGGCCATTTGTCGCCAGTAAGAATTGCAGCAGGACAGCCCCAAACACGAAGAAAATCGACACGCGGGAGTGTTTCATGTAGCATTTCATATGGCGTCATATATCCAGGATTAGAGGCATTTGGCATACGCTCAGAGATGAAGTCAGCCGTTTCCATGGCCCATCGCCAAAAATCAGGTGGACGGTGCGCATGTACCAAAAGAGTGCGAGTAATATCCGCGGTTGCGCGATGAGAGCGTTCCACAACACCGGAAAAAGCGTGAGCCTGTGAAGTTTTGGACTGTGCTGCCGGAGCGCGCCGAAGCGCAATATTGTTGCCCAGACAGAAGGTTTCGAATTGGCCCATAAGAGAGCGGTCACGATCAGTGTAGATGAGGGCAACGCGATATCCGAATGGGCGAACCACGGTAGACAGAAAAAGTTCGAGTTGTCGAGCGTTCGTAAGGGCATCGTGTCGTGGAGCAAAGTAACGCGTGCGGCGGCGCGTATGATCATCGACAAACGTGAGGATCGCGCGATCGTGATATATGTAGGATGGGACGCCAGCAAACATGAGATCGGCGTGGATAATAAGGCAGGGCGCAACGGCACGTGGACGAGACAAAGGCTCGGAGGAAGGAGACGAAGTGGAAGCATGAGCTTTACGTTGGCCAACATGCGCAGCATGCATTTTACCGAGAGCACAAGCAGGACAAAAAGAAAGCGACGCGGAGCTCGGGGAAAACGGTGCGCCAACAGCAAGAGAAGACAAACGCCGAATATAGGCAGGACTATAATGACCAAGACGAGCATGCCAAAGATCGAAAGTGAGTTGAGTGCGTTGAGACACAGCGGGAAACGCACAAGGATCATGGACACGAGGGGAAGAAGAAAATGCCACAAAATGTGAAACGTAGTCCGTGTAGGGCGCAGCGGTCGTATTGCCGATCAAACAGACGATCAAAAGAAGACCACAGCGACGAAGCAGGGGAATAACGTGATGCGTTTGGTGGTGACGTAAAATACGTTGCGGATAAGCAGGATCAACGGCCTGAATGGTGTGGCAATCGTAACCAACTTGTTCAAGGGAATGATCCGAAAGAATCCGTTTGTCACCAAGGCCAGGAGAGATGAGGGTATGCGGAAACGCGACATGTATACCATGAGGGGCGGAAAGAGTGGGTGCAGGAGAAGGAAGACCACGATTGTCAAGAGGACCAATTGAAGGGAACGTTAAGTGAGCAGTGCCAGAACCAGAAACAGAGCCAGTGCCGATAGCAGAAGTGATGGAATGCTGTTGAGTGTTGTCCAGGTCAGTGAAGCCAGCGGGAGAATTAAAAAGGCTGACGTTGGCGCCGGTATCATAGACAACGAGACGAAGGTTGGTGCTGTGAAGGTAGTCGCGCTCACGAGCGGTGAGCAGAGCGGTAAGGGCGTTGGTGGAGGAAAGGACTTGGTGAATGGAGGGGGAGATGGAAAGAAGGTGGAAATTGTAGGACGGGTAGGTGGGTGCAGAAAGGGATGGGTCAGGAAGGGTGACAGCGGTGGAAGGCGGGACAGAGGGTGTGGTGGAGGGTGGCAACGCAAGAAGCGGCGGAGAGGATTGAGATGGTGGCAAGGGTGGATTGGGGGTAAAAAGATGGTGTTGGTAGAAGGGTGGATGGGGCCTAGGTGGGTATTGGGGAGTGGACCGAGGTGGGTATTGGGAATGCAACCGACGTGGGTATTGGTGTTGATGCCGTGGGCGGGCGGTAGCTTGTGAGTGCAAATAGCGCTGACGCTTATGACAGTCTTTCTGGTGATGGCCAGGAATACCACAAAAGTGACAAAGATCAGTATGGCGTTGGCGCTTGCGATGAAAACCACGTGAAGATAAAGGTGGGTGACGGAATGATGATCGAAAAGAGGGGCGTGGGCTAGAACGTTGTTGAGAGCGCAAAGCATTGAAGCGATGAAAATACTTTTCAGAAGGATGGCGACCATAAAAGTTGGAACGTTCACGATGACGGGGACTTTCACGGAACGTAGCATGGACGTGCACAGACTTGGTCTGAAGATAATCAAAAACTTTACTGTGGAGGCGATCAACGAAACCATCATATGTGCGCAATTTAGGATCAAGTGCAATGAGATCCTTAGACAAGAGCGAGTCGGGGATTTTCGTTTGAAGCAACTGCAATGCACTTGAGTCAGGGAAATCTTGATGATGCCGAGCAACTTGAACACCAGTAATGAACTTGTTAAGAAAAGACTCAAGTTCATCGATGTTGTTGCACACCAAGGAATGCAGTGAAGCAATTGCAGACTGAGCGACACGATCTCCATGACCCATGTAAACATCAGTAATGCGTTTGTAAAGCCGCGTGAAGTTCATATCGCGGTTTTCACGGATATCCGCACGATCAGTATCATGCATTGGTAGTGCCATGAAGAGTGCACTGTACCAGCGTTGCTGCTTGAGACCAAATTCTTCTTCAGAGCAGCCAGAAGCGGAAATGCTAGTCCAAGTGTCAGTGGTCAAGATAATGCGATCACCGGTGGAAATGATCATGTTTTCCAGGCGTCGGGTCCATTGGTGAAAAAGATGTCGCTCACCACTGAAAGCATCGAGTTTTTGCGAAAGCTTGCTATCCTTAATTTCGATCGAGGACATGATAAACGATAACGAACCGAACACGTAGCAATGAATTGAAGCCGAGGAGGAGTCGCCGTTATCCGTGAAGTCAAGCTCAGGGCGTTCGACCTTGGACACCTGGAACACCTGGTACCATGTTACGAATGGTATGAGGCGTTAGACTAGCGATAAGAGAAAGACGTAAGGATACTGGATACGTGGTGCAGGGGTAAGTGTCATAGCTTCTTCACACAACTTCTATCTCGGAATAAATAAATGCTCTCGTCGTCGAGCCAGACTGCGGCGACGAAGGAGGCGTCATCGGCGACTGCGGCTGGGTCTTCGTAGTCGGAGCGCCCGGCTGGTCGAGAGGGGTCTCGTCCTCGTCGTGGCAGTTGCTCAGCGTCTGCATGAGGAAAAAAGTCGCCGAGCTCCTCAGTGCACTTGTTGAGGAGGCGGAGGTTGACGTAGGTAAAGAGAAGGCGATGGACGGTGAGGGTGTAGAGGCGGTTGCGCGTCTTGGTATGGATGAGCTTGTGGGTCTTGCAGACTCGCTCGACGTCGGCAGACTGGACAGCCATCTCGTCGATGCGGATGGCGATGGGGGTGATCTTTGGGAATTGCTTGATGCCGGCGATTCGCGAGTCGTCGGCGACGGACATCATCCGCGACTGCTCAAAGATCTCGCGCTCGGTGGACGTCTTGAGTCGCATGTCGGTGGGCGGTTTGATGAGGGACTGCTTGCGTTCGATGAGCGCGGCCCGCTAGCCCCGGCGGAGAGCGATCTGCTTGAGCTCGGTGAAGGCCACCTCGCGATCAGTAGAGTCTGGGTAGAACCGCTCGATTATCTTGATGCCGTGGTCTTCCAAGTCCTTCACATTAAGAAGCTCATCATACGTCGGCGTTGTGAACGAGTCTACCAGCCAGGCGAAGATGTGCAGCGAGTCCAGGAGACCAACCTGCCGCGATGGAGAACGGGAGAGCGCATCCGACAACGAACAGGGTGATCGTCGCGGTGATGCGATGTGCACGCGCGTCGTCACAACGGTCAAAGCAGCCAGTGACCCGGGCCTGCTTACTGCTTACTCTTACTGCTCGCGGCTGGCTCGGACTCGGTAGTTCGCTTAGAGGGGACGCAGATCGATTCAGACATGGCGCACGTCACCAGTTCCGTGGCCCTCTTCTCCATAGTGCTCAAAAAGGCCCGCGTCTTCGTCGTACTTGTGGACTTGGCGACGGCGTTTTTGACCTCATCAGTAGTAAACTTGCACCCAACAATATGATCCGCCCAGTACGACGCCGTCCATGTCTGCGTCTCCTTCGAATAGATGCAGCCATGCGCCGCACAAGAATACGTCGTTTGATTCTCGGAATTCGCAGGTCCCTTTACGATATAGTCCGCGACGATGCTCTTTTTGCGACCAACCTTCGGCGCCATCGACGCAATCTCGAAAGTACTGGACAACCAAGTACTGACGACGCGCTGAGAGGCTCTTCAAAGCGAAAATTGAAAAAATACAAACGAAACGATATAATATTAAAATAATATCGATACAAAACGAAATTACATTTTGGCCCGTTATAAAAAAACGTTTTAAGCTGTTCAGTATTCTCAAGTCAGCCCAGTCTACAACTGTAGTTCGAAATGAACCAAGAAGCTACCCCTTTGATCGACCACAATCCATCGTGGAAGATTCCTTTTGTCCGAATCAATCACCAGCGATCCTTCGTAATCTACCACTCTAGCGGAAACTCAGTTCACCCACTTCCCTAGGTAGGACCGGCGGGATCTACAAAATGTCCGAACCGTGAGTGATCCAGGCACAGGCCCGCCCATGGCGCCTACATATTGAGCTTGGCCAAAAGTATGTTCAAAGGGGAGTTCAAGCTAGAATCAATAGTTTGGGAGGTGGATAGGAATCTCAAGCAGGTGAGGTTCCAGGAGGGAAAGCAGACAGGGTGACATCTCCAAGTTCAAGGCAAGAGGCAGGGAAGGGCGTTACCGCCGCCACACAGTGTGTATCGATTCGTAGTCGAACAGCTTAACAACACGACGTTTTTTCAACGAGCCAAAAAATAATATCATTTAATATCGATATTAATTCAATATTATATCGTTCCTCCTTTGTACTTTCCAATTTTCGCTTTGAAAATATATTCCCTTTTCATGGCGCTCTGAAACTCAAGTCGAAGTTGTTCTGAAGTGCAAATGACGGCCACGTCGTCTACTGATAAGGCGCACAGAAGAAATGAGGCATCATCACGGGCTTTAGCATGGATGTATGTGGCTGGGTCGTTTAGAATACCAACCCTGCTCAGTATGTTTTGAATACTTAGGGTTGGTATTCTAAACGACCCAGCCACAGATGCACGTGTCAGTGCGAAAGCGATGGCCGCCAAGAGAATCGAATCGAATAAACCGCTGATGGTCTTCTGGTTCCAAAGGGCTGGGCTCTGCAGTAATCCACAGAGCGAACGCAGCAGTTTCGCGAGACGACGTCCCTTGTACTTGGCATCGTCAGGATCTCCATTAGGTAGATGCCTGGCGGGAGCTTGACGTACACGTGAGAATCGATGGGGGCTTGAACGAAAAGTGTTGGGTACGTCTATATGATAGACGGGAAACCGAAGGTGTGCGGCGACAACTAGCAGGCAACATATACCTGTAAGCTGTGCCATAGGCGAAAACGTAATAAAGAAGTCAGTACCAAGAGAAGCGAGAAACCCAGCCTTGCCTTGATGTACTCGCCGGACGCATTTGTCTGAATGCGCAACACGAGCCTGGTGTCGATGGACTTGGAGTTAGCCATCGGCAGCGATAACTTAAAGCAGCCAAACTTGACAATGTCGAAGATCGCCTTGGAAGTAGCGGCAATGCAGAATTTTCGATCAGAGTCTGGAAGACCTTTTAGGCAGGTCAGCTCATACTCATCGATCTTGATGTCCTTGGCTTCGACAATACGTTCATCAGGACCGATAGTGCTTGAATCTTGATCTTGTATCAGATAGGTGATGGCGTAAGACTCGGTAGTCGTATTAGTGGGATCGGGTTCGGGAGCTTCAACAAGTTGAACAACGAGTAGTGGATCAGCATGTAGACAGGACTCAATGTAGTGAGCCTGCACGGTGATGTGGTCCTCGATGTCAGGGAGGGGCGGGTCAGAATCACCACATGGGGCATCGTTGTTTGCCATAATAGCGTGGGGCGCAAGTAGTACATAAGCATATTGATCGGTAGGCACTTGAAATGCCTGAACGTGATCGGAATCGTATGAACGAGAGCACGAGGCAAGTGGAGATCCTCGAGGCTGGAGGTGTCGATTAGGTGAACAGGAAGGGCAGAGGACGGGAGTGTGTACGTGCTCGTGTCCACATCACGAGAATAATCAGGAAGTGAGCGAGGAGCTTGCGAAAGGAGTTGATGTACATGATGGTGGAGAGGTGTGGAGAACTCCCCCTCTGGAAGTAGAGACTGCCAGTGGATGCCATTACTGGTGTGGAGGGAGTGGAGGGTGGGGTCATAGAAAGTTAAGTAGCGCTTGGTGGCGTCATACTTAAAGTCGGCCAAAGTGCCACCTGCGCGTTTATAAGCGCGAATAGTGGGTCAGACAAGGCGAGCTTGGACAGCTTTGAGATTGGTCTTGCGCCGGGCCTGGGGTTTATTAGGACCTTGGGTGAGGCGGATAGCATCTTGAGAGAATAGTTCACGAAATGTCTGCAGGATAGGCAGAGCATTTTTTGAAAGGTCAGACGTTGTAGGTGAGGCGACTGGGGCAGCAGAGGCGGGGGCTGGAGCTGAAGAAGCTGGAGCTCGTGCAGGAGCTGAGGTAGTCCCCCTCTCGTGTTCAGTGTCAGAAGACACAGCAGACCCCCTCTGCAACGCATCACTGGGGGTGCTTTGAACAGAAAAGGGCACTTCAGGGGAAGGTGCTGGAGGAGGGGAGTGCTCATAGTCAGGAGGATGTTTAGGAGTCAAGTAGGGAAAGGTGAGTTTAGAGGAAACACGGACTTGACCGTTTTCCGGGTTAAGAACAACATCAGCTAAGTGGTTAACGTGCGGGGTGACGAGCGGATTAATAGCATTAGCGCCACATAAATCGATGTAAGGTCGACACCGGGGTTCGTATTTATGGCACTCATTGGATTCTAAAAGCAAACAACACACAGAACCGAACTGCTTGAGATAGTCTTGCTGGGGAACATTACTAGAAAACAGTAATCGCGACTGTGTTACCCTTCAGCAGAGCGTGAGAACAGTGGTAGTCTGTCCTCGAATCTGTCTCCTAAACGAGGACAGCCGGTGTGAATAATACAGCGTTTTCTTAAATCAAAGGGTGGCAAAGTTAAGGGAGCTAACCCTAGAATGGGGGTACTAACCCTAAATCAGATTTTCTATCTCTACGCCCTCGCATATTGAACTCGGTGCGCGAAATCTGGATCAAACTAAGCAGGAAGCGTCTTACCATCGACAAGAATGTAGAGAGTGTTCTGGACAGAGTCGTACGGTGGAAGAGTAGCTGAAAGAGTAACTTGATGAGATGGTGGTGAGGAGGAGGTGGAGTGAACACCGTAGGAGTTTTTGAACTTGTGAAATAAATTGCGTGGTAGGAGCTTTGAAAAATGATCAGCGACCTGGTAGTGAGTAGGACACCAGAGAGGTCTAATGATCGAAGTAGCTTGGTAGTTACGAATGCGAAATTCTCGTAAATTGATATGACGAGAAGGAGCACTGACCTTAGGGTGATTAGCGACATGTAATGCGCTAGCGTTATCAAAAAGCAGGGGATAGCGTGAGCTTAATCACATGAAAACAGATAAGGGTAAGAGGAGAAAAGCTTGTAAAACCAGTGACATTCATCGGCGGCTGCGCTGGCGGCGATGAGCTCAGCTTCCATGGTGCTTTTGGCAGTAAGAGTTTGTCGTTTGCTAGACCAAAATACGAGATTGCCAAAGACTCGTAAGATACATGCACCAGAATTCGATCGCAAGCGAGGGTCGGAACGATCAGCAAAACTTGCATCAGTGAAACAAATAATAGGTGAACGAAGGTGATGCAGTTCAGGATAGCGGTTGATCAGATGCTGAATAAAGGGGGGTAATAGAGGGGCTGTTGGATGAATAGTCGAGTGAATCAGTCGGAGTGCCCTTTAAGTAGCGAAGTAAAACATATAAGTGCAGAAGGTGGGTCTGATCGGGGTTGTGCATGCCCTTGCAGCATCTGTTGCACAAAGTGGTGATATCAGGCCGACATGTGACAGACAAGTAAATGCTAGTGCCACAGTAGTGAGGAAAATTTTGGCGTAATACGTCTAAAGTACGAGCCTAGTCTGAGAGAAGTTTTGTGGAAGGTTTGTGAGTGAGGATGTCCGAGTAGGGGACGTCTAGACTATGTAGGTTGAGCTTATGCTCAGCAAGCATCTTGGTGATCTTCGCTGCTACATTCATAGTGAGATGACCAGCGGAGACATTGTAGTGAACATCGATGCCAAGAAAGGATCTGATGTTGTCATGCCACGTACCTTTGCCATATTCCTTCTCCAGAACAGTGCGAAGAGATGTAATTTTGGCAGTGTTGGTACCAGTGATCAATAGGCCATCGACTGAAACGGATAGTAAAGCCCATTTGTTGATAGATCGATCCCAATTGATATAGAGGCAAGTGACGACTTGTGAGCGTTCGAACTCATGTTGTCGAAGAAACGAGTCGAGTTTGATGTTCCACAACAAAGCTGACTGTTTGAGGCCATAGAGAGCCTTGACGAGTCGAAGAGCGAGCTTCGACTCTGGATTGTTCTTCTGTATCTGCTGGATAAGATTTTGCGAGACACGTACTCCTCGAGGGAAGTCGATCCATACTGGGCGATCGAGTGCCGATTGGATGAATGCCTGAGGGATGTCCGCGTGCGCGACCGGGAGCTTGTGCTTCACAGCGATGGCGAGCGGTGGCCGGTTGGTGGCGAGCATTGCGGTTGGGGAAGATGTGGCACAAACGTCAATGCCTACACGTGCCTAGAAACCTCGGGCGACTAGACGAGCTTTATAGCGGTCTGGAGTGCCGTCAGCAAAATACTTGATCTTCAGCACGAGTTTCGTCGAGATAGACGAACGGTCTGGCGGTAAAGGCTCAAGCTTGAAGACACCATTGGAGCACAATCCTTCAATTTCTTTGCGAATCGAAGCGATATGCTTTAACTTATCTTCCTCACTGAGTCCTTTGAGTTCGACAATCTTTTCAGGCTCATAGACAATATCTTCAGCGGCCACGAGCTGTAACACGACGTGATCGATGTGAAATATAAAAAAAATTTTTTTTTTGAAATCAAATCATAGTCCATGACTTCTTGTAGAATAAATCTTGATTCTGATCACTTTGACTTAGGAAGAGGTGTCCGAGTTCGTCAGAATCATGCATGAAGGCATGCCTGTGACGAGAAGCTAGGTGGTAGTGTTGATGCGCGGAGATGTCCCACAAAAGAGAGGAACCCATACAACAGAATTCTTGATTCCATTGACGCGCATAGTACTCTGCCGGTGACAGTTCGTCGTGGCACACATAGTTCTCGAGAACAGAATTGTCATTATCAAGGTGGTCAACCAATACTGATGAGTGGTGCGGCTTCCTTGGGAAGTCAACATACAAGAGTTCTGCGTAGGTTTCTCTCTGCAAATCCAGTGCGGTGCCGCCCATGATGCCATAGTCTTGTGTAGTACATGCTAGGAGACATCCTTTCGGGACATCATTAGGCGGCTTAGCATCTCTTCGAATGTTGAGGTCAGATGCGATGCTGGCGGCGTGGCCCTGGTACAGAGCGCTGACACTGATGAGGAACATCAATGTGCCGGACATGCTGGCTGTGGCGTGAGCCGTGGATTGCTCCTGCTGGTATTTCCAGTTGCGACCATACTCTGAGGCGATAATGCGTCTGGTGAAGAGTTTTCCATCGTCAACACGCTTCACGATATAGAGTTGATCCTTAGGGATGCGAAATCCACGTTCGTCCTTGAGATCTGCTTTGAGCTTATCGCTCTGGTTGCGATGCACGAGAACTGGAGTAAAACCTGAATCGTCGAGAACAATCGTCGAGAACAACCTCTAGGCGATCTTTTCGCTTGGGCATCGGAATGCTACCATCCGGTGGAGGTGGCCGGTTGAGGAACGAAAAATCCTGTTCAGGTGTCTCGTCGCTGACGGGACTTGAATGAGCATCGGGAGTTGGATCCAGTTCTTTGTGTTCGTCGTCATCGCTAGGTTTATCATCGTGCTCGTCATCGTGAGTCTCGCCCTCACTTTGCGATTCCTGTCTAACTTCCGGCATTTGCTGTTCGCTTATAGCTGGTAGCGGGTCCTCTTGCCGTGCCTCTGTTGGGATCTGTGCGAGTGCTTTGATCCGTTCGATCTCCTTGTTACGGTTGACTGGCATGTCTGCGTCAACATGAAAGTCGTTAGAGGTGACGATTTTTCCGTATCGTGATGTACAAGCAAGATGGAGCTGAGAACATCACGGATAAATCGGTCCGTTCCGGGAAGGTTCGGGAGATAGTTGTTACGATGAAAGTAAGAGGCGGAGACGCTGGAGGGTTCCAGATTGTGACTTTGAGGGTAGACAAAAGTGACAGGTTCGCCAAAGGGGAGAAGTTTTTTCAAGAGCGGTGCCATGGGTGACATGATACGCAGGGGAACGGTGCATGTCATGTTTTTTGCGCGAGGGCGGTCCATGAGAGCGCTGGTTGTCGGCTTGGATCTTATGCAGGAGAGCAAATGGATGATAATACTCGGCGGCAATGGACTTTCCTTCGATGCGTACACTGCGAAGGTTGAGGAGACGAACTACGGTGCCTCGGGTGTTTTCCTTGATTATGTTTTCCGCAAAATTCCGCTGGTGGAGGTGGCGACCAAGGATTTGAAACTGGATGCCAAGTTGCACCTTGAGGGGGTGGAAAGCTTCAGAGCGGAAAGTTGAGAATGCATCAGACGATATGATTTTCACACTGACATCGAATTCGACCTTAATCACATTGACCACATAGAGGATGCCGGCCAGAACATCCTGTGCGTCTAGTTTCCGCAGGAAATAGACCCACTTGTGTGCTGAGATAATACACACGAAATGCATGATCTAACGTAATCCACCGTAACACTTGCTGATGCTTGGGTATGATACATCCACGTGGAGGTGTTGGCCAGGAGCATAGGCTAGTTCATCCGGTGACCAGGAAGTGTTGTCGTGACGGAAGCTGACATGCGATTGACAGCGCTTGCATTCGCTGCAGTCTTGCAGATACCGATCATCACCTGGGCGAAGATTCGTTACATTAGCGGCAATCGTGCGGCGAAGAATCTCTTGTTGCAGGTGGTGTATGCGGTGCCAGGGAGTGACCAAAAGCACTCTTTTGGCGTGCTGAATGGTGCCGGGCTTGTGCAAGGGAGGCAGAGCAGCAGTCGAAGCGCTGGGAGGGCTGGGTCGCTTGTCGACTCGGATCTTAGCAACGGCTGCCTCGGCAAGAAGCGTCTCGAGGTTTGTCGATTTGCTTGGTCTGCGGATCGCATCATGGTGAGCATCTGCAACATCATTGAAGAGGGAGGTGAGGTTCAGGTCTTCCTCTGCTAAGAGACGGCTGGAGATGGCCGAGAAGAATTCTGCAACCTGGTTGATGTCTCCGGGGCTGGGGATGCCATGGCGTATCGTGGCCCATTCGATGTGAAGGTTCACGTGGTGGTGCGATTCGTGGAGTGCGAGAACAGCGCTGTACTTTGCCTGCAGCATGTTGTGCGGGACGGCGTTGGCCAGTGCCTTAAACGCGAAGTACGGCGGGTGCTGTTGGAACAGACGGAGCAGTTCCGGGTCCGAGTGGTGTCCAAACTTTGCGATTTCGTTGAGGGTCGCATAGCGGATGTGGTCTGGAGAGATCAGCAGCAAGGCGTTGGAGTAGCTCGTGTTGGTTGGGTACGAGCCAGTGACCGAGTAACACTTGGTGCTTTTCTGAAGCGTGTCTCCGATGTGGCCGACATAGTCCGCGTAAGTGTGACGTGCTTTGGACATAATGAGTCCCTTGGGGTCATCGAGAGCAATTCGCCCTCGTGAGTCGATCGTGGCAAAGCCAGGATGCGAACGATTCATATAATAGACCCAAGTGGACGGGCGCGAGCAGCTGTGAGCGGCGGCAAAGGAGGTGGTGTGGGCGACGACCAGAAAGGCGGTGCCCTTGGGAACATCCAGGGAAAAGGGGTGCGTTGGGGAGAAGACTGCGGGTTGATGGGAACAGTCCAATATCTGAGGGGGCCTGGAATGTAGTGTGAGGGAGGCGCGCGGGAAGTAGCCACATGCGACGGCAGTAACGGCGGTGCCGGTGATGGCTCCATCCAAATGGTAAGCACATTGAGACTCTGTGGCATGAAAAGAGCGGAGGGTGTTCCAAGCGGCGAGAGTTGGGTGTTGCGATAAATGACTGTGCAGCAATGTGAAAACCAGGGGGTAGGAAATGGACTCCATTGTGGCGTAGGGGGTGCCGTCGGCATCTAGACCGAGATCCGTGAAGGGCTTGGTGGAGCGTGCGAGCATTTGGCAGATGCGGGCATTCTCGGAAATCGAGAGTTTCGTGGCGTTGGCGGGCTTGTAGGAGTGGGTGGCCTTGTGCTGGTAGTAGTCCAAGGTGGAGCGGGGCACTGTACCACGAAGGGCGGGTTTGGCGATCCAGAGATCGTCAGGGATGGTGGGACTGGGGTCCAAGAGAGGAACCATGCTCGGAGGCGAGGTTAACCAAGTAGAAGCGGTTTTCTCGAGGTTGTAACCGGTGAGCGGGTGTCGGGCATACACAGCGAGATAGCGTGTCTTGCTGATGACATCACCAAAAGCAGAGGCATTGTAGACACCGGAGTGGCGGAAGTAGCCTAAGCGCTGATAACCTTTTGCGAGTTTAGCATACTCGTGGTGAGTTCGGGGGTTGGGACGTACGTTCTCGACAATGGCGTAGGTCGGGAGCGTGCAATGAACGAAGCGGATTTGTTGTTGGACGAAAAGGTCGGCAGTGACCGGAGTGGCATAGCCGTCGTATTCTTTCATTACACTCAGATGTTGACATGGGGCAGTGGCGGATCGGTGGCTTGTACATGCAGAGCTTTGAGCTGAGATGCTGCGATAACTTGAAGACTTTGCCTGAATTGCGGGACGGCCATAAATACGAGATATAAAGCGTAACCGGTTGTGTCTTTTGTATCCTTGGAGGAGAGACCTGCAGCCTGCAAATACAACGGTTTAACACCCATGACGTGGCCGGCAAGGGTGCCTCGTCCCATATGAGTAGTGTGTTCGGGAATCCGGCGTATGGACTCAGGAACAAAGTTTTATATTGTGCGCGTAAAGCAAAAAGATGCACCACCGTCAATCAATGAGGTTTCAGTGCCGGGTCCATTGCATCCGTGCAGCGAGTTAGTCTTCTTTGAGGTCTTTCCTGGAGTGTAAGTTGCACAAAGAAAATCTGCGACTCTGGGTGAGATGGTTGATGATGTCGGGAAATTCGTCATCTTGAGGTTTGGTGCCTGATGGAGTAAGATGTGGTTGGCGGCACAGGCGTCGTCGGCAACCATCAGCGAAAAAGCCGACTCTGGTGGAGAGCACGCATATAGTCACTGTGCCGTTGTGCGTAGTCTTCGGCCGAGTCATCTTCATCATTGATTTCGGGAATGGTGTCGTCGTAGAGGTCTAGTTGACCGTTGTCGTCATAGAAACCGAGGTGTCCTTTTTCATCTTGTTCATCGGTTTCGGCTTCGCCCTCATCAGGTGGATCGTCCTGGGGATCGGACGTTAACATCTGGAGAAATTCTGCGGCATCGTTTTCGGCTTCGGAGAGAAGTATCTCGTCGGAGATGGTGGTGATGAGGTTGATTAGCTTGTTCATGCGCTCGGAGCTGGACGTATGTTTGCGACCGGCTTGGCTAAGATGCCGTATGGTTGGAGCTTGCGACGGACTTCACGAAGGAGGACCTTGAAGCGCTGGTCAGGAGTAGATGGTTTGGGTGGATGAGGTTTTGTGGGGAAGGTGACCTTGCGAAGATGCAGGTGCTCGCGTTTGTCAGGGTAGCACGGGGACGTTGCTTGTTCTTCGGTGGGGTGACAGGGGTGGCCTTGGGCTTAGGACTGTCATTGATGTCGTAGTAAGACGGGGAGCGAGGATTTGGAGGCTTTTTGTTAGGAGGGGGCTTCTTGGGGTGCCGCGAAATTTGCTTTTTGCGGTAGGCGTGGAGTTGGTGAATGAGGTCATTGTCTTCGTCGTGGTCAAGGTGGGCCTCCGTGAGAAAAACAGCGACGCGGTCGGTGTCTTCATTGGGGTCCGGTGGGGTGTCGTCTTCAGAGGGAGAGGTGTCATCATCGTCTTCGGTGAGGTGGAGACCATGGCGGCGGGAGCAAAAACGGGGGTTGTCTTTGTCCTTTGTTGGCAGACGACCGAAATCTGTGACGAAGCGCAAAGGCTTGAAGTTGAGAGTGGGGTGAGGCTTGAGGTGAGCCCAAAAGTTGCGCTCGAACGTGGAGATGACGGTGATGCGAGCGATGAGCTTAGGAAGGTGGTGGATGGCGTCCTTGTCTTCGTCGAGTAACAGCGAATCGTTGGGAGTGCGCAGACAGCTAGCAAGACGTGCAAAGCCCTTTATGTGTGTTGGGGCGCGGGAGTCAAGCAAGCTTGGGGGTTACTTGAATCGGAGAATTTGGCGAATTTCTTCGAGGATCTTGTCGTCAGGAAGTTGGAGAGAAGTGTCCGTGGTGATCTGGCGGAGTTGTTGCTGGGCATGACGCATGTAGTCGATGTAGTGAGCTGGCTCATGTATTTCAGGGTTGAACGGCGTGTCCAGAAAGGCATTGTAAACATAATGCGCATGGTGGATGTGGTTCTGGCCCGTATGCTTATCGAGTGCGAGGCGAACTTGAAGCACAAATTCGAGTCCTATCGGGTAGAAGGATCCGAGTGCATCGACTTCGTCGTATGCTGGGTGCTCGACGGAGTCGCTACCGGCATGTAGGAAACGGCGAAAGAGGGGGTGTACGGTCTCGCGGAGATATACGATGAAGTCGGCTTCTTTTCCTTGGAGATGGGGTTGAGTGATTGGATATAACTTGCCTTTTGTTATATCGTTTGGGTTTTTGTATTGATCTTTGAGTTCTTGGAGTTTTGGCTCGTAGACGTTGTCCAGGAAGTGCCTGCCGAACTTGCGGTAGACACCCTTGTAGTAGACGTAACGGCCTTGGAAATCTGGCGTGTTCCCGGCGGTAGAGTGGTGGTCGGGGTACTTGTCGTATTCGTCGATGCAGTGGCTTAGGAGAGCGTCAGCGAGGTCGTTAGATCCGCGCAGGACGGATTCCCACGTGTAGAAGCCCTGTAGGAAGTACTGAGTTATACCTGTTTCAGGCATCAGATGTTCGACGAATAATTGCATGACACGAAACGAAAGCATTTAAGGTGTGACTTGCGCCGAGTCCATGGACTTGAGAACGGCACTTGGTGGGTCACTAAAGGTGTTGATCTTAGACTTGGGATCTTGTTGAGCCGCAGCAGCGACGGCAGGTGGTGGTGCTTGCGTTGCTTGCACTTGGGTGGCCAGCGCGCTTAATTGGGCAATGAATTGTGCCATCAAGCGAGTTTCTTGGTCTGGCATCTCTTGTTTATGCCGAGCTTCGTACGCTAGAGCTTGGTATTGCATCTCCTTTTGATGCCTTGCTTCTAAGCGAGCTTCTTGTTCTCGCATCTCCTTTTGGAGTTCTTGTGTCGTCGGCATTTTGCTTGGGTTCAGGAACGTCAGTGAGCTTGACTTGTCTGGAAATCCTGTGGCTCTGCTGATACCGGGACTGGTGCCCAATACCTAGAGAACAGTAATCACAACTGTGTTACCCTTCAGCAGAGCGTGAGAACAGTGGTAGTCTGTCCTCGAATCTGTCTCTTAATCGAGGACAGCCGGTGTGAATAACACAGCGTTTTCTTAAATCAAAAGGTGGCAAAGTTAAGTGAACTAACCCTAGAATAGGGGGTACTAACCCTAGTTCAGATTTTCTATCTCTAGGAGGTTTTGGGTTCTTTGTGTTGTCGGCTCTGGTTTGCTCGACTTTGTTGTGCACTTTTTTCTGGGGGTTGTTGGTTCTTCTGAGTTCATGAGCTCGTAGAATGGGTCGGTTCGCGTGATGGGGTGATCAGTCCCAGTAGGGGTTGATATCGACACGATAGCTTGGAAGCGGGATTCGAGAAAGTCGGAACAACGTTGAAGTTCCCTCGGTGGGTGACATTGCAGGAAATCTGATAAGCGAAACTGCCAGCAAAATCGAGATCTGAAGAACAAGAGCGACAAAGGTGCCTGGGAAGACTTGCGTTAGGCGATTGTTGCCACCGAGAATCGCAGCGTTACAATGATAGCGGGAACACAGGCTGGTATATATGATGGCGGCGTACCAGACGTCTGAGGAGAACGGTGCCTTTGGGCAGTATATGTTGCATGATGACCAGGTTATGACGATAGTCGGAGTCGACTGAATCAAAAACGGGCGTAAGCAGGTTTGATGCGAACGTTGGTGTTTGGTCGTTGTGGCGCGAGCAAGTTGCCATGTTCATGACCGCGTCCTGGACGCGAAGATAGAAGACTTCGGACGCGCCAGCGGTGTAAGGAACGAACACGGGTAGACCAGGCTGCTGTATGCCAGCCTGCTGTGGCAGATAAGAAAGTGGCTCTTTTTCGCATTCTCAAGAACGAAGGTGCCATATGGGCCAACTTTTGAGGAGCAAGCGGCGACGTTTGCTCGTCATACTCGAGTAGACTGCGGTAGAAGTTGGCGATAGTGGCAAAACAGTGGTGACACGTAAGAACGTTGCAGATAGCGTCGCAGTGACACGTAAGAACAGTGCAGATAGCGTCGCGGGTGCTGAGCACGGATTCACTTCGATAGCAAAACCGAATGTTAGCAGAAAAACGGCGAAGAGCAGATAGTGCGCGAAGGATAACCACAACATTGTGTTGATACCGTAGATGATGAAGCCGAAGAAGCGTCGGTCCAGGATCCCGAAGATGAGCGATCCAACCACATAGGAAGCACGAAAGCACAGCATAGTTGTGTCGGGGAAAATGCGCGATGGAACGTGATTCGCTGGTTTTACCAAAACCGACAAGCACAACGGGGAGTGGATCAACGAATAGCTGAAAATATAGTAGAACGAGGAATGAATCAACGAAGTGGTGAAATACAGAACGAGGAGGGGAGCAACGACTAGGTGAAAATACAGAACGAGGGGTGGAGCAACGACGAGATGAAAATACAGAACGAAGGGCGCCTGTGCAATGGGAGTCAAAAAAAAAAAGTTTGGTATTAAGAAAAGCGGCGGAGTGGAACGAGAATCAGTCAAGGTTGGAGTAGGCATGGGAGGTGAAAGGGGAGTGTTAGTGGTGTTGGTGTTGGGGGGTTGGTGTTGTTGGGTGTTCTTGGAGTCGTTGGAATTGTTGCGCTGTTGAGAAGAACGGCGATGGTGGGTAGGGCGTTGTAGGGTGAATAGCGAGGAACTCTGAAACTTTCGGCATTCCCTCTTAAAGTGATCCTTGCAGCCGCCAAAATGACATTGGGTATTGCGTCGGAATCGAGTAGAGCCAGGTTGTTGGGAAACGGGAGCGTCTAGGGTAGGTCGGTTTGGAAGAGTCTGAAGTCGGGGTTGTGGCTGACGACGCAGCGGATAGTGCGAGGGTAGTGGTTGTGCATGCCGTCTAAATTGTGTGTTGTTGAACTTCTCGAGGGTACAACCACATTCACGTACGAAATGCGAGACGATAAAACAAAGCCAGTAAGTCGTGAAGCACGATGCGCGTAATCAAATGCGAGGACACGCTCGAGGATACGGAGGATCAGGTACAATGCCGAGCAACTGGTACTCAGGTGATGAATTTTTTGTTGAGGAAGTTCGCACGATCATCAATAGCGTTGCACACCAGGGAATGTAGGGAAGGCAATAGCGGATTGAGCTACGCGCTCCCCGTGGCCCATATAGACATCTGGAATGCGCTTTGAAAGCCGAGTGAAGTTCATATCGCGGTTTTCACGGATATCCGCACGATCAGTATCATGCATCGGGAGTGCCATGAAGAGGGCAGAGTACCAGCGTTGTTGCTTGACGTGAAATTCTTCTTCAGAGCAGCCAGATGCTGAGATGCTTAGTCCATGTATCATGGGTCAAGATAATGCGATCGCCGGTGGAGATGATCATGTTCTCAAGACGACGTGTCCATTGATGAAAAAGATGTCGCTCACCGCTGAAGGCATCAAGTTTTTGCGAAAGCTTGCTATCTTTAATTTCGATCGAGGACATGATAGACGACAACGAACCGAACACGTAGCAATGAACTGAAGCCCAGAAGGAGTCGCCACGAAGTCAAGTTCAGGGTCGATCGAGACGATCACCTGCTAGCATGTGACAAGTGGAATGGGGCGTTACGAGACGAGCGATAAGGGAGTGACGTAGGGATACTAGATACGTGGTGCAGGGGTAAGTGTCATAGCTTCCACAGAGGGGGGGGGGTGTCGTCTTGGCATCCTCACCTGCGCTTCGACTGAGCCCAATGTACCAGGCATTTGTATTGCTTTCTTGCTGTCTTCTTGCTATTACCCTCATTTTGATTGTCTGGTTTTCTATACGTTGATGGCGTGAGGTATTACGCGGAGATCGGGCGTGTGGTGGTTTCACCCGCGGTTCGAGTTGGGAGAAAGGGTTGTTGATAATACCATGCTCAACACGATAGGGAGTTAGTTGTAACATACCGAGACAAAAAATAAGTATAATATCGCGACGTGCCACCACCACCACCAAGCGACTCTAAAAATAGTTAGTTAGTTAGTTAGTTAGTTAGTTTGTTAGTTTGTTTGTTAGTTTCTTTGTTTGTTTCTTTGTTAGTTTGTTAGTTTCTTTGTTAGTTTCTTTGTTAGTTTCTTTGTTTGTTTCTTTCTTTCTTTCTTTCTTTCAACCCGTCAGTCACAGATCGAGAAACCGTAGTTCTTTCTTTCTTTCTTTCTTTCTTTCTTTCTTTCTTTCTTTCTTTCTTTCTCTCTTTCTTTCTTTCTCTCTTTCTTTCATTGTTTCTTTCTTTCTTTGTTTTTCTTTCTTTCTTTGTTTCTTTGTTTTTCTTTGTTTCTTTGTTTTTCTTTGTTTCTTTGTTTCTTTGTTTCTTTCTTTCTTTGTTTCTTTCTTTCAACCCGTCAGTCACAATCGAGAAACCGTAGATCTATCATTTCCACGTTTCGCACTCTTATCGTCGTCGTCGTCGTCGTCGTCGTCGATCAAGCCCGAGACCTCGAGAATCTGTCATTGGCATGCATCGTCGATGGTGGGTATTAGGTGATTATACTCGAAGCAAGCGCGCAAGCGCGCAAGGGCGCCGAAAAAAAGTACGCCTTGGCTCCTCCTCGTGAAGTGCGACGACGATTAGGAGGTAGAGACGACGAGGTTGACGATGCGACCCGGGACGTAGATGAATTTCTTGAGGTCCGTGTCGGCGGTAAGGAACTTGGCGATGCTGGGATCTTGGAGGGCGAGTCGCTTGACGTCGGCTTCGGGGGCGTCGGGGGGAAGCTGGAGCTTGGCGCGGACCTTGCCGTTGACCTGGATGGGAAGGGTTATGGTGGCGTCGAGGCAGAGGGCATCGTCCCAGCGGACCCAGGGGTGGTGTGCGACGGAGGGGTCGTGGCCGAGTTTGGACCAGCACTCCTCGGCGAGGTGGGGCGCGAAGGGCGAGAGCATGAGAGCAAGTTTTTCGGCGGCGAGTTTTGGTACTCGGTCGAGGGTTTGGAGGTGGTTGACGAGGACCATGAGGGCGGATATGGCCGTGTTGAAGGCGAGGGCTTCGATATCCAACGTAACTTTGCGCATGGTCTTGTGGAGTATCGAGAGCGTATCGGGATGAAGAGGGGCGTCGTCGACCGCGCGTTCGCAGGCGGCAAACGCCCGGTCCCTAAACCGGACAACACCGGCGACCTGGTCGGTTTGCCAGGGTTTTACGGCGTCGAGGGGACCCATGAACATTTCGTAGAGTCGGAGGGCATCGGCGCCCGAAGCTTCGACGACTTCGTCGGGGTTGACGACGTTGCCCCTCGATTTTGACATTTTCTCGCCGTCCGCGCCGAGGATCATGCCCTGATGTACGAGTTTTGAGAAGGGTTCGGGCGACGAAACGACGCCTATTTCAAAAAGAACTTTATGCCAGAACCGAGCGTAGAGCAAATGGAGGACGGCGTGTTCCGATCCGCCGACGTAAAGGTCGACGGGCAACCATCGTTCGGCTTGGGGGGATACGAGAGCGTCTGGGTTGCGCGGGTCTGCAAAACGCACGTAATACCAACAAGATCCAGCCCATTGCGGCATGGTGTTGGTCTCGCGCGCGTACCAATTTCCGTTTTTCGCGAAGAACCTCCAGTCGGTCGCTCGCGCGAGGCAGCCTCGCGGGTCGTCGCCCGGACTGAAGTCGTCCACCTCGGGAAGCTCGAGAGGGAGTTCGGAATCGGCGAGAGGGATGGGTTGATCGTACTTGATGTCGTAATCTACGAGTTCTTGGGAGGATTCTAGAGGTTCGCCCGTCGACTTCGATACGACGGGAAAGTAGATCGGGATCGGCTCGCCCCAGTACCGTTGCCTCGAAAACACCCAGTCCCGCAGCTTGTAGGTCGTGGCCGCGCTCCCTTTCCCCAGACTTTCCAGCTTTTCGATCACTCGAGCCTTGCACTCTTCCGTCTCGAGGCCGTCGAACTCGAGCCCGGAACCGACGCACGTCCCGGGCTCGCTAAACGGGAGGTCCCCGCCCTCCACGACGCGCTTCACGGGGAGGTCGAAGAGTGTCGCAAACTCGAAATCCCGGGCGTCGTGCGCCGGCACCCCCATGACCGCGCCGGTCCCTACGCCCGAAAAAACGTAGTCCGCGACCCACACCGGCAGCTCTGCCTCGTCGGGCATCAACGGGTGAGGTACGAAAGATCCCGTCGCAAACCCGGTCTTCCCACCACCACCAAGCTGTCGATCCATGTCGCTCATTCGCGACACGCGCTCCCGGTATTCCTCGAGTTCCTCGAGTTTGTCTCCTCGTTCGCACAGCTCTTCGGCCAGAGGGTGTTCGGGCGCTATCGCGACAAAAGTCGCGCCAAACAGCGTGTCGGGTCGCGTCGTAAACACTTCCAACGGACCGAACTGCACGCGCGCCCCCCGACTCTTCCCGATCCACTCGCGTTGCGACCGGAGGGTTCCCGCGGGCCAATCGAGGTCTCTCGCGGAGAGTAACTCGTCCGCGAACTCGGTGATCTTCAACACCCACTGCCTCAGCGGCTGCCGGACGACCGGGTGATTCCCGCGCTCCGACAACCCGTTTATCACCTCCTCGTTCGCCAGCACGGTCCCCAACGCGGGACACCAGTTCACGGCGACTTCCTTCTGCTCGGCCAACCCCATCTCGAACAACCTCAGGAATATCCACTGAGTCCACTTGACGTACTCCGCGTCCGTCGTCGACAGCTCGCGCTCCCAGTCGTAGCTGAATCCCAAGGCCTTCAACTGCCTCTTGAACGTCGCGATGTTCTCTTTCGTCGTCTTTCGCGGGTGCTGACCCGTCTCTACGGCGTGCTGCTCGGCCGGAAGCCCGAACGCGTCCCAACCCATCGGGTGCAACACCTCGAAACCCTGCATCCGCCAGTACCGCGCCATCACGTCAGACGCCGTGTACCCAGCGGGGTGACCCACGTGGAGACCAGACCCCGACGGATACGGAAACATATCCAGCACGTACTTCTTCTTCTCGCTCGGCTTCGCGGGAGCCTTGAACGTCCCTTCGGCGTCCCAATACGCCTGCCACCGCGCCTCGATCCCGGCGTGGTCGTACGCCCTCAAAACTAAACCCCGACGCCCACCCCGACCCCGACCGACCTGTTGCTGGAACGCGCGCACGCTCCAGCTCAGCATCGCGGCGACAAGCCACATCACTTGAGTCTTGACTTGACTTGAATTGAACCACCCCCCCAGGGGTCGAGGCGAGGCGAGGTTATGGGGGTCGAGGCGAGTCGAGTCGAGTCGAGTCTAGTCTAGTCTAGGGGGGGTTATTATTATTACTGGTTTTACTATAATACCGCGCGCGACTGTTACTGCGAAAGTGAGGGCGCATCGATAAAGATAGTAGGAATCAAAGAAAGTCGACTGCTAGCTAAGAGGAGGGGAGTGCGAACGTGGGCGCGTTCAGCTGTCCTGTGTGACTTAACCATTATTTTTTGGTTTGCAACTCCCAGGCTAGAATTTATTATTCATGAGCGCACAAGGAAGAAGCAAGAACGCAAAGATGTGCGGTACAGGTAGGAAGCAGGGCAACAAAGAGTGACGCCACAAGCTCTCTCGCTATAAGAGTTCAAGGGAAACGAAGAGAAGCAGAGAGAGTAGCGGCAGGCCTTTTTCTTGGTTGTGAAGGAAGGAAGGAAGGAAGAAAGAAAGAAAGAAAGAAAGAAAGAAAGAAAGAAAGAAAGAAAGAAAGAAAGAAAGAAAGAAAGAAAGACAGAAAGAAAGAAAGAAAGAAAGAAAGAAAGAAAGACAGACATGAATCTTAAGGCGGCGACGATGGGAGATGGTCACAGCATAATATATGCCAGACCTCCCAAGTGCTCAGGCCGCCATAATTTCGTCCGGGCGAGGCGGCGGCCAAATTTATGTTGCGACAAGGTAACCAACCACACAAGCAACAACAACAAGGACGGATGTCGGTCGACAAGCTCCGCCGGCAAACGAATGCGCACGAATTTAGAAGCAGCTTCGGTACCATACGCAACGGGAATGACAGACGAACGTCGCGGTCGTAAATCAAGAGTGAAGGGAGTTTGAGGATGCTCAGAGAGACGGGGCGTCTCAAAACCTGTCCTGTAAAGTCATGCTCGCGATTATGTACAAGAGGATGGAGCAGCAGAGTTGCCACATAACTCTCTCTCGACGTCGTCAAAGTGGGGTAGTCAGAAGATGGTATTCAAAGCGACTCGGAAGAGCCAGGGCGGCGACAACAGCGACAGGTATGATCAAGGACAAATTTGAACCCCTCCGGCAGCAGAGCGCTGTCGGGTGGCTCTAAATTGAGCAACGAGGAACATTTAAACCAAGCAAGGCGCGCGTCATCACACGAAGGACTCGCGCGGGGCGACAGACACAAAAGGTGTCCGGACGAAAAAAAAATGTGAGAGGACCGCAGCAGCTCAGCCCTAACCTCTGAATACGGCGGATCCGTCGTTGGCCGCGTAGAGATCATCGGTGGGCGGTCGAGCACCCCAGCCATCAAGCGCAGAACAAGGCGCGGCCCACGTAGGAAACCGGGCATCGCGGGATAGGTGCCCAGACCGAGGTTCGGGGAGAGTGGGGGGCGTCGGATGCAGATATGGATGTGTTGCGGCGGACGTGGAAACGATTAATTAATTGTTGATTTTTACGCATCGCGGCCGGGGCTTCTTTAAGGGCAAAGAGAAAGGTTCCCGATGAAACTCGCTAGCGGGGCGGCGGCGTTCACGGAAAGGCGACGCACACCGACGCGAGAGGCCGTGGTGGCCGTGGCTTTCGCGGCAAACCACGTTTGTGTAGGATCCCAGTCAATAGACAAATCATACACGAAATGGACGCGTAGCCTTCGAAGTGTACAACTGGTCGCCACCGGCGCAAAACAAGGATACCTACTACCGCGGCCCGTGACGCCGTGGATACGACCATGATACCAAACCCCTTCGATTTTGCCGCCGGCTGCACCTGGATGCAGCTCGCGGTGGTACGTCTGTCCGGATTCCAATTCGCAGACCAGCGCATCGTCACCGTCCGTGTCTTGCACCTCTACTCTGCGCAGGTGGCCGTCAACCCTGCACAAGGCAACGTCACCACGGGTGCCACCTGCCATTGCGCGATTAGCCCGAAACCCGGGCCCAGCAAGACCGGGGCAGCACCTACTACGTGGAGTCGTGTCTTCAAGCGCCCGACGAACCAAGCACGGTCTGTGCCGCCAAAGGAGAAATACGTGCGACATGGAAGGTATATCCGTCCGCCGCGAGGAAGAAGGTGGACCACCACCACCAAACCTGGCATTATCTCGCGGCAGACCCGCTGCAACTTGCTAATGTCAGTGGTCGGCCAACCAACAGCGAGCGCAAGATCGACTGTTCGATCAGATGCAGCGGTCAAGCCAGGGAGCGGACAACCCCCAGAAAGCTGCACATCATTCATTTGCGCTGGGCCATACGATAGTGCTCTCGACCCACCCGAAACGCGTGCGGTCCGTGGCAATAGAGGTGATCCATTTTTTCATTTGCAGCATGGGTGGAATCGAAGACAGGAGATTTATTTATTTATTTATTTATTTATTTATTTATTTATTTATTTATTTATTTATTTATTTATTTATTTATTTATTTATTCATTCATTCATTCATTCATTCATTCAACTGGAGGAGCCGAAACGCATTTGAGCTTGACGAACGAGCGCCTCTGACAATCAGCCGTGACTCGAGGCCACCCCGATGTGATGTGATGTGATGTGATGTGATGCGAAAACAAACGCGCTATCCACTCCAAACGACCCGCATGAATTTTGTCGACGCGGTACATTATATTATCCTTTAATAATTACAATCAACGCTTCGACTCTTGACGCCTTTACTAGGCGCTCACAATTCAAGGTCATGTCGCCGAACCCACATTCATCAAAGAACCGTCCAACAATGAACGAGAACACGCAGAGGTGTCGACTGGATTGGATATGTCTTCAGGCGCCAGCCAGAAGCGAGTAATATAAACAACGTCACTTTGTGGTGGTAGAATTTTTTGTCCACTGTTGCGAGAAAAAAAGGCACGCGACTCGGTTGTTATAAAAGCTGCCCGCACAAGCTGGTGCAATGATGAGACTGGCAGTTTGTTCAAACTAAGCGCCGTTGGCCCAGTTCGCGCAGAATTTTTGATGACCTCGTCTGCTCTCTAGGACTGAGAGCAAGATGTTTCGGTCAAAGCAAACACAGAACTCGTCGTCGTCGCAACGTGTGTGGTCTCCGCTCTCGGCCGCACCTGCCAGTCTCCGAGGTGAGCAACCAAAACGCAGCCGACGCCAACTCCTCGTGTAGTTTGTGTTGAAGTTTGTGCGAGCAACGACGCGCACGTATGTCTGTCTCCTCAGAAGGCGACCCGCTCAAAGATCTTGGTTGAGCCGAATCCTTTTCAGTTGGCCGTGACGTCGACGCCACAACGCCCGCCCGTTGGGGCTGCCAAAGAAGAGATGGGACGCTTCGCCAGATGTAGTAACTCTCGTCGCTGATCTTGCCGCAACGATGATCTCGGGTGTTTGACACTCGACGCCGTGTATGAGCTTGAAGCGGGTTGGCACCAAGACTTTCAACTTGTTGCTTGACGCAGGATTCATCATCATCCCTCTAATAAGCAAAAATGATTATCGGGTGGTGCGCACCGTCTAGTGCGTGACTGTCTCCACATCAAGTGACAGAATCGCACCCTGCTTTTTTCGCCGGTGACCTAGTGTTGTGGCGCGGCCTGTTTGCCGCTCTCAGCTGACGCACTCCGCCACAAGGCTATATTCCGTTTCTAGATACCACCAAAAGGGACTCTGTCTGTCTGTCTGTCTGTCTGTCTGTCTGTCTGTCCGTCCACCGAGAAAAAAAAACTCGCTCGCGGACTATCCCACTAGTGTGATTGATCATCGGTCGGCCATATGGCCAGCCAAAAGTAATGATGCTTTGTTGTTGTTTGTTTTTTTTTCCCCTCCTTTGAGCTCAGCTTGAAAATGATGATGTGACCCACTAGTCATTTTGAAAGCAGCACATAGCAGTTTGTTTTAAAAGTCGACGTCTCAGAAGAGTAGTAGACGGGGGCATTTTTTCTTTTTTTTTTGCGTCGACGAATAGTCGTAGCAGGGCACATGGGAGTGTGGTCAATTAAGCTCAAGGATGGGGCCGTCTTCGAGGGGCCGGTAAAAATCCCCCTCGTCGTCGTCGTCGTCGCGGGATGATGACTGCGGATTCCGAAGGTCGTCGTAAGTCTGTAATACGCACGGCACGACCGCGAGGCCGAAAAACAAGCCCACGAGAACGATGAGCGTGGAGATGATGTCGAAAAGGCGGATCACATAGGAGGTCGACCAGGCCATCGGGACCACAGCGAGCAAGGTCGAGACACCGCCCTTGAGGATGGGCGGGAGCATCCGAGCGAGCGCGAGGCTCGTAGATTCCGCGTGGAGGTAAGCGTACATGACGTGCGCGCTAAAGTCGACGCTCAATCCGACAGCCAAGGTTAAGATGACAGCCGTGACCATGTTGTAGTATTCTCCGACCCAGTAGAGTCCTCCGAGGAGCACGAGGTCGATGGCGGCGACGACGGCGGCCATCACGAACGCGGCGCCGAGGCGGCCGAAGAGCAACGCGCAACACGCGAAAACCGAGACGCCCGCGACGAGGATGGACCTTTCCACAGCAGACCGCGTCAATGCCAGAGCCTCGAGCGTTGGGGACCGAGCTACGAACATCCCGAGGGACGACGCGAGTTCTCGTTGAGCCGAGTCGAGGCGCGAGATCTGCGTCGCTTTCGCGGGCGTTTTGTCCCAAACGAACTCTGCCCGCGTCGCGCACGGCGTCCCGTTGGTCCCTAGCGACAAGCACAAGCCCTCGGTCAGGAACGCGAGGTCCTCCGGATATTTTATCTTGGCCGCATCCAGCAACGACGACGAGTTTGTTGTGGCGGCGCCGGCGTCTATCCAGCACTCGTCCGACGCGTACCACGACTGGCGTCGCAACGCGCCAACGCTCTTACGGTACGCTTCAAGCTCGGAGACGACGTCCCCTTTCGTCGTGTACACCTCGACCCGCCACGCGCCCTCGAGAAAGTACTTGCGTTCGACCTCGCGAGCCTCGCGAGGCATCGATCCTCGAGGCGTCATCCATTCCGATTCGTACTCCATTTCTAATTTGGACGCGCCGACAGCGCCCAGCGCGACCAGCGCCACAGCGACCACGCCCACCGCGCAGCGGCACTTGCGCCCCACCACAAACCGCGCCACCACCCTCGACGGCGACACACCGCCTTGTCGTCGTGCGTCGTCGTCGTCGTCGTCTCGGGCAGCGCCGTCGACGATCGAGACGACGGCGACGAAGAACGTCACCTGAAACGCAAAGTCCAGTGCGATGGCTGTGCTCGCGACGCCGCAGAATGACCGGAGGGCAGGAATCGAGGTCGTGAGCGCGCACGCGAGAAACGCGAGCGAGTCGGTCGCCGAGGTCACGAGGATCGACGAGCCCGCCCTGTTCATCGCCGTCTCGAGGTCCGGCTCGACGTCCGCCGCGTCCACAATCACGAACGCATCGTCGACCCCCAACCCCAGCACCATGAAGATGGCCGCGCCCATCAGCGCGTGGAACGAGCCACCGAACCTCATCCAGAGCCCGAACGCGCTCGCGAGCGCGAGCGACACCGACGCCATCGCCCCGACCCCGAGCGCCAGCCCTCGGCACCAAGATCGTCGGGCGACGAAGCAAGATGTCGCGAAGACGAACAACAGGATCACCGACAGAACGACGAGCTTGAGGTCGTGCGAAATGGCGCCCAGCACGGCGTCGCGATACGACGTCGAAGATCGAATCGAGCACCGCATGTGCTTTAACGACGCGTTTTCCACGACCCGATCCGCCGACCGCAGCACGCCGTCGCTCGCCCGCTTCTCGAGCCACAGCCGCGACTTGAACGCCCTGGCGGAGGTAACACCCTCCGAAGCAGAGATCTCAGCATTGCCCACGAGCTGGCCGAGGTCGTACTTGGCGTCGACCGTTACCCCCGCCTCCGTCGTCGTTTCCCCGTATCTCGTCGCCGGCAGCGCCGCCAGCGTGGCACGCCAGTTTTCGTCGAGCATAAACACGCTTTTCGAAGCGTTCCAGGCGCTCAGAACGCTCATGATTTCCGGATGGCCGTAGGCGTTGAGCTTTGCTCCCGACTCGCCGATCGCAGCCAACGCGGCGTTGGTTATCTCAAACAACTCGAGCATCCCTTCATACGTCGCGACGTTCGACCCCTCGCAATACAGATCGACGCTGCGGCCCCGACTTCTGCTGCTCGGAAACGTGGCGCGCGCCCACGCGAGTCTCTCGGCACTCTCCGAGTCCTTTGGCGTGTACAGCGTCGCTTCGTTCGACTCGACGCTCGCATCAACGAGACCAGAGGAGCACGCCAACCCCACCAACACCGACACCACGATGACCAATCGCGGCCACCGCGAGCACGCGCGGCCAATGCGACCAAAAAACATAGCGACGTCCCACAACAAGTTGACTCAGAAATAAATAAATAAATAAATAAATTTGGCGACGCGCTATAGTGACGTCACAGTAACGGACGACGTCACGCAATCGATCATCCTAGTTGTTGTTTTATTCCTTTTACTACTACTACTACTACTAGTGATTCCTTATTTGGTACCTCCCACAATGTGAGGAAGCTATGACACTTACCTCTGCACCACGCATTCAGTATCCCTACGTCATTCCTTTATCGCTAGAGTAACCCCCCCTTCCGAGCGACATCTTTTTCACAAATGGACCCGGCGTCTGGAAAACATGATCATTTCCACCGGCGATCGCATTATTTTGACCAACGACACTTGGACCAGCATTTCCACCTCTGGCTGCTCTGAAGAAGAATTTGGTGTCAAGCAGCAACGTTGGTACTCTGCACTGTTCATGGCGCTTCCGATGCATGATACTGATCGTGCGGATATCCGTGAAAACCGCGATATGAACTTCACGCGGCTTTACAAGCGCATTACCGATGTTTACATGGGCCATGGGGATCGTGTCGCTCAGTCTGTAATTGCTTCCTTGCATTCTCCTTGGTATGCAACAATATCGATGAACTTGAGTCTTTTCTTGACAAGTTCATCACCGGTGTTCAAGTTTCTCGGCATCATCAAGATTTCCCTGACGCTCTTGCATTGCAATTGCTTCAGACCAAAATCCCCGACTCGATCTTGTCTCAGGATCTCATTGCACTTGACCCTAAACTGCGCACATATGATGGTTTCGTTAGTCGCCGCAACAGTAAAGTCTTCGATTATCTTCAGACCAAGTCTGCGCTTGTCCATGCTACGCTCCGTGAGGGTCCCCGCCGTCGTGAACGTTGCAACTTTTGCGGTCGTACCAACCATCCTTCTGATAAATGCCTTCATCGTCCCAATGCTTTGCGCTCCCAACAACGTTCCAGCCCTCGCCCATCTTTTCGCCCATCTTTCCGTTCCAGGCCGTCGCCGTGGTTCTTTCCATCGCAAGCGCCCACGCCCTACTGACCTTTGTCTCTTTTGTGGTATTCCTGGCCATCACCAGAAGGATTGTCGTAAGCGCCAGCGCTATCTTCTCTCTCAAGCCTCAGCCCGCCCTCGCCCTCGTCCCCAGTACCCACATCGACCCAATCCTCAATACCCACCTCGACCCCATCCACCATTCTACCAAAACTATCTTTCCGCCCCCATCCCACTCTTGCCCCCCTCTCGACCCTCTCCGCCGCTTCTTGCGTTGCCACCCTCCACCACACCCTCTGTCCCGCCTTCCACCGCCATCTCCCCTTCTGACCCATCTCTTTCTGCACCCACCTATCCGTCTTTCAATTTCCATCTTCTTTCCATCCCCCCCTCCATTCACCAAGTCCTTTCCTCCACCAATGCCCTTACCGCTCTGCTCACCGCCCGTGAGCGCGACTACCTGCACAGCAACAACCTTCGCCTCGTCGTCTACGATACCGGTGCCAACGTCAATCTCTTCATTTCTCCTGCTGGTTTCACTGACCTTGACAACACTCAACAGCACAACATCACTTCTGCTATCGGCACTGGCTCTGTTTCTGGTTCTGGCACTGCTCACTTAACGTTCCCTTCAATTGGTCCTCTTGACAATCGTGGTCTTCCTTCTCCTGCACCCACTCTTTCCGCCCCTCATGGCATCCATGTCGCGTTCCCGCATACCCTCATCTCTCCTGGCCTTGGTGACAAACAGATTCTTTCGGATCATGCCCTTGAGCAAGTTGGTTACGATTGTCATACGATTCAGGATGTTGGCCCTACTCATCCGCAACGCATTTTACGTCACCGTCAAACGCATCACGTTATTCCCCTGCTTCGTCGCTGTGGTCTTCTTTTGATCGTCTGTTGGATCGGCAATACGACCGCTGCGCCCTACGCGGACTTCGTTTCACCTTTTGTGGCATTTTCTTCTTGCCCTCGCGTACATGACCCTTGTGCGTTTCCCGTTGTGTCTCAACGCACCCAACTTACCTTCGACCTTTGGCATGCTCGTCTTGGTCACTATAGTCCCTCTTATATCCGACGTTTGTCTTCTCTCGCTGTTGGCGCCCCGCTTTTCCCCAGCACCGCGTCTCTTTCTTTTTGCCCTGCTTGTGCTCTAGGTAAAATGCATGCTGCGCATGTTGGCCAACGTAAAGCACACACCTCCACTTCCACCTCTCTTCCTGCCACCGAGCCTTTGTCCCGTCCACGTGCCGTTGCTCCTTATCTTATTATCCACGCAGATCTGATGTTTACCGGCATTCCTTCGTTCATCTACCAAGACCGCGCCATCCTTACGTTTGTTGATGATCATACGCGCCGCCGCACACGTTACTTTGCCCCCCGCCACGATGCACTTACGAACGCTCGTCAACTCGTACTTTTTCTGTCTACCGTGGTTCGTCGGATATCGCATCGCCCTCATCTACACCGATCGTGACCGCTCTCTTATTGGCCAATTCGAAACCTTCGGTCTGGGCAACAACATCGCCCTCTAACGGGCTCCTGCTGCTCAATCCAAAACTTCACAGGCGCACGCTTTTTCTGGTGTTGTGGAACGCTCTCATCGCGCAACTGCTGATGTTACTCGCACTCTTTTGGTGCATGCGCACCGTCCACCTGATTTTTGGCGTTGGACCATGGAAACGGCTGACTTCATCTCCGAGCGCATGCCAAACGCCTCTAACCCTGGTTACATGACGCCATATGAAATGCTACATGAAACTCTCCCCCGTGTCGATTTTCTTCGTGTTTGGGGCTGTCCTGCTGCAATTCTTACTGGCGACAAATGGCCTGCCAAAGCTATAACGGGTATCTTCATTGGGTATCCCTCTGCCGGACCTGGTTATCGCATATTGCTTCAACGCTCCACTGGTCCCGTTATTCATACTTCTATTGATGTCGTTTTCGACGAGAATTTTGCTATGCGTAAGTCTCTGTCCTCCCAACCCCTTCCTCCTCCTCTTGTGGATTCTCGTTTTCCTGACTTATTTTATTATGACCCTCGTTTGTCTTCCGCTGTTGCTCCCTTGTCTCCTCTTTTTTGATGCTCAGGAGCCGGCCTTATCGGGACTGATCACCCCAGAAACAATATCACAACCGTCAACGGACAAGACGAAACGTGCACCATTACGTCGAGCCAAACGGGGCCGACCGCGCAAAGTCGACCAAAGCGCATTACCAACAAAACCAACTCAACCATCGAACTTTCATTCTGGCGTTTGTACACAGCGCAATGTCGATTCTGTTTCCTCCTGTCACTCTCTGTATGTCTCTTATTCTAGCTTTCGCTTGTTAGTTCATTATGTCTTCCTTCCCCTTTGTCTAGCTCATACCACTGTTGATCCCCATGCTGTCCATGTTCATTACTCTGCTTCCGAAGAAACCTCTCAATATCATACATTGACGATCAAAATATCACTTCCACCCATTTACGCGAAGCTTTAGCTCAGACAAATCCTGAGCGTCCTGGTTGGTTGCAAGCCATCGCCAAAGAATATCATTCCCTCGGTCAGCTAGGTTGCTGGGATGTTGTTCGCGTTCCTTCGACTTTTTCTGGCAACATCTGTATCCTCAAGTGGATCCTCCGCAAGAAGTATGAATCTGGCCGCTTCAAATCGTACAAGGCTCGCCTCGTTGTCCGCGGTTACACCCAGGTTCACGGCATTGATTATCACGACACCTATTCCCCAGTTGCCAACATCGTCACCATCCGCTTCTTTCTAACTTTTGTTGCTGTTCACGACTGGGATTTGCATAAATTGGATGTCAGCTCCGCTTTTATCCAAGCTCCCATTGACGAAGACATCTATGTCTGGCCACCCGAAGGCTATGCTCCTCGCCAACCCACCGATGGTTCCAAAATCGTTTACAAGCTCCGTCGCTCTTGGTATGGTTGCAAACAAGCTTGTCGTAATTGGTGGCTTTATTTGGAACGCTTCCTTGTCCATGATTGTGGCTTCGTCCGCGGATCTGGTGACACTTGCAGTTACAAGCTCGTGCTTAATTCTACCGTTGTCCTACGTCTCGTTGTGTCGTTGATGATCTTCTTGTGGCGCACCCTCGTCATTGCCTTGGCCATTACCAAGCCTTCTTCCTCCGTTTCCGAAACTTCACTGACGTCAACGAGCTTGATCTAACCACTTACGTTGGTCTCCGCATTACACGTCATCGCCCACGTCGCACGCTCACTATCGACCAATCCCATGCTATCCGTGAAATCCTTACCGAACATCGCTTCATCAACAGTAAACCAGAACTGACTCCCGCTCCCAAAGGTCTTCATCTTTCTGCGGCTGATTGTCCTGCTCCTGGCTCTTCCGATCACGTCTTCATGGCACGCATCCTATTTCGTCGTATTGTTGGCTGTGTTTTTTTTATCTCCATCATGACTCGCCCTGATATCACTCGGTCCGTAAATCAGTGTGCGCGTTTTTCACACAATCCTGGTAAACCCCACTGGCACGCTTTATCCCACACTCTGCGTTATCTCAACGGTTCTCAGGATCTTGCCCTTGTTCTTGGTCGCGATTCTACCCTTCGTCTCTGTGGTTATTCCGACTCCAGCTGGGCCGACGACCCTGATGACCGCCACTCCACTACTGGCTTTTGTTTTCTCTTTGCTGGCTCTATGATAGCCTACTGTTCCCGCTCGCAGTACCTCCTCGCCCGCTCCTCTTTTGAAGCTGAATTGCTCGCTCTTTACGCCGCTACTGCTGAGCTCTCTTGGCTTCTCAAAAATTTTGATGACTTTGATCTCCCTCGTCACACGGTACCAATGTATGTCGATAATAGCACCACCGTCACCCAAGTCCGTCTCCAATGTCTCACGCGGCGCACCCGCCATATTGATATTCGCTTTTACAGCACCGCCGAATATCTTCGCAACCACATCATTGATCTCCAACACATCACCCGCCTTGACAACCTTAGCGATATCTTCACCCGTAGTACGGAAGCTCCTCCCTTCCTCCGGCTTCGTGCTCGTTACCTCACCTCATGACTTCGCCCGACATCTCCTGTCTCTTTCTGCCACAATGCCTTTCCAGACGACATCCTTCAAGCTTCTCCTCTGTGAGCATCTCCCTTACCCCTTTTGTTTTTCCTTTTCTTTCTTTTCCAGCACCTGTGTGAGGACCTGACTTACCCTTTTTTTTTTCCTTTTCTTTCTTTTCCAGCACCTGTGTGAGGAAGCTATGACACTTACCCCTGCACCACGTATCCAGTATCCCTACGTCATTCCTTTATCGCTAGAGTAACGCCCCATTCCAGTTGTCACACACAAGAAGCTTTAAAATATGATTTGTTTATTATTAAAGGCGGGTCGACACTAAAAATCACCCACCGGACACTTAAATTTGCTTAGCCGCTCTTTCGAAGCTCAGCTTCCGCAGCTAGGGAGGCCACCAGAGCAAAGCCGAAGGTGGCGAAGCCCCCCAAGGCATGGAAGGAGCCTGGGCGGGCGGGCCCCTATGGCAGACAGACAGACAGACAGACAGACAGCCCGGGAGAAGCGGTAGCGAGAACAAAAAAATGGCTCCGAAGCTAGTTTTCAACAAGAAAACGGCTGCGTTGGACGCGGAAAAGAAACGCGCCAGCAGCAGAAAGTTTTTCTTCGCGGAGGCCTTAGCGTATTGCGAGAAGGAAGGCGTAGGGGCAAAGAAGTCCACGACTGACCACCCAGAGTGGATTGAGCTCATCACCTGGAGACAGCTCGACGATAGACTGAAGGAGCGTGTTTTGTTTGATGAAACAGCCGCGACGCGCGCTCCAACTCGGACCGGATGTTGCTCACGCCGAAGGAAGAGCAGGCGCCTGTGAAATGGATTGTTGAGAGCAACAAGGCCCGCGCCGCGCCAAGCTCCTGCGAATAGAGATTGGATTCAAAGTGCGCCATATTTTACTCCTCAACCGTCGACTTCAGAACCGGCGTGGCGGACACAAGAAAGTCCCGTTCAACAACGCCAACTACAAACTTGTGTGCGGCCATTCGCCGTCGGAAAGAATTATTCGTAGGTTTCTTCGCCCGCAACTCGCACCGGATCAGCGCGAAGATCCAGCAAAATAATAATCGAGGCGAAGCGTGCCGCCGTGAACTGCGACGAGATGGTCGAGGAGTAGTTTGCGGGCATCCACGGACTTCGCGCCGAGTTCAACGCCGCGGGGATTATGGACGAGCACGGCGCCATATCGGATCCCCGCTTTGTCCTGAAACTCGCCGAGACGCCCCAGTTCGTGGACTACGCCGATAACAACAAAGGGAACACACCAAGACCAAGTTTGGGGCCGGCAAGGGTGACGTCTGCTGTGGGCCGAGGCCTATGACTACCGCGAGTGCAACACTGCCATGATGTGCTGGGGCCTGTGCGTGCCGCGATGGACGCGGCTATCTCGGCATGCTTCGAGGCGTGGCAGCGCTGCAAGGACGGCTGCGTCTGCGGCCTTAACAACGGCGCCGTGTGCGACGCCACAGCAAACTCAAGTACTGCGAGATCTGCGGGGACCTCAAATGGAAGCGGTGCAGTAAGAAGGCGTGCAAAAAGGCGCTGGAGGATCTTGCAATTGCCGTGCCGGATGATGCTGATGCTGAAGATGAGGAGGAGGACAGCAACTCCGAATTCGAGCGCGAGATCGGTCACGATCGTCGCCGCCGTCGGCGACCCCAGCCACGAACCAACCAGCTACCCGCCCAAAGCAGCTCCCAGGGTCCCCACTGACACTTCGGGGGCTACGGTCATGCTTATTTCGACACCTAGTGTGGCTCGCCATCCTCCCCTTCCTCGCGCCTGGTAAATTTTTAGTGTCAGGTACTGCTAGACATTATTACCCCACACCACGCCACGATCACGCTAAACTGGGGCATGGCGTGCCCCAGGTCTGTTCCTCCGAAAGGAGAGTGGTCGGGAGTACTCCTGAGCGTCTCACTTCCCTCGTTGGTCGAGTTCGGTCCATGGTACTGCCCTTGCAACAACAAAGCAGTAATTTTTAGTGTCGACCCGCTTGTAGGGCCGGCGCGTCAGGGCTTTGGTTGAAAAAAAAAGGCAAGAAAGAGGTGGGAGAGTGCTGCTGGTGAGTAAGACGAGCTCGAGTACCAGTTCCTTTTCAAAGGAAGTCGCGCCTCTTTCGTTTCCCGCACGATCTCGAGCGCCGGACGGTTTGTCTCGTCATCCCGGGCCGCGCGGCGGTCCGCCGTCGCTCGCCACGACGCGGTTAACCGCGAGAAAAACCGGAAGACGTCCTAAGCAGTCTTGCGTCCTATAGGTAATTTCTCTTTCTAGCAAGTTACGTAGGCTGCTGATCCTTATGACGGATTAGTAAGCGACGATCTCGTCGCCACGACCCTCGAGGTCGCGCGCCTGCTCGCGACCGAAGGCGTCGTCGGCGAGAACAGTCCCGCGCACGGCTTTTTTTTCGTCGTCGGCGACGCAGCTGAACTCCTCGCGCCCGATCCAGATCTCGACTTGGCGCAACCTCCCGTCGCCGTCTATTCGCCAGGATCTCGACTGCCGCAATATTGATACCCCGATTCTCATCGAAAACCCACGACGAACTGCGTGCGAATTCTCTGCGGGAAAGACAACGCCATTCGTCGTCGGCGTCTCAGGCGTGGTATGCTGCGAACCGCGACCTAACTACGCGCCTTTTTGGTTTTGGCTCCCAAAGCGGCGATCTAACTAACTAACTAACTTCAGACCTCTCCCGAGCATGGGAGCCAGGCCGGACCGACAGGAGCCAGTCCGGAATCACGGGCCTGTAGACGAGGAGCGCCGAAAGGCCGGTCGGCGGAGAGTGACCATCAATCGCCACGCGACGAGGAGACCGCGATGTAACTGACAACCAACTCGTCGATAACCTTCCGTCTTCGCCCCCCGGCCATACACCGTCCCACTGCGAACGTTCCGGCTGCCAACCGGCCCGCCCGGGAGGCGAATAGGTGCCAACCTACGCCGGGAGGGCGCATGCCCTCGCAAGGCTCAGGATTCATGAGGCGCCGTCCTCCATCGCAACCGCAGTCGGCGATCAGGGTAAGTATGACTGGCGATCGCCGGTCGAAAAGGCGGAGTGCATCTCTGTCAATGGCCGACGTCCGCGAGCCATTCTATCTCCGGTTGTCGAGGCCGAGCGCCTCGAGGCCGCCATCAACACCGCTGCCGTCGAGCCCGAGGGTCTCTCTTCTTGTATCTCTACTGGATACGAAAGCGCCTCGAAGACGAGCCCCGTTTTGATATCGAGACGTTCGCCGACGGGCCACTCCCTTGCCCAAATTACTCGCGTCGTTCCCGACGATCTTTCCGTCGTCGTCGACTGCCCGCGCGTCCTCGAAGATGCCATCCTGGTCGCTTTTGTGCCGCCGCCGCCGCCGCAAATGACACAAACGCTGCTGCCGGGTTTTTTGAGCACCATCCCGAGATGCAAAGGCAATAGTTGAGTTTCTGCCGCAGATCTTTCCAGCGAGCGCGTCCGCGTCTCCCGCGAGTCCATCGGGATATGATTATATCTCTTGCCAGGACCTGTTTCTTATCGACCGCGTCGCTGCTCACCGCTGCCGCTTGCGCTCTTCTTCGCACGCTGGAGGCACGGAGGAACGGTAACGAGAGCGACGCGCACGCAGCATTTGTGATTATTCGCGAGGAGTGGAGCGGCGCCGGCGACGACGAGGGCGACCTCTCGGCTTTGGCGGATGATTATGCTTTGTGATGGGTGATCATCACGCATCTCGTCGCGGCGGCGAAACTGGAACGCGTCGCGTTGGCGCTGCTGTGCTCTACGCGACCGTGCGAAAAATTGAGACGGGCCAGGATGACAGACCTCGTCGCCGACTCGACCAAAGTTACGGGAATGGAGGCGACGCTCTCGCGTCAAAACTCTGGTCCTCTTTCGCGAAAACCACGCGCAGAGCAGCAGCTGCTCTGGTAGCGCGTGCTGGAGCCTGCCGAGAAGTCGCGAGCGACGGCGGTTCTTTTGCGATTGGCACGAGACGCGCGGCAGAAATGGGGTTGCGGCCCCCGACGATCGCGGGCGCGCCGAGCCTCACTCCTGCCAATACACTACTCCAGTTGGTTCTCGAGGGCCACGAGGGTGACGCGCGTGGCGCGACGGCGTTTAAGACGAGCGACGGCGAACCACGGCTTGCGAGCTCCTCTTCTGGCGACAAGGTTCGCGAGCCGCGAGCTCGAGGCGCGCGAGAATTCGGCGAAGTTTGCGGTGGTGTTTGAGACGAGCAAAGGTGCTTCTTTTTTTGGCGAATTTTTGCCCTCGCGTGCTTGGCGGCTTACAGCAAGGGCTGGATGGCAAGCAAGGGCTGGATGGCAAGCAAGGGCTGGCGAGGTGCCTTTGGGATAGGAGAGCGTTGGATCCGAGCACGCGCGGCGAAATCCGAGGGTCGCGTGGCTCGAGTCAACGTGACGTGCAAAATGAACGGCGCCTTACGCCTCGCGAGCTGCTCCAACAACGATAGGACGGTACGCGAATGGGACCCGACTATACCCCGCCAACTCCACACTCTCGAGGGTTCTGTTCTTGGGTGGTGGCGTTCGAGGTGAACGACGCTGCGCCTTGCGAGCTGTTCCAAGGACGTCTGGGATCCGACCACAGCCCGCCAAGTCCACAAAGTCGAGGACCATCAGAACGAGGTAAGGTGTGTCGTGGCCTTTGAGGGGACGGACAAGAAGACCCCGCGGCTGGCGCGTTCCTCCAGGACCCTTCGCTTCCCCCATCGCTGGCAAAGCATTGTGCTTCCCGTGGAGAGCGGGTTGTGATTTTTCAGCGTTGTGCATTTACTCGAACGTGAGTAAAAAATAATACGAAATTCCTTTACTTTATCTATTTTACTTGACCCCGCATGCGACGGCCAGGCCGAGTCCCGAAGCAGAGCAGTCGCCTCCGATGGCATATGCCACAACGTGGAGGATGAGATCGAGGGTGGTACGTACTAATGACGACGGGGAGGAGGAGGAGGAGGAGGACGGCGACGCCTTCATGTGACTGCGCCGGCGTCCGACTCAGATGACGACATCGAGCCCGACTGCTGGGCCGAAGTCATTCCTCAGCCCGAAGAGCAGCAGCAACCTGATTAATCGGAGGAGGCGATGCGGAGGACTTCACGGTGGAGTTCGAACGCTTCTTTCTTCGTGAAGCGGGTCCAGTAGTCTCTCGCACCATCGTGTGAGTGGTCGAGGAATTTATTTCCTGGCGACCTCTCGGATTCCTTCCTCCGACACCTCCATGATCCCAAGCTCTTGGACATGATGTTGCTCAACGTCGGCAAGCTCTACACGCGAATGGAAGGCAACCAGGAGTACGCTACTACCTTCCAGACATTGCACGAGTCTCGAAGGGCTATCAATATCGGCGCGCTGCCTGGCCTGCTGAGAGGTGGTCTTCTGCGAGCGCATCATCTCAGCTGCCAGCTTATCGTAATGACTGAGGGCAACACCCTCCCGAGCGACGAGGAGCTAGACATGCTTGTGACCGTGCGCACGAACAAGGAGTTTATTTATTAAGTGGGCTCGAGACAAGTACGGCCACATGGATCCTCGAGAAGGAAGTTCGAGTTCAAGTCCGAGAGATCATTCTTCATTCCCCTTCAAATTAGACGAGAGGATTATTAACCACGACGACGACGACGATTAAGCATTAAAAGCAAGCGAGTCCGGTCATCACATCGTTGCGTAGTGCTCCGTCCCTGCGCGCGAGCGAGGTTGGGGCCAGAAAAGAAACACGGCAAAATTAAATTTTCAGCCCGAAACGGTCAGACTTTACCTTTACTTTACGCGGCGGCACCTCTGTGGTGTGATTTTTGGTATCGTGAAGGGGCAAAAAAACCTGTGACGTCACGAGTTTTGTCCTGTTATGAGGCAGGCGGTGGTCGCCTTGTCGTACGTCTTCTGGGGTGGTCGGTGGAAAGCTGCTTATGTTCAGAGGGCTCTCGAGGAGACGGAGGTCGCTGGGGTGAAGGCATCGGAGTACGCCGCGTTGTCGGAGGCCGCGGCCTCGGATTTGGAGGCGAGCGAGGCGGCGGAGACGGCGGAGAAGAAAGCCTTGGAGAGTGCGGCCGCCGAGAACGAGATCGCCGAGGCGGAAGCGTCGGCGGCCTCGGAAGCCGAGGCGGCGGCCGAGACGAACGCCGCGACCGCGGAGGAGCTGGAGGCGGAGGCCCAGGCAGCCGAGGAAGCGGCGGCGGCGGCGGAAGCGGAGGCGGAAGCCGAAGAGGCTATCGCCGCTGCGGACCAGGTCGCCGCCGAAGAAGCCGAGGCGGAGGGCGTCGCTGATGCCCTGGCCGCCGGCGTGGACGAGGCGGAGGCCGGGGAGGTCGAGGCTGTGGACGGCGTCGTCGAAGGCGCGGTATGGTGGATACCGGGCGTCGACGTCGTGGCAGAGCTCGTTGGCCAGGCCATCGCCCTGGACCTCGAGGTGAGCGCCGCTGCGGAGGCCGCAAACGCCGCGCGGTGCGAGGCGCTTGCCGCGGTGGAAACGGCGGCAGCGGGGACGGCGACCGAGGCGGCGGGCGCGGCGACGGCGGCCGCGGGAGAGGCGTCCGAGTCGGCCGCGGCCGCGCGAGCCGGAGCTACCGAGCAGGAAGAGGCCAGTGCGTCCGAGGAGGCCGAGGCGGAGGCCGACCGCGCCGCGGCCGAGGAGGCCGAGGCCAAGGCGGAGGCGGCCGAGGAGGAAGCGGCCGATTTGGAGGCGGCCGCCGAGGAGGAGGCTGCCGAGGCTGCCTCGGAGGAAGAAGCAGCGACGACGCGCAAAACCCAAATGGAGCGCGCGATCCGGCGCGCCGGCATCAACGGCGTTTCGGCGGTCTTCGTCCAGGTCGCGGGCCTCGGGGCTCTCTTGTACTTGGTGGTGAAGAGCCTCGTCTTCTGGGGGATCGCGCAACCGGCAGCTCACTCGGTCGCGTTCGCGTCGCTCGCGACGACGCACGTCGTCCTGGGCTCCAGCGCCTACGCGGCCATCGCGGGCGTCGCGGCTCTTGTGGTCGGCTACGCCGCGTGGAGTCTGTGCCTACCGAGTTGCTGGGAGTCGGTCGACCTTCACGGACTCGCCGCTTGGTGTCAACCTTGGACGATCGAACTCGTCGTCGTAGCTTTTCTCGCCGCGAGAGAGGCACAGCAAGCCTGGCCCATCCTCAAGTTCGGCTGGCCTGTCCTCGGGAAGTGGGAGCTCCGGGCGCTCGGGGCGATCCTGGTCCTTTTTTTGGGTGCTGCAGTCTTCGAGCGAGCGATAACGAAGAAGAACGAGAAGCCGCGCGAGGATCATCGCCATCGTCATTTCGTAGACGTCCTTTTGATAGTTGCGAAGATTTCCCTCGCGACCCCGTGGTGGGCTGGCGTAGTCCTCGAAAGCACTCCAATCCAAACAGCCGTCATGAAAGCGTTCGCGTACTCTTGCGTTTTAGGAGTGGTGGCGGCAGCCCTTCAGCTCGCGGTTTACGCCGCGGCCCTCGCGGCCGTCGCCCGCCCGTACGTGGCGCTCAAGTGCGGTTTCAGAGCCTGCGCCACCAACGCCGCCGCGACCTCGGGCCTGACCTTGTTCGCCGCGTGCGCGACGCTCTACCTCGTACAAACCCGCTTGGTAAAACGCGCAATATGCAAAATAGCTGCCATTCTCGTGCTTCCGACGGCCGCCGCCGCTTTCTGGGCCCTTTCGGCCATCACCGCCCTCCTCGCAATCGCATTCGCCTACCATAACCCAAGGGCTGTGATCCCCAATCTCGACTTCGTCTACGCGCCGCTTACCCGACAACAAGGTTCTGATACCCTAACCGCCGCCGCCGCCGCCGCTGCTGCTGCGGTCTAGAAATGACGTCTTATTCCTACCTCGCACAAAATAGTTTCTTTATTTTGGATACGGGCGTGATGGTATTACTTCCTTCGCATGGATGTTGAGTTTTTCGGGGGTGGTGCCATGCCGCACGACCTGCCTCTTCTTCTTTTTGTGTCGAAGAGAGAGAGTGATACGGCGCCGGGCTCTAGTTCGTTCAAAAATAGACGACACTCATTTATACGTAGTGGTACAAGGTTCTTGCGCCTTATAATACTTCTGGGCGCCTTCTTTAGATTATTCGTAGCGGAATCTATCATCGGAGACGACGTGAACACACTCGACGGTACCAATGATGTCCCCTCGCTTGTTTCAAGACGCTCCGAATCGATGATGATGGAAATCAACGTCGACGACACCATCTTCCCCCTCTTACTATTGATCGGCGTGCCTCGAGCGAGTCCGCGGGCGGGTGTTTTTTCTTTTTTTGGACCCGCCGTTGTGTGTGCGCGCGTTGATGATGAAACTCGAGCACAAACCAACAAGCCCCGCCTGACGGGTTCTTCAGAGTCCTGGCTACCTCTGGCGCTGGGGCTGGCTGTTTAACACCACCACAAATTGCGAGGTGCAATTTTAGGTGGTGGTGGTGTGCGGGCTTCAGCTTAATGAATCCTCCCTTTTTCACATCCCTCCTCCATCGCATCGACGCAATTGAACGAACGAACGATAAACGATATATCACCAGCGGAGCTTGCGCTCCGCCTCTTGTCGAGCGCGTTCCTCGCGCTTGAGCTCCGCACGCTGCGAGGGTCGCAGCCCCTCTTCGCGGGGTACTTTCTTTTCCAAGGGAATAGGCGTCGCGCTCTTGGCCTCGGGGGTCCCGGCGTACTTTGGAAAGTCGTCGCGGCTCATCTTCTGCTTCTTCTTGGCGTGTTCCATTAAGCCGGCGAGCATGACGCCCAGCTGCATGCGGAGCCATTGGCGCGCCTCGAACGGGATGGGCTCGATCATCATCTTTGCCAGCACATCCCTGCGAGGAATGTGACTCCGTCCGTCCGTCCGTCCGTTCTCCCCGACGGAACAAGTCGCACCGGTCAGCCGAATCGAGCGCACGCCAGCTGCCGGTCAGGGTCGCGGCTACCGCCGCGCGTAGTCCCTCGGGACACTCGACGACGCCGCGCGGCCGCTTCTTCTTCTCCGCAATTTTTGCGTCCTCGGACATAATAGGATTCTTTTTCGGATGATAGGATTCTTTTTTCGGAGGAGTCCTAAATCCTATGTCGTATTATCCGAATATATATTTTGGACCAACTTGTTCCTGTCGCTTATCCCCAACGGAACATATTATGAAGCGAGCGAGCATTTTTTTTGCACATAAAAAAAGTAGTAGTCTATACCCCTGGCCAGAAGCGGGATGATGAGCGCAATTATGTTGGATCGTTTTCGGGGGGGAACCAAACGCGGTTGTGAGGGCTCTGACGAGGGCCTCTCTTAGACCAAAAGATGGACCGCGAGCGACTGGGTGCTTAACACGCGTATCTGACGTCTCTCGCGGACGCGCGAGCGACGAACTGGGACGAGGGTGGCGCCAATCCAATAATCTATTGCTCTCGAGGCAACGCCATAACTTCCAGACCCAAAACTCCCGTGGTCCCACGCGATCAGGCCACAATTTTGGGACCGCGATTGCGTTCGAGGCACCACCGCATCAGGCTACGCGTATATCAGTAGCGCCGGCTTTTTTTCAGGCGCCCACGTTCGATCCGACGCCCTCGGTTTTTGTCGTTGCGGTGCCCGGTGCCACGACTCACCTACGCGCCTGAGCAGCTCGAGCGACAGCGCCGCGAAGGCTGCGAGCATCGCCGTTCAACAGTGTCGTTGTGTTCTTGATTCTCGCCGTCTCGGTGCCTACTAAAGGGGGGACCAGTAGTAACGCCGATGGCGCTCGACGGCGGAGGGCGTGAATGAGTGACCGAGCGAGCGAAAAGTATCTTAGTATTATTAAACCACTTTTTAAGAGTAGAAATAGATAATACCCTGAAACACGCACTCGACGCCTTTAGGAGAAGGGCGATACTCGAGAGAGGAGAGGCACAATACAGGTGGTGAATAAACGGGGCGCATGCTGAGGATCTTGATAAATAAGATCACGTTGCCAAGAGTGGGGAAGCCGAAGATTGCGGGAAAATAAATAAGTTAAAGCCCACGCGTCGATTCTTCTTCATCTTCTTTTTTAAGGAGCACGCAGGCGGATCAAGACAACTGCTGAGGCAAGGGAAATTTCCTAGCATGTAAAGGCAATGCGTCGTCGGTAGACTAAATACGTGCAGGAGGAAATGATACGCGAGCGAATATAATTATATCAACAGTACGATTCGCATCGAGCGTTTACGAATTCGCGACACAAATGAAGTTTAGTGGTTGTCGCGGTCAACAAGGCACGTGGAAAGTGAATAAAGGCCATTTTTAGGGTGGTGCCACGCGGGCCGTCACATGGCTCAAATGACAGCACATGGATCAAGTAGGTTTTGTGACTTTCGCGTCGGGCGTCTTCGATTAAGACTCGCGCGAAAGCCAGCGCCCGAATCTGCCGCTAATGGAGGATGGTGCCTTTTTTGGCGTTGGCTCGAGTGGGGTAGTACCCTCCTGGCCATCGACAACGAGACTCACGAGGTCCACGTTGGCATCGGAAGCAACGGCCGTTGGCTCGGGTCCGGCGTACGACGGGTCGAACGAAGAGTAGAGTCCCGTATCGACTTGAGGCGTCACAGATAAGCCTGGCTGATTAAAGGAAGCGAAGACCGCATCGGCAGTACCCTCCGAGACTTCCTCTTCGACATCGAGAGTGATATTGTCGGCGCTACGGCCGCCCCACGAGACGAACGGGGTTCTCTTCAACTCGCGGGTAGCGCGGGCCTGGTCTTCTAATTCGCTTAGTGGCTTGTCGAAGTCAGATCCCAAAATGTCACGCTGAAGCCCGGCAATTTCCTTCTGGCGGCAAAGGTCACTATCATCGCGATCGCTAACCGTGCCTGTACCACCACCACCACCGCCGGAACAAGAATCGTCGTATCCGCCGTACGATCCGTTTCCGTCACCCTCAAGATCTTTGTTTTTGAGGAAGACCTTTTTGAGGAGTTCGGCGTCTTCGTCGACACCGAGGACTTGAAGTCCAGGCTTGACGTCGTGAACTTGGGACTGGCTGAAATTCCTCCGTTCCTTGAACGCTATCTGACCGCCCTTGGCGAGCGCGGAGACGGTGTAGAGGAGGACGGCGACGTTGGTGAGCGCGCCGATTTCGGTCGCGTAGTCGCTCTCGTATGGCTTGGACAAGTACACCAACTTGGTAACGAGATGAAGACCCGAAGACACGATGGCGACACCCATAGTCCACAAGTAGAACCGCGGACTGGGCAACCCCGAGAGGGCCTTAGCGCGCGAAGATTCGTACCACGGGAGCAGCACCAGGAGCCAAGGATTAATGACGGCACTGACCATAAAGACGGAACCATAAACAGCACCGCTCGCGCGCATCGCCTTGGTGTTGAGGAGCTTTGCTTTGGTCGAGCCTCCGTCGGGCCTCGTCGCGTGCTCGAGGCGAAGGATGCGGTTCGACGCGAACAAGAGCACCATTCGTACAGAGATGATTGCGAGCCCAGCCCAGAAGAAGGTCCAGCGCCGTTCGGCGCTGCGGAAGCAGACGAAAAGCCCATCAGAACCAGCATCGAGCACGGTGAAAAATAAGAAAGGAACCGTAGAGTATCTTTCGCTCCTCAACTGATGGCACATCTCCTTCGTAATGAGCTTTCGTTCGCGGAATGCGGCAGCGATAACAAACCATCCCACAAGGGTGAGCACCAAAAGAAGCACCAGGCAATCTTTTTTGTTTTCGACCCTGATGTGGTACCCGGCCGAAGACGTCTCGGCAACGATGCGCTGCGCGGTCGTCGTCGGCACGACCGTGGGTACTGGGCTCGGAACGCGCGAGCTCGTCGGCCCGAGCGAAGGCAAGATCGTCGGCAAGGCTGAGATCGTCGGCAAGGCTGACGGCGCCCGCGTAACAGTCGGCGCCGCACTAGGGGATGCCGAGGGAGGGTGCGACAGCCCGATCTCGAAAGTTCCCGTGTAGAGCTCGTACTTCCCACCAGGTTCGATAATGAGGCTTGTTGAAGAAAGAAAGCGTCGGGAGGCAGTACGCGCGGTGACCAACAAATCCCGCCGCCCTCCTGTTGTCGCGGGCATCGCAACGACGTATGACACGATGCGATAATCCTCGCTCAACCCGAGCGTCGGTGCTTCGACCGTGTAGTTCAACACTACTGTGGTTGCGCCGCCTGTCGCGTTCAAGAATACCGTCCGATTTGCCACAACAACGTCAGAAACTTGACCGCAAGGCTCGTCTTCGGAGTCACCGGCAGCGCACACGTAGGCCGTGATTTCAACCTCGGAGACGTCCGTGGATTCAAACGTGTAAGACAGGGTGAACTCATCCCCGATGGTAAGTTGGGTGCCCGATTCTTCATCGAAATTCATCTCGTTGCCATCAGCATCCATCACGGTTGTCTGCGTCACCTCGACGGCAGTGCTCGTCGCCGTCGTCGCCGTCGTATCAGCAACAGGGCACGAGCATTCGTACTCTCCCGTATAGCCTCGTCCGTGAAGTTCTATGCCGTTGTGATCGTTACCGTTGTAAGACTTGGCGACAATAAAGCCGTCGACGTAGCCTACGGCTTGATTAAGAAGTTCGACGTGGGCGAAGGGCGCGAACACCGAGGGACCAAACTGCCGACCGGCTCCGTCCGTGAGGAGAACGTCTGCCGTCCCGAGGAAAACGACCAGAGTTTTGCCGTTGTCACTGGGCTGAGCGTTCTGGTCGCCAAAATCGAACAGGTTCCAGGTGTCGTTTTTTTGTTGCGTGACGACGTATACGTTCTCCGATGGCTCGATAGAAAGCGCGAAGGCCTCAATATCGTCCCAGTTGAACCACCCGGGGAGATACGTCGTATTGACCCCTGTCTGAAACCGTACGTTCGAGAGCGGGAGCCCGTCGGCAACATAGCTTGGACCTTGATCACGAAAGTTCGAGGCAATTTCAATGCTGTGATCCTTAAACGTCCTCGATAGATTTCCTCCAATGACTATTGGTCCGTAGACGACTTTAGCCGCGATCTCCGCATCGTCCCGAACGATGAGAGAGTACTGCTGAAATTTGGCAATAAGCCTGCTGAACACCTCGTTTTCCTCGCACGAATACGTTGAATTTGGCGGGCACGGATCAGCTGAGGGACTCTGGGTCGGCACAGGAGAAGGCTGCAATGTGGGCGACATTGTCGGCGCCGGAATAGGCCCTGGAGATGGAGCTCTCGTTGGAACAGGAACCGGGCTACTTGTTGGCAGCGCAGTGGGCGCGCTCGCGGGCAATGCCGTGGGACTTGCAGTCGGGACCGCAGTAGGTACCGGGATTGGCAAAGCGGTCGGTGCAGGGATTGGCCCCGAAGATGGAGCACTGCTCGGAGCGGGAACTGGAACGCTTGTTGGCAGCGCCGTGGGCGCGCTCGCGGGCAACGATGAGGGACTTGCAGTTGGGGCCGCGGTAGGTGAAGGGATGGGCAAAGCGGTCGGTGCCGGGATTGGCAACGCCGTCGGCGCTGGAATCGGCCCTGGAGATGGTGCCCTCGTCGGAACAGGAACGGGGCCGCTTGTTGGCAGCGCCGTCGGCGCGCTCGCGGGCAATGCTGAGGGACTTGCAGTTGGGACTGACGTCGGCGCCGGGATAGGCGACGCGGTCGGCGCCGGAATCGGCACGGGAGATGGAGCACTGCTCGGAGCAGGAACAGGGCCGTTTGTTGGCAGCGCCGTAGGCGCGCTCGCTGGCAATCCAGAGGGACTGGCAGTCGGTGCAGACGTCGGTGCCGGAATCGGCGATGCAGTGGGTGCCGGGATTGGCAACGCGGTCGGCGCTGGAATCGGCCCCGGAGAGGGAGCACTCGTCGGAACTGGAACCGGGCCGCTTGTTGGCAGCGCCGTGGGTGCGCTCGCGGGCAATCCTGAGGGACTGGCAGTCGGGGCAGACGTCGGTGCCGGGATTGGCAACGCGGTCGGCGATGGAATCGGTATCGGAGACGGAGCGCTCGTCGGCACAGGAACGGGTCCGCTTGTAGGCAGCGTCGTGGGCACGCTTGCCGGCATTCCAGAAGGACTGGCAGTCGGGGCAGACGTCGGTACCGGGATCGGCAACGCTGTCGGCGCTGGAATCGGCCCCGGAGAGGGAGCGCTCGTTGGAACAGGAACGGGTCCACTTGTAGGCAGCGCCGTGGGCACGCTCGCGGGCATCCCAGAAGGACTGGCAGTCGGGGCAGATGTCGGCAGAGTGGTCGGCGCTGGACTTGGGCTGCACTTCGCAAGCCTAGCACTGAAGCGATCTGACTCCGACAGCTTGTAGAGCTCATCGATTTCTTCTGTCGAGAGCGCCTTGTCAAATACCATGACGTCGTCGATTGCGCCGACCCAACCCAACACGTCGTTGCTTGGCACGTCGTCAACATGCCCGACAATGAGATCTTGGCCAGGGCCAGTTGCGACATCTGCAGGAGGCGTGTACGTCACCAGCAAAGTGCCATCGGCGTGGATAGATACATCGACACCATCGAAGCTAACGCAAAGAAAATGCCAGTCGCTCGGATTGGGCACACTCTCAGACGCGCCTTGAAATTGCTCGTCGCAGGTGGCCAGTCCACTGCCAACCCAGGATAGCCCACCATCCTCGTCGCTGAATTGCAGCTCGAACCTCGAGCACGAGACGGCGCCTCCATTGTCTTCGTCACCCGTGTGGAAAAGCGCGTACCATGGCTCTTCGCCTGAAGAGTCATCCGCACGCGCCCAGGCACAGTACGTCCGCGGATCCGACCCGCTGGCCGCCACACCATCGCAGAGTACGTTGCTCGAGCCATCGAACAAGAGCGCCCCGGTCGAGTCGCCGAGCCGATCAGTTGTTTCTGTGGCACCCTGGACGACACAATTCTGACCGCTGCCAGTGTAGTCGACAGCAGCACCGTCCTCAAACGGATAATACGCCACCACTCCGAGTCTGTCGAGGTCATAGCAGAAGGTCGTCGGCACAGAAGTCGGCGCCGCGCTCGGCCCAGCCGATGGAGCACTGATTGGGACGGACGTTGGACTCTCCGTTGGTAGCGAAGTTGGCGAACCAGATGGACTTGCTGTTGGTGCGGAAGTCGGCGCCGGTATCGGTGATGCGGTCGGTGCCGGAAAAGGAACGCTTGTTGGCGCAGGAACGGGTCCGCTTGTAGGCAGCGCCGTGGGAGCGCTCGCCGGCATTCCAGAAGGACCGGCAGTCGGGGCAGACGTCGGTACCGGGACCGGCAACGCCGTCGGCGCTGGAATCGGCCCCGGAGAGGGCGCGCTCGTTGGCACAGGAACGGGTCCGCTTGTAGGCAGCGCCGTGGGCACGCTCGCCGGCAATCCTGAAGGACTGGCAGTCGGGGCAGACGTCGGTACCGGGACCGGCAACGCCGTCGGCGCTGGAATCGGCCCCGGAGAGGGAGCGCTCGTCGGAACTGGAACGGGTCCACTTGTAGGCAGCGTCGTGGGCACGCTCGCCGGCATTCCAGAGGGACTGGCAGTCGGGGCAGACGTCGGTGCCGGGACCGGCAACGCCGTCGGCGCTGGAATCGGCCCCGGAGACGGCGCGCTCGTTGGCACAGGAACGGGTCCACTTGTAGGCAGCGCCGTGGGCACGCTCGCCGGCATTCCAGAAGGACTGGCAGTCGGGGCAGATGTCGGCAGAGTGGTCGGCGCTGGACTTGGGCTGCACTTCGCAAGCCTAGCACTGAAGCGATCTGACTCCGACAGCTTGTAGAGCTCATCGATTTCTTCTGTCGAGAGCGCCTTGTCAAATACCATGACGTCGTCGATCGCGCCGACCCAACCCAACACGTCGTTGCTTGGCACGTCGTCAACATGCCCGACAATGAGATCTTGGCCAGGGCCAGTTGCGACATCCGCAGGAGGCGTGTACGTCACCAGCAAAGTGCCATCGGCGTGGATAGATACATCGACACCATCGAAGCTAACGCAAAGAAAATGCCAGTCGCTCGGATTGGGCACACTCTCAGACGCGCCTTGAAATTGCTCGTCGCAGGTGGCCAGTCCACTGCCAACCCAGGATAGCCCACCATCCTCGTCGCTGAATTGCAGCTCGAACCTCGAGCACGAGACGGCGCCTCCATTGTCTTCGTCACCCGTGTGGAAAAGCGCGTACCATGGCTCTTCGCCTGAAGAGTCATCCGCACGCGCCCAGGCACAGTACGTCCGCGGATCCGACCCGCTGGCCGCCACACCATCGCAGAGTACGTTGCTCGAGCCATCGAACAAGAGCGCCCCGGTCGAGTCGCCGAGCCGATCAGTTGTTTCTGTGGCACCCTGGACGACACAATTCTGACCGCTGCCAGTGTAGTCGACCGCAACACCGTCCTCAAACGGATAATACGCCACCACTCCGAGTCTGTCGAGGTCATAGCAGAAGGTCGTCGGCACAGAAGTCGGCGCCGCACTCGGCGCGGCAGATGGAGCACTGATTGGGCCGGACGTTGGTCTCTCCGTTGGTAACGAAGTTGGCGAACCAGATGGACTTGCTGTTGGTGCGGAAGTCGGCGCCGGTATCGGTGATGCGGTCGGTGCAGGAAAAGGAACGCTTGTTGGCGCAGGAACGGGTCCGCTTGTAGGCAGCGCCGTGGGCACGCTCGCCGGCATTCCAGAAGGACTGGCAGTCGGGGCAGACGTCGGTACCGGAACCGGCAACGCCGTCGGCGCTGGAATCGGCCCCGGAGAGGGAGCGCTCGTTGGCACTGGAACGGGTCCGCTTGTAGGCAGCGCCGTGGGCACGCTCGCCGGCAATCCTGAAGGACTGGCAGTCGGGGCAGACGTCGGTACCGGGACCGGCAACGCCGTCGGCGCTGGAATCGGCCCCGGAGAGGGAGCGCTCGTCGGAACTGGAACGGGTCCACTTGTAGGCAGCGTCGTGGGCACGCTCGCCGGCATTCCAGAGGGACTGGCAGTCGGGGCAGACGTCGGTGCCGGGACCGGCAACGCCGTCGGCGCTGGAATCGGCCCCGGAGACGGCGCGCTCGTTGGCACAGGAACGGGTCCGCTTGTAGGCAGCGCCGTGGGCACGCTCGCCGGCATTCCAGAAGGACTGGCAGTCGGGGCGCGTCGGTACCGGAACCGGCAACGCCGTCGGCGCTGGAATCGGCCGCGGAGACGGCGCGCTCGTTGGCACAGGAACGGGTCCGCTTGTAGGCAGCGCGGTGGGCACGCTCGCGGGCATCCCAGAAGGACTGGCAGTCGGGGCAGATGTCGGCAGAGTGGTCGGCGCTGGACTTGGGCTGCACTTCGCAAGCCTAGCACTGAAGCGATCTGACTCCGACAGCTTGTAGAGCTCATCGATTTCTTCTGTCGAGAGCGCCTTGTCAAATACCATGACGTCGTCGATCGCGCCGACCCAACCCAACACGTCGTTGCTTGGCACGTCGTCAACATGCCCGACAATGAGATCTTGGCCAGGGCCAGTTGCGACATCCGCAGGAGGCGTGTACGTCACCAGCAAAGTGCCATCGGCGTGGATAGATACATCGACACCATCGAAGCTAACGCAAAGAAAATGCCAGTCGCTCGGATTGGGCACACTCTCAGACGCGCCTTGAAATTGCTCGTCGCAGGTGGCCAGTCCACTGCCAACCCAGGATAGCCCACCATCCTCGTCGCTGAATTGCAGCTCGAACCTCGAGCACGAGACGGCGCCTCCATTGTCTTCGTCACCCGTGTGGAAAAGCGCGTACCATGGCTCTTCGCCTGAAGAGTCATCCGCACGCGCCCAGGCACAGTACGTCCGCGGATCCGACCCGCTGGCCGCCACACCATCGCAGAGTACGTTGCTCGAGCCATCGAACAAGAGCGCCCCGGTCGAGTCGCCGAGCCGATCAGTTGTTTCTGTGGCACCCTGGACGACACAATTCTGACCGCTGCCAGTGTAGTCGACCGCAACACCGTCCTCAAACGGATAATACGCCACCACTCCGAGTCTGTCGAGGTCATAGCAGAAGGTCGTCGGCACAGAAGTCGGCGCCGCACTCGGCGCGGCAGATGGAGCACTGATTGGGCCGGACGTTGGTCTCTCCGTTGGTAACGAAGTTGGCGAACCAGATGGACTTGCTGTTGGTGCGGAAGTCGGCGCCGGTATCGGTGATGCGGTCGGTGCAGGAAAAGGAACGCTTGTTGGCGCAGGAACGGGTCCGCTTGTAGGCAGCGCCGTGGGCACGCTCGCCGGCATTCCAGAAGGACTGGCAGTCGGGGCAGACGTCGGTACCGGAACCGGCAACGCCGTCGGCGCTGGAATCGGCCCCGGAGAGGGAGCGCTCGTTGGCACTGGAACGGGTCCGCTTGTAGGCAGCGCCGTGGGCACGCTCGCCGGCAATCCTGAAGGACTGGCAGTCGGGGCAGACGTCGGTACCGGGACCGGCAACGCCGTCGGCGCTGGAATCGGCCCCGGAGAGGGAGCGCTCGTCGGAACTGGAACGGGTCCACTTGTAGGCAGCGTCGTGGGCACGCTCGCCGGCATTCCAGAGGGACTGGCAGTCGGGGCAGACGTCGGTGCCGGGACCGGCAACGCCGTCGGCGCTGGAATCGGCCCCGGAGACGGCGCGCTCGTTGGCACAGGAACGGGTCCGCTTGTAGGCAGCGCCGTGGGCACGCTCGCCGGCATTCCAGAAGGACTGGCAGTCGGGGCAGACGTCGGTACCGGAACCGGCAACGCCGTCGGCGCTGGAATCGGCCGCGGAGACGGCGCGCTCGTTGGCACAGGAACGGGTCTGCTTGTAGGCAGCGCGGTGGGCACGCTCGCGGGCATCCCAGAAGGACTGGCAGTCGGGGCAGATGTCGGCAGAGTGGTCGGCGCTGGACTTGGGCTGCACTTCGCAAGCCTAGCACTGAAGCGATCTGACTCCGACAGCTTGTAGAGCTCATCGATTTCTTCTGTCGAGAGCGCCTTGTCAAATACCATGACGTCGTCGATCGCGCCGACCCAACCCAACACGTCGTTGCTTGGCACGTCGTCAACATGCCCGACAATGAGATCTTGGCCAGGGCCAGTTGCGACATCCGCAGGAGGCGTGTACGTCACCAGCAAAGTGCCATCGGCGTGGATAGATACATCGACACCATCGAAGCTAACGCAAAGAAAATGCCAGTCGCTCGGATTGGGCACACTCTCAGACGCGCCTTGAAATTGCTCGTCGCAGGTGGCCAGTCCACTGCCAACCCAGGATAGCCCACCATCCTCGTCGCTGAATTGCAGCTCGAACCTCGAGCACGAGACGGCGCCTCCATTGTCTTCGTCACCCGTGTGGAAAAGCGCGTACCATGGCTCTTCGCCTGAAGAGTCATCCGCACGCGCCCAGGCACAGTACGTCCGCGGATCCGACCCGCTGGCCGCCACACCATCGCAGAGTACGTTGCTCGAGCCATCGAACAAGAGCGCCCCGGTCGAGTCGCCGAGCCGATCAGTTGTTTCTGTGGCACCCTGGACGACACAATTCTGACCGCTGCCAGTGTAGTCGACCGCAAAACCGTCCTCAAACGGATAATACGCCACCACTCCGAGTCTGTCGAAGTCATAGCAGAAGGTCGTCGGCACAGAAGTCGGCGCCGCACTCGGCGCGGCAGATGGAGCACTGATTGGGACGGACGTTGGACTCTCCGTTGGTAGCGAAGTTGGCGAACCAGATGGACTTGCTGTTGGTGCGGAAGTCGGCGCCGGTATCGGTGATGCGGTCGGCGCCGGTATAGGTGATGCGGTCGGCGCAGGAATGGGCCCGCTTGTAGGTAGCGCCGTGGGCACGCTTGCCGGCATTCCAGAAGGACTGGCAGTCGGGGCAGACGTCGGTACCGGAACCGGCAACGCCGTCGGCGCTGGAATCGGCCCCGGAGAGGGAGCGCTCGTTGGCACTGGAACGGGTCCGCTTGTAGGCACCCCCGTGGGCACGCTCGCCGGCATTCCTGAAGGAATGGCAGTCGGGGCAGACGTCGGTACCGGGACTGGCAACGCCGTCGGCGCTGGAATCGGCCCCGGAGACGGCGCGCTCGTTGGCACAGGAACGGGTCCGCTTGTAGGCAGCCCCGTGGGCACGCTCGCCGGCATTCCTGAAGGACTGGCAGTCGGGGCAGACGTCGGTACCGGGACCGGCAACGCCGTCGGCGCTGGAATCGGCCCCGGAGACGGCGCGCTCGTTGGCACAGGAACGGGTCCACTTGTAGGCAGCGTCGTGGGCACGCTCGCCGGCATTCCAGAGGGACTGGCAGTCGGGGCAGACGTCGGTACCGGGACCGGCAACGCCGTCGGCGCTGAAATCGGCCCGGGAGACGGCGCGCTCGTTGGCACAGGAACGGGGCCGCTTGTAGGCAGCCCCGTGGGCACGCTCGCCGGCATTCCTGAAGGAATGCCAGTCGGGGCAGACGTCGGTACCGGGACTGGCAACGCCGTCGGCGCTGGAATCGGCCCCGGAGACGGCGCGCTCGTTGGCACAGGAACGGGTCCACTTGTAGGCAGCGCCGTGGGCACGCTCGCCGGCATTCCAGAAGGACTGGCAGTCGGGGCAGACGTCGGTACCGGGATCGGCAACGCCGTCGGCGCTGGAATCGGCCCCGGAGACGGCGCGCTCGTTGGCACAGGAACGGGTCCGCTTGTAGGTAGCGCCGTGGGCACGCTTGCCGGCATTCCAGAAGGACCGGCAGTCGGGGCAGACGTCGGTACCGGGACCGGCAACGCCGTCGGCGCTGGAATCGGCCCCGGAGACGGCGCGCTCGTTGGCACAGGAACGGGTCCGCTTGTAGGTAGCGCCGTGGGCACGCTTGCCGGCATTCCAGAAGGACCGGCAGTCGGGGCAGACGTCGGTGCCGGGACCGGCAACGCCGTCGGCGCTGGAATCGGCCCCGGAGACGGCGCGATGGTTGGCACAGGAACGGGTCCGCTTGTAGGCAGCGCCGTGGGCACGCTCGCCGGCATTCCAGAGGGACTGGCAGTCGGGGCAGGCGTCGGTGCCGGGACCGGCAACGCCGTCGGCGCTGGAATCGGCCCCGGAGACGGCGCGCTCGTTGGCACAGGAACGGGTCCACTTGTAGGCAGCGCCGTGGGCACGCTCGCCGGCATTCCAGAAGGACTGGCAGTCGGGGCAGATGTCGGCAGAGTGGTCGGCGCTGGACTTGGGCTGCACTTCGCAAGCCTAGCACTGAAGCGATCTGACTCTGTCAGCTTGTAGAGCTCATCGATTTCTTCGGTCGAGAGCGCCTTGTCAAATACCATGACGTCGTCGATCGCGCCGACCCAACCCAACACGTCGTTGCTTGGCACGTCGTCAACATGCCCGACAATGAGATCTTGGCCAGGGCCAGTTGCAACATCCGCAGGAGGCGTGTACGTCACCAGCAAAGTGCCATCGGCGTGGATAGATACATCGACACCATCGAAGCTAACGCAAAGAAAATGCCAGTCGCTCGGATTGGGCACCCTCTCAGACGCGCCTTGAAATTGCTCATCGCAGGTGGCCAGTCCACTGCCAACCCAGGATAGCCCACCATCCTCGTCGCTGAATTGCAGCTCGAACCTCGAGCACGAGACGGCGCCTCCATTGTCTTCGTCACCCGTGTGGAAAAGCGCGTACCATGGCTCGTCGTCTGAAGAGTCATCCGCACGCGCCCAGGCACAGTACGTCCGCGGATCCGACCCGCTGGCCGCCACACCATCGCAGAGTACGTTGCTTGTGCCATCGAACAAGAGCGCCCCGGTCGAGTCGCCGAGCCGATCAGTTGTTTCTGTGGCACCCTGGACGACACAATTCTGACCGCTGCCAGTGTAGTCGACCGCAACACCGTCCTCAAACGGATAATACGCCACCACTCCGAGTCTGTCGAGGTCATAGCAGAAGGTCGTCGGCACAGAAGTCGGCACCGCGCTCGGCGCGGCAGATGGAGCACTTATTGGGCCGGACGTTGGACTCTCCGTTGGCACGGCTGTGGGCCTATCAGACGACTCGGAAGGACTCGACGTTGGCACGGCACTTGGAACTGCCGTCGGGTCGCAGACGTTTGGTGCGGAACATGTGTACTCTCCACTATAACCTCGTCCATGTAGTTCGATTCCATCGAAATCATTGCTGTCATATGACTTGGCAACGATAAAACCGTCAACGTAGCCCACGGCCTGATTAAAGAGTTCAACTTTCGCAAATGGTGCGAGAATCGAAGGTCCGAATTGTCGACCTCCTCCATCGGTAAGCAGAACATCTGCTGTCCCCAAGAAGACGACCAATGTTTTACCGTTATTGCTGCCTTGCGCGTTCTGATCGCCAAAGTCAAACAAGTTCCAGGTGTCGCCCTCCTGTTGCGTGACAACGTACACATCATCCGACGGCGCAATCGAAAGCGCGAACTCTTCGATCTTTTCCCAGTCGAACCAACCAGGAAAATTTGACGTCTCCAAACCGCTGGTGAACCTGACGTTATCTATTGGAGTCCCGTCAGCAACGTAGCTCGGTCCATCACCCTGATAGTTCGAAGCGACTTCGATACTGTGGCTTGCGTCAGTCCGTGTAAGATTGCCGCCGACGACAATGGCTCGGTAGATTGAATGCGCTGAGATATGCGCATCGTCGCGAGTAATGAGGGAATACTTTTGAAACTCGATTGCCAGCATCTCGTACACGTTGTTTTGTTCGCAAGAAAACAATATTGGCGCACAAGTAGGAACGTTTGAGAGGCTTGGAGCGAGCGATAGTTGCGGCTGTGGCGAGAAACCTGGATCCGGGCTCGGTCTCGCAGATGGTGCAACAGCGGGCGCGAAGGCAACAGGCATGGCGCTTGGTCCTGCAGAAAATGAGGGAGTTGTTGATGGCAAAACCACGGACGTGCTCGCTGGCGGATCTGAGGAACTGAGCGTAGGAACAGAGCTAGGAAGCGTCGATGGCTCACAGATGTTCTCTGATCCACAAGTGTATTCTCCGCTGTAGCCTTGTCCATGGAGGTCGATTCCAAGGAATTCATTGCTATTGTATGACTTTGCGACGATGAAACCGTCGACATAGCCCACGGCCTGATTGAAGATTTCGACCGTCGCAAATGGTGCGAGAATTGAAGGTCCGAACTGTCGACCTCCTCCATCGGTAAGAAGAACATCTGCCGTCCCCAAGAACACGACCAATGTTTTCCCGTTATTGTTGCCTTGCGCGTTCTGGTCGCCGAAGTCAAACAGGTTCCAGGTGTCGCCCTCCTGTTGCGTGACAACGTACACATCATCTGATTGCTTGATCGACTGCGCGAATTCCTCAATGTCGTGCCAGTCGAACCAAACAGGGAAATTTGTCGTCTCCAAACCACTATTGAATCTGACGTTGTCGAGTGGAGTCCCATCAGCAACGTAGCTCGGCCCGTCACCGCGATAGTGCGAGGCGATTTCGATACTGTGGCCTGCATCAGTACGTGTAAGATTACCGCCGACAACAATCGCTCGGTTGGTTGAATGCGCTGAGATATGGGCATCGTCGCGAGTAATGAGGGAATACTTTTGGAACTCGATTGCCAGCATCTCGTACACGTTGTTTTGTTCGCAAGAAAACAATATTGGCGCACAAGTAGGAACGTTTGAGAGGGTCGGCGCGAGCGATAGTTGCGGCTGTGGCGAGAGACCTGGATCCGAGCTCGGTCTCGCAGATGGTGCAACAGCGGGCGCGAAGGCAACAGGCATGGCGCTTGGTCCTGCAGACGACGAGGGAGTTGTTGATGGCAAAACCACGGACGTGCTCGCTGGAGGACGCGAGGAACTGAGCGTCGGAACAGAGCTAGGGAGCGTCGATGGCTCACATATGCTCTCTGGTCCACACGTGTATTCTCCGCTGTAGCCTCGTCCATGGAGTTCGATTCCAAGGAAATCATTGCTATTATATGACTTGGCAACGATAAAACCGTCAACGTAGCCCACGGCCTGATTGAAGAGTTCGACCTTCGCAAATGGTGCGAGAATCGAAGGTCCGAATTGTCGACCTCCTCCATCGGTAAGCAGAACATCTGCCGTCCCCAAGAAGACAACCAATGTTTTCCCGTTATTGTTGCCTTGCGCGTTCTGGTCGCCAAAGTCAAACAGGTTCCACGTGTCGCCCTCCTGTTGCGTGACAACGTACACATCATCCGACGGCGCAATCGAAAGCGCGAACTCTTCGATCTTTTCCCAGTCGAACCAACCAGGAAAATTTGACGTCTCCAAACCGCTGTTGAACCTGACGTTATCTACTGGAGTCCCGTCAGCAACGTAGCTCGGTCCGTCACCCTGATAGTTCGAAGCGACTTCGATACTGTGGCTTGCGTCAGTCCGTGTAAGATTGCCGCCGACGACAATGGCTCGGTAGATTGAATGCGCTGAGATATGCGCATCGTCGCGAGTAATGAGGGAATACTTTTGAAACTCTGCCGCCAACTCGGTGAAACCGTCGATTTCATCGCATGGATAAGTGACCAGTAAGCACGTAGGCGCAGCCGAGGGACTGAGAGTCGGCGCCGCACTTGGTTCCGAGGATGGTGCACGGCTTGGGTTCGACGAAGGACCGCTCGTTGGCAACGCTGTCGGCGCGCTGATTGGCAAACCTGAGGGGCTGGTGGTCGGGGCTGAGGATGGCGACGAGCTCGGCGAAGCTGTAGGTGTCGTCGTGGGCGCGCTGATTGGCGAACCTGTGGGACTCGCCGTGGGAGCTGGAATTGGGCTCGACGTCGGCGCTGCCGTCGGCGCGGGGATCGGCACCGCCGAGGGCGCTGGCGTAGGGTCCGGCACGGGCGAGCTCGTCGGCTCGGCGGTGGGTGCGCTTGCAGGGAGACCCGAGGGACTCGCCGTGGGAGCTGGAATTGGGCTCGACGTCGGCGCTGCCGTCGGCGCGGGGATCGGCACCGCCGAGGGCGCTGGCGTAGGGTCCGGCACGGGCGAGCTCGTCGGCTCGGCGGTGGGTGCGCTTGCAGGGAGACCCGAGGGACTCGCCGTGGGAGCTGGAATTGGGCTCGACGTCGGCGCTGCCGTCGGCGCGGGGATCGGCACCGCCGAGGGCGCTGGCGTAGGGTCCGGCACGGGCGAGCTCGTCGGCTCGGCGGTGGGTGCGCTTGCAGGGAGACCCGAGGGACTCGCCGTGGGAGCTGGAATTGGGCTCGACGTCGGCGCTGCCGTCGGCGCGGGGATCGGCACCGCCGAGGGCGCTGGCGTAGGGTCCGGCACGGGCGAGCTCGTCGGCTCGGCGGTGGGTGCGCTTGCAGGGAGACCCGAGGGACTCGCCGTGGGAGCTGGAATTGGGCTCGACGTCGGCGCTGCAGTCGGCGCGGGGATCGGCACCGCCGAGGGCGCTGGCGTAGGGTCCGGCACGGGCGAGCTCGTCGGCTCGGCGGTGGGTGCGCTTGCAGGGAGACCCGAGGGACTCGCCGTGGGAGCTGGAATTGGGCTCGACGTCGGCGCTGCCGTCGGCGCGGGGATCGGCACCGCCGAGGGCGCTGGCGTAGGGTCCGGCACGGGCGAGCTCGTCGGCTCGGCGGTGGGTGCGCTTGCAGGGAGACCCGAGGGACTCGCCGTGGGAGCTGGAATTGGGCTCGACGTCGGCGCTGCCGTCGGCGCGGGGATCGGCACCGCCGAGGGCGCTGGCGTAGGGTCCGGCACGGGCGAGCTCGTCGGCTCGGCGGTGGGTGCGCTTGCAGGGAGACCCGAGGGACTCGCCGTGGGAGCTGGAATTGGGCTCGACGTCGGCGCTGCCGTCGGCGCGGGGATCGGCACCGCCGAGGGCGCTGGCGTAGGGTCCGGCACGGGCGAGCTCGTCGGCTCGGCGGTGGGTGCGCTTGCAGGGAGACCCGAGGGACTCGCCGTGGGAGCTGGAATTGGGCTCGACGTCGGCGCTGCCGTCGGCGCGGGGATCGGCACCGCCGAGGGCGCTGGCGTAGGGTCCGGCACGGGCGAGCTCGTCGGCTCGGCGGTGGGTGCGCTTGCAGGGAGACCCGAGGGACTCGCCGTGGGAGCTGGAATTGGGCTCGACGTCGGCGCTGCCGTCGGCGCGGGGATCGGCACCGCCGAGGGCGCTGGCGTAGGGTCCGGCACGGGCGAGCTCGTCGGCTCGGCGGTGGGTGCGCTTGCAGGGAGACCCGAGGGACTCGCCGTGGGAGCTGGAATTGGGCTCGACGTCGGCGCTGCAGTCGGCGCGGGGATCGGCACCGCCGAGGGCGCTGGCGTAGGGTCCGGCACAGGCGAGCTCGTCGGCTCGGCGGTGGGTGCGCTTGCAGGGAGACCCGAGGGACTCGCCGTGGGAGCTGGAATTGGGCTCGACGTCGGCGCTGCCGTCGGCGCGGGGATCGGCACCGCCGAGGGCGCTGGCGTAGGGTCCGGCACAGGCGAGCTCGTCGGCTCGGCGGTGGGTGCGCTTGCAGGGAGACCCGAGGGACTCGCCGTGGGAGCTGGAATTGGGCTCGACGTCGGCGCTGCAGTCGGCGCGGGGATCGGCACCGCCGAGGGCGCTGGCGTAGGGTCCGGCACGGGCGAGCTCGTCGGCTCGGCGGTAGGTGCGCTTGCAGGGAGACCCGAGGGACTCGCCGTGGGAGCTGGAATTGGGCTCGACGTCGGCGCTGCCGTCGGCGCGGGGATCGGCACCGCCGAGGGCGCTGGCGTAGGGTCCGGCACAGGCGAGCTCGTCGGCTCGGCGGTGGGTGCGCTTGCAGGGAGACCCGAGGGACTCGCCGTGGGAGCTTGAATTGGGCTCGACGTCGGCGCTGCCGTCGGCGCGGGGATCGGTACCGCCGAGGGCGCCGGCGTAGGGTCCGGCACGGGCGAGCTCGTCGGCACAGAGGTCGGCACGCTTGCGGGTAAGCTTGAGGGACCAGCAGTCGGAGCCGGCAACGGGCTCGCCGTCGGCGCGTCGGTCGGCATCGACGTCGGCACGGAGATCGGGACCGCTGAGGGTGCTGGCGTAGGACCGGCCACGGGCGTGCTTGATGGCGCAGCAGTGGGCGCACTCGCGGGTAACCCTGAGGGACCAGCAGTCGGAGCCGGAATTGGGCTCGACGTCGGCGCGGCCGTCGGCGCCGCGATAGGCACCACGGACGGCGCTGGCGTAGGATCGGGCACGGGCGAGCTGGTTGGCAGAGCTGAGGGACCAGCAGTCGGAGCCGGCAACGGGCTCGACGTCGGCGCGTCCGTCGGCGTCGCCGTCGGCGCGGGGATCGGCACCACTGACGGTGCTGGCGTAGGGTCAGACACGGGCGTGCTGGTTGGCACAGCAGTGGGCGCGCTCGCAGGTAAACCCGAGGGACTCGTCGTCGGAGCGGGTATCGGAGCATCTGTCGGCGCCGGCGTCGGCGCGGGGATCGGCACCACTGACGGTGCTGGCGTAGGGTCAGACACGGGCGTGCTGGTTGGCACAGCAGTGGGCGCGCTCGCAGGTAACCCCGAGGGACTCGTCGTCGGAGCGGGTATCGGAGCATCCGTCGGCGCCGGCGTCGGCGCGGGGATCGGCACCGCTGACGGTCCTGGCGTAGGACCGGACACGGGCGTGCTGGTTGGCACGGCGGTGGGCGCGCTCGCAGGTAAACCCGAGGGGCTCGTCGTCGGAGCGGGTATCGGAGCATCCGTCGGCGCCGGCGTCGGCGCAGGGATCGGCACCGCTGACGGTCCTGGCGTAGGACCGGACACGGGCGTGCTGGTTGGCACGGCGGTGGGCGCGCTCGCAGGTAAACCCGAGGGGCTCGTCGTCGGAGCGGGTATCGGAGCATCCGTCGGCGCCGGTGTCGGCGCGGGGATCGGCACCGCTGACGGTCCTGGCGTAGGGTCGGACACGGGCGTCGACGTGGGCACGGCGGTGGGCGCGCTCGCAGGTAAACCCGAGGGACTCGTCGTCGGAGCGGGTATCGGAGCATCCGTCGGCGCCGGTGTCGGCGCGGGGATCGGTACCGCTGACGGTCCTGGCGTAGGGTCGGACACGGGCGTCGACGTGGGCACGGCGGTGGGCGCGCTCGCAGGTAAGCCCGAGGGACTTGTCGTCGGAGCGGGTATCGGAGCATCCGTCGGCGCCGGCGTCGGCGCAGGGATCGGCACCGCTGACGGTCCTGGCGTAGGGTCGGACACGGGCGTCGACGTGGGCATTGCGGTGGGCGCGCTCGCAGGTAACCCCGAGGGATTCGTCGTTGGAGCTGGAATCGGAGCATCCGTCGGCGCTGGCGTAGGCGCGTCGGAGGCCTGCGTCGGGAAGACGGAGGGCAGGATGGATGGCAAGAGGCTGGGCGCCGGAATGGGAGCCGTCGTCGGCGCCGTGGATGGGTCTGGCGCGCTGCAGACGTACTCGTTTTTATAGCCCTGCGCGTGAAGCTCGATTCCGTCGAAGTCGTTGCCGTAGTAATTCTTGGCGACAATGAAGCCGTCGACGAAGCCGATGTTCTGGTTTAAGAGCTCGACTCGCGCGAAGGGGGCCAGCACCGAAGGTCCAAAGGACCGGCCGCCACCGTCAGTCAAAAGGACGTCCGCAGTACCCAAAAAAACGGCCAGAGTCGCTCCGTTGTTGTTGGCTTGCGCGTTCTGGTCCCCAAAATCAAAGAGATCCCAGATGTCGCCGGGTTGCTGCGTCACCACGTAAACGTTCGTCGATGGCTCGATCGAAAGGGCCAGATTCTCGATGTCCTCCCAGTCGAACCACGCGGGGAATCCCGTCGTCTCCAGGCCGCTGTTGAACGTCACCTTCTCGAGCGGCGTGCCGTTGGCGACGTAGCTCGGGCCGTCGCCGCGAAAATTCGAGGCCACTTCGATGCTGTGGCCGTTGGTCGTGCGCTCGAGGGTCCCGCCCACGAGAATCTTCCGGTACAGCACCTTGGCCGTGATGTATGCATCGTCGCGCGTGATGAGGGCGTACTTCTGGAACTCGGCGATGAGCTCGGCGAACGTCGGATCCGAGCCACAGTCGTACGTCTCGGTGAGCACTCGGCTCTCATTTCCTACCGCCACGGCGGCGCCGAGCGCGAACGTCGATGCGAGTGTCAGGAGCATGATCGCTTTCTGCATTCGCTCGTCTGCACGGCTTCGCCCGACTTCGAGACTAAATTACGTGGTCTGTGTATCTTCTCTCCAGTTGGGACCGTTTGCCGCCACAAAGACGGACGTTTGACAAAATTCGCTCCCACTTATCGCCCACGCGATTCGCTCTTTAAAAAGTAGAATTTTTCGGCGGCGGCGGCGAACACTGTGTCAAGAGCGTCGGGGTAGTGGAGGCGGCGGTGGAGTGCGCGGTGAGTGAGACCCCGACAGAACCGCTGATGCCTTTTACGCTCCTGCTGCTGCTCCTGCAATCTTTCCGGCGTCAGCGGCGGCGCGTCTGACAAACCTGGCTAATGCGCAACACTAGAACCGTTTAGATTCGGCCGTTTGCCGATGCCGAATTAAAGTTTTAAGTCGTGGCATCGCTGTGGCACAGCTCTCGCCCGCTAGCCACCAGTAGGTGTATGCCCCATTACTCAATCACTCAACGTCAGGAAAGGACGATTTCTGAACATTATCGCCAAAAACCACAAGATTCGCCACGTCGGATCCGAGTCGTACGTTCGGTAAGCCGCCGGGTCTCATTTCCTGCCGCCAGGCTTGGCGACAGCCGCATTTTCGGGGGGGGGTGCGAGAACTCGACGAGAACCCACCCACAGCACGAAATCTTAGGGCTGGGGGTTCGGTGTCCCCTCCCCTAGGCCTCGCCAATAGCTTGGGGGTCGGTGACCCCCCCCTTGGACGACGGGCACTGCAGCACCTGGGTGACTCGACATGGTAGGCCAGTGAAATTGGGTTCGAGGGGGGTGTTTGGCGACGCTGAATGGGTCGCAAGGAATGTGGCGGCCTCATGGTAGAATGCGGCGTCTCCGAGGTCCATGAGGTAGTCGCGGACGTTCTCCTCGGGAGCGCGGCTCTGTCATCCTTCTCCTCCTCGAGGGTAGGCTCGTCGGCGGAGTCTGGTTCGTTGGCCTTGCCATGTTCACTGGGGGCGGTTCGTTGTCGTCATCATCGTCGTCTTGAGGACAGGACGCGTGCAATATCTCCAATATCTCGACAAGTTTTACGGCTCGGAGTTGCGCATATGCGTAAGGCACAGTGATTTTCCTGCGGCCACGCTCCCTCTGGTCCGGTTCTCTAACGCCTATGCCCGCGAAGAGCGCGAGGCTAGCAGAGGCGCTCCCTCCCGGCCGAGTCGCCGGCACCCAGTCCGTGGGTCTATAGCTCGGGCGACCACCTTGGCGCTCGGCAAGCATTCAAGGCCCCTTCTAGCGTGCGCGCGCGGCTGTCAGACACCCCCGAGCACGAAACTTTCGTGCTGGGATGTCGCTGACTCCCCCCCGGGCACAAAACTTTAGCGCTGGGGGGTGGCGCCCCCCCTGCCCAGCAAAACGCTTTCTCGACCCCTCCCTCGGATGCGGCTGTCGCCAAGCCCCACGGCGGCGCCGAGCGCGAACGTCGATGCGAGCGTCACCAGCATGATCGCTTTTTGCATTCGCTCGTCTGCACGGCTTCGCACGACTTCACACGACTTGGAGACTATTGTACGTGGTCTGTATACCTTCTCTGTAGTTGGGACCGTTTGCCGCGACAAGGACGGACGTTTGTCAAATTCGCTACCACTTTGTATCGCCCACACGATGATTCGCTCTTTTAAAAGTGGAATTTTTCGGCGGCGGCGGCGGCGGCGAACACCGTGTCAAGAAGAACGTGAAGATGGCGACGGGGTAGTAGAGGCGGCGGTGGAGTGCGCGGTGAGTGAGACCCCGACAGGACCGCTGATGCCTTTTACGCTGCTGCTGCTGCAATCTTTTCGGCGTCAGCGGCGGCGCGTCTGACAAACCTGACTAATGCACAACACTTGAACTGTTTGGATTCGGCCGTTTGCCGATGCCGAAGTAAATTTTTAAGTCGTGGCAACGCTGTGGCACAGCCTTTGGCTGTTTGCCACCAGTATGTCCCATTACTCGATCACTCAACGTCAGGAAACGATTTCTGGACATCATCGCCAAAAAACCACAAGATTCGCCAATGTCCGTTGTTGTATGTGGTAGCCTTCTCAAGATTCTACTTACTGGGTAAACATTTTGACCGTTGAATATATGAGAAGACGGGGTGATTGCGGGCCGCTCGTCGTCGTGAAGCTCTTGCCGCCGGCGACGAGAATGCGGCGATGCTGCTTGAGCGTCAACGCGAGGCCAAACGTATTGCAATTGCAGAGCGGCCTGATGATCGTCTAGAAGAAGCGCACGCCGGCGACGAGGACGCGATGCGCGCGCTCGAGGACGAACGCGAAAGTGCTCGTCTGCGCCACGCCGTATGCCGCAAGAGTCGCAGGGGAGCTAAACGAGCTCGTCGTAGTCACCAGCAGCACTCCCCCCCCCCCCCCTTTTCTAACTTTTTTTTTTTTTCAACCCAAGCGCCCTAATAACGAGCTCTTGACCCTTACCCTGATTGTACACTCAACCTTTAAGTTCTTTTTACAATGGAGATAATCTGTCTCTCTCCCTTCTCAACGGAACGAACGCAAGCTGATTTGCCTACATACTACACTTGTACAAATGATGTACATCTAGACGAACTACTGCTGTGCGCTCTGGCTTGACGGGTTCGTCTGCTTGGCGCCCTCGGGCAGTCAAGCGCCCGCAAAGGTGTTGCGTTTATTGCGTTTAAGACGCGGCCATATCGACGTCGGAAGCGGTTGAAGGTGAGGTGGGCGGGAACAGTGCGGCGGGCGCTGGCGCGGGCACGGGAGCGAACGGAGCGGGCGCCGCGGCTTTGGCCGAGGGGCGGAGTGTCCCGAGGAAAGCCTTGCGGAGCTCGGCGACTTTCATCTGGCGCGTGCCGGGCTTGCCATCGGTCCTAGGGACTTGGAGCTTGAGGCCCATCAGCTTGACCCTTCGCACGAGGTCCATCTTTTTAGCCGTCTCGATCGACGTTGGCGGCAGCTCCTCGCACAGGGCCGCGAGGGCATCACGTTGGGCATCTCGGGTGGCCTCCTGAGCAGCAAGCCGTTCGCCCGTCGAAGGCTGCGGCGCCGAGGGCTTGAACCACTTGACCCTGGCATACATACTTGTGTTCGAGCTGGTCGAGGAAGGCGGCGAGCTTCTTCGAGCCGATCTCGACGTAGTTGACCGGCCGCTACAGCTGCTCACCGCCGTTCAGCTGATTCTTGAACTTCATGACAAGCCGATTTTTGATATTCTCGCGGGCGTACTTTTGCTTCTCGCTCCTCGCGCCCTCCTCGTGTATCTGGCTGCTGCTGTCACCACCAACTAATAAACTAAAGGCCGGCCCAATGCATGGGGCGTCGGCTATTTACTCCTAGCACCGCGGCGCGTGCAATCAGAGTCGTCGGGCGGTCAGAGGGCACGTGGATGGTCTGTCGCCAGTTGTCACGGTCATGAGCGAGGGAGTACCATATTTTCGTGCTTATGTGAAATATTCGGAGTGCCTTAATGAGACCCGGCCGTACGTGAACTATCTTCGCCTCATTTTTGAGACCGCGGACATTCGGACTCACTGTCAACTTCGTCGTCAACTTCCTTCCACGCCCCCCGACCATACCTCGTCCCGCTGCGAACGTCCCGGAAGCCAACAGGCCCGTTCGGGAGGAGAACAGGTGCCAACTCGGTCGCGCGCAGACCTCGGCCATTCGCCGGCACGGCAGCCCAAGCCCTCCCGCCCCACCCCTTCGGCCTCGGCGGGCTGTAATCCCTGGTAGTCTATCGCAGCTCGCTTCGGTGCCGATTCTTCTACGTCCGAACCATCACTGGTCGGTTGCGGCAACATCACCGAGGCTTCTTCGCAGCTGCGGCGTGCCAGGCTCGCTCTCGCTGCCCTCAGCCACCCCGCCGCCATCAAAGATCACAACATGACGTGACACTCTGAATCCCAGCGACAGTAACCTCTTGCGGACGGTCACCTGCCTCCGCAAATATGCATGGGCCCCGCCTTGGCATCTCTTGGAGTGCCAGCCGAAGAACCTCTCCCAATCGCCAGGGCACCTCGTCGCACCGCGCTCCAACAACCTCCGAGCGACGTTCTATGTGGGGTTGCCGCGTGTTCGACGTCGCTAACTTAACTAACTTCAGACATCTCCCGAGCATGGGAGCTAGGCCGGACAGGCAGGTGCCGATCCGGAATCACAGAGGAAAATCACGCAGTTGGGGCAGAGGCGAGGGACGAGGACTCGTTGATGACGGACCGCCACTGCGCGCGGTCTTGTGCGAAGTCGTGCAAAAGCGTCGCAGGCCGCAAACGTGTTGGTCCACGAACAATAGACCTGTCCGTCGCGTTCTGCCCAACCGAGCGAACCCCATCCCAGCGCGGACTTTCCGGGTGCTAACCGGCCAGCCCGGGAGGCGAGCAGGCACCGTCTCACTCCGGGACGGCCGGGGAAGCCGCAGGGAGCAAGCGTGTTAGGCGCCGTCCTCCATCGCAACCAACAGTTAGCGATCGCAGGATTGGGCGACGTCGCTCCAACAACTATTGAGCGCTATACGTTTTGGACTCTTACTAACTAACACCACGTCATTATAAACACGAAGGACGCCTCCCGACGGGCGGGTTTAGAGTTGTGTGAAATGATCAGCGATGATGCCTGAAAAGAGTCGCGCAAAGAGTCACGACGCGACGTCAAGGTACCGCCCTCCTGCAACTCCTTACGAGCATGTATTTGCAGGACTGTGCATTTTCTTATAGTACTCAAACGTTGTTAGAGAACAGTGAAAACGACTGTGCCTCTGGTAGAAGAATGGTGGCAGTGGTAGTGCTGCCTTTCGTCCTGTCCTCTAGCGACACAAAGAGCAGTACGGTGTTCGACACAGCGATTTTGGGGGGTGTTTAGTGTGAGATGAGGTCAAGGGTGGGGGGGGTCCTAACCCTAAATGGAAATTTCTATCTCTACGCCCTCGCAGATTGAGCTCGGTGATGAGCGAAATCTGGGACAAACAAAACAAATGTCTGGCCAAGGACAAATAGACGTTGAGTCGTGAGGAGGCGTGAAGGAAAGTGTGCGAAGTGCATGACAGAGATAGAGGAGAGCAAAAGCAGGTAGGTGTGAGTGAGAAAGGAGAAAGAGCGCGAAGTTGAGTGTAGAATAGGTTGAGAGGGGAAGCAAAAGAAAGAGGGTATTGCAAGACGAGGTGGATGATCAAAGAAAGGAAAAAGTATCGATCGTGAGTAAGAAGAAAAGTGGAGGAAGATGCTAGGTAGGTTAACGATGAAGTATGGCGAATGTTGTGCGAGAGTTCAGATCATCATCTTGCTCAGTGGCGAATGAGATAGGGGACGGTGCGTGCCGGTGGATAAATCCTAAGTGGCTGGGGGAGCATCTGAGTAGAGCGGGTGGTCTGACGAATAATAACTGGAGGGATCATGGGTCAGGCAGTCGGGAATTGTCCAGCAGACCAATGGTTGATCGAAAAGCTAATAGTGAAAGTGGCCGTAAGGATGAGATTCTGTTGTGACAAAAGTTTTGCTAGTAAAGGTTTGACGATGTGACGGAGCGCCAGCGTGATCCCATGAAGAGATATGACCATTTAACCAAATCGATTTCGACATGGTAAGGTAATCGTCATAATGAGAGCGAGTAAGGCGGAGCTGTTCTTGGAAGATGAGAGAACCAGAATTTCCTGTCACATACGTGTCGAAGCTGTCGTCCTGAGTGTAGCGTGGGACAGCTGAAGCTGGGCTATGAGCGTCTAAAATACCACGCGGATAATCTTCGTGTGATGTTGATATCCGGATATATTCGGCTGGGGGTGGCCATACATATGAAAACTCTAATTTGCTTTAGACTTGGAGTTGTGGTCTGGTGGAGGGTGCCATTTGCTATCATCGAAAGATGAGTGGACTGAGACTGAGGTTTGCGAGTGTATCGCGTATGATGGTGGATACAGGCGTGTGTCCTGTGCTGACGAGTCGGTACCCTGTGCAGAAAATGCAGAAGAGTCGGGCAACAGAAGAAAATGCCTGAAGCCTGTGAAGGCGATGGACTGCTTGAAGATAGTGTCCGTGCCAGGGGGCGAGTTGACTTCGAAGATATGGTCAAAGTCGCATCGTCCGTGTTCTGTTCGATAAAGTCTTAACTACTAATCGACAGATGTTTGTCTGTTTCTTTGTCTGTTTGTCTTTAAATGTCGACTGCTAAGAGGGGTGTGTGTGGGGAGCATGAAGGATGTGGGTGGGTTTGTGGGGTATGAGGGATGTGCCTGACGGGCGGAAATAAGTACTCGGGACCTAGTCGGGGTCATCGCCGAGGCGTGGGGCAGGCGAAGAGAGTGTCCCTCGATTTAGGGTAAGGATCAGGTAGGCCCGAGAGTAAGGATCAGGTAGGCGCGAGGCCAGACAGTGATCCTCCAAGCCGTCTACGGCGACCTCGCAGACTATTTCCACGAGCCGCGGCGGCTCTTTCAGCGCGCCATTCTCACGCCCCGTCGAAACGATGTTGTCGATGCTGACAACGCGCGCATGACCGCGGCCTTTTTTTCCCGGAGACGAGGCGTCGGAGTTCTTTTCGGCCGACTAGGTTGGGTCGGAAGCCGACGCCTCGCTCTTTACTGTAGAGTTTTCAACTCCCTGACAACCAACGGCATGCTGACTTCGATCGCGAGCTTGATGTCTTCGCAACCTCGACCCGTCGCACGGCCACTGCAACGGTACCAGATACGTGATCGATCGTGTCGTTGTCACCGAGGCTCCTCCAACCTGTATCGCTTAAGGCCCGCCTACGCCAAACGATCAACAAGAGCCAGGGCCAGACGCCCCGCGAGGTCGGCGTCCTCTTTCCCAAGCCCGTCTTCTGCCACGTCCAGCTCTACGTGGCTCTCTGTCGATCGGCATCCCGAGGATACTCATCTGGGTCGACGACTCCACCCTACCCCACACGTGCTGCGCAATACCGATAAGCCCCCTCCCGGCGTCTACACGCGCACTATAGGTGAACTTACTGGGACCACGTGAACTTACTGGGGTTTGGGATTGGGACTAGGTGAACTGAGTGACCAGGTGAAACTGGGACCAGGTGAACATACTGGGGTCTTTAGAGTAAAGGGTTTTTAGAGTAAACTCACAGGTTGGCGGCGCGTGCGGATCAAAGCAGCTTAGATTGGCGGAGGCGAGAGCGACGAGCTCAAAGGAGTTGGTGTGAGCTGGGTGAACTTACTAACCAGGTGAACTTATACGAAACTTACTGGGACCAGGTGAACTTACTGGGGTTAGAGATTGGGACTAGGTGAACTTACTGGCCTGCACTTGTATGAAACTTACTGGGATTAGGTGAACTTACTGGGGTTAGAGATTGGGACTAGGTGAACTTACTGGCCTGCACTTGTAGTCCTGAACGATCGACTGATCGGCCTGGCTCCCATGCTCGGGAGAGGTCTGAAGTTAGTTAGTTAGTTATTAGGTGAACTTACTGGGGTTAGAGATTGGGACTAGGTGAACTTACTGACCTGCACTTGTAATCCTGAACGATCGACTGATCGATTCATTTCATGTCCGGAGTCGTTTTCATTAGAATCAAACGAAGCGTTTTCACCGGAATCAAACTTCCCTTGATGTACAAGCGCGAGGGAGCGTGGTGCATCCCTGGTGAATCGTGCAGTGACTGAAAGGGGAGACATTCGACAGGAGGGTGTTGTCGATATGCGAGAGCTGTACAGTATACAACGTGTAGGGAGCGCATGTTTCGAGAGAGGATTAATCTGTGGACGGGGGATGTCCGAAGAATGAACATGATGTGAGGTTCTGTCCATAATGCGAGAACTGTCTGATAATGAGTCATGCGATACTGTGACTAGCAGCGAGTGTGTGGGAATGAAGATGTAAATAGTCATGGCAGTTAACTCCCCTTGATTCGTAACACAACTGGGTGGGGCTAGCGGTGTGCGGCAGTGAGATTCGGTGGAATGCTTAGAGCAGAGTGCGTGTCCAACCTGTGGAGATTGGGGGTTATCCTCGCGGGTGCTACGGAAAGTGTCGACTGGGTGCGAATAGCAATGGCGGCTGTTGGGCTCAGAGTTCTGCAAGATGGAACCTGTAGTGCGAATGGAGAGGAGCGAACCGAGTGCGTCATAAGAGCGTAATACGCTAGTGCAGTCTGAGCTGTGTCCGAAGCATGATTCTGATAACAATGTCGACAGACGCGAGATATGATCAGAACTGGACGAGGATTTCGCGTTAAGTTGTGTTGTAACCGAACCATAGTGGTGCAGAGCTTCAACGTCAAGCATGGTGCTGGGAGGGACGTGAAAAGAGGTGAGCAAAGGACTCTGCGTGCGGCTATCATTTGGTGGTGGGCATTTATTGAACGAGACTGGCGATAACTGCGACGTGTGGCTTTGGCGTGATAGAACTTCGTTTGCATATGGCAGCATGCTGGATAAAATCGAGCGAGCTGAAACGTGATAGGTTTGACCCGCAAGGGACTGGCGGAAGAGCGTGGGTGGCTCTGAATTGCATTGATGACGGAACTTAGTGTCATCACAAATCGTCGGGGATTTGGTCGTCGGGAGTCGCGTCGAAGCGTGGAGGAACGACGAACACTCATCACGTCTTGGCGTGTGACAGAGGTCCTTAGAAAGAGGGACTTCGGTACGTGCCTTGAATTGAGTTCCGATGTAGCCAGAGTAGCCATAGGGGGCATGACTGATACGAATCGAAACGAATCTTGTCGTCGGTGGAAAACTAATGCGCCCTCGTAATTCGAACTGGGTGAAATCTTCGAATTGTCGGTGAGACCGAGAGACCATGGTTGCAAAACGAGCGCAGAGCCGGGCGGCGGTCGGAGGAGGCGCTTCAGCGGTGGCTGAGACGACAGTGTTCTGCGTATCATGAATCAAATGGTGTTTGGGCATCGTACTGTGCGACAAGCGAGCGTGCGTCTCAGTTGACTGTGGGTGTACCATGGGTATGGCGCAATGTTTGTAGTCTAAACCGAGAGGGGCGGTGAGAGTGCCGTCGCGAGTGCATTGTAGCCTGTGCGGTGTCTGGGCTTTAATCGGAATATGACATATGACGTCATACAAAGCGATGGGAGCTGAATCAGACGTGATGAGACTGGCTAGTGGTGCCGGGAGCAGCATGCGGGGGGTAGTGCTCAGAGATGAGGGTGGAACGCAGTCCACTTCTATCTTGGTTGCCGTGTGTCGCGGTACTATGGGCGTAAACAAATGACATGAAGTAAATGCTTGTGTCCCAAACGAGAATGCGGTTATAGTCGCATGGGAAGGTTGCATTTTGTCTCTGCTGCAGTCAAATGCTTTGGAGGAAACCAATGGAGAAACCACGAGCACATGGGTGGCGCCTGGTGGCCAAAGTTCATTGGTGGCGCCTGGTGGCCAAAGTTCCTGTGGGCGTGGTTGAAGTGACTCCAAAGTAGGATTCCTTCTTGGGTATGACTCATGCGTTGCGATGATTTCATGCTCGAGATCATAGTCGTCCATTATATGACTTGAGGTGGTCGCGAATGAGCGATACGTCGACCTGGTGTCAGGGGAGACCGAGGTGGTGCAGTGACCTGACTGGCTGAGGTAGCCGTGCTGGTAAGATTCCAGCGGGTGCGCATAACTCTGCAGAGTGCTGACATTGGCTTGTGCCTGATCTGCAGTCGTGCAGGGAGGCGAGATCGTCTGTGCTAATACGGATTGCAGCGACAGGGAAGGGTCAGGCGCCTGGGAGGCTGAAAGGCGGCCTTTGTCTTCCAGAGGCGAAGGGAACAAGCAAAGCTGTAGCTTCGTCTCGTCGTGATCGGATAGGCGCATTGAGCGTGTGCGCATGATCGTGGTGCGCTTACCTGTGTCTTCATGATGTACCTTTGTGTCCTGTGGTGGTGCTTGTGCGAGCGGGACATTTCTTAGGATTGGTCCATCGGATGGGGTGTATCAGCTTTGAATGAGACGGGAGCCAGTAGAAGTGCAAGGTCAGGTGACAGAACGTTTGCGTGGTCGAGTAATTGAGTGTTGGACCTGAGCATCGTCAGCATAGTCTGGAACCGTGCTGTGCAGTTGGTTTGCGTTGTCTCGTCTGCTACATCAATGGGCTGGCTGGTGTAGCTGGCCGTTGTGGTCTTATCTTTCGTCTTGTCGTCCAATAGAGACTGCGAGATAGGACTCGTTGCTATGTGCGAGACTTTAAGTAACTGTTGAGCAGTTGTTGAGAGCTGAGTGGTCTCTTGTCTGGTAGTTTCTGTTGCTTTGGAGTTCCAGAGACATGATTGCGCGGCTTCAGACGTTTTGGCATTGTGGATTGCCATAAAATATCTCGTAAGTTCAAAGTCGGGCGTCTGAAAATGCATCGAAAGACCTGTGAGGTCACCAATTTAAATACGCCCTCGTAAGGCGTGCGCGACGTGGTGCGGGCGCGAGCGACTTATGTTGGTGATCTGAAGGTCGTGAGATACGTTGCGGCGCGGAGTGTCGGTGGAAATGACGAGTGTCGTGGTGTTAGAGGCGGTGACGCGGAGAGCATCGAAAAGCGTGTCGTGCTCCAAGAGCAAAAGCGCGTGATGCGGGTGGTCCGAAGTCAGTGCCAAAAGGAGTGTGGCTCGCGGCTGACCTGTCTGCAAGGTAGGGCAGATGGGCGCGTGAGCTGAGATCCCGTGGTGGAGAGTATCCGGCCTGAAATGCTTGGGGTCCAGCGCGGGAATTCGAAAAGAGGGGTCGCCGAAGGAGAGTGCGTGCCATTGAACCAAAGGCGATGAATGGGTCAGTCCTGCTGGGTGCATCCTCAATAGCGGAGATGCTGGGACCAGAGTGGTGAGTGCCGTAGTGACCAGGGTTGCCCTTAGGCGTGTAGAGCATTCGAAGGTGCGGGCATGTGACATGCGTCCTCAAATGAGGAGTGACGTGCTGAGCGATAAGACGCTTTTGAGGGAGGCAGCGTACGTGACTTGGGTGCATGTTTGTGGTGGGGCCGGCAGCTGACATGGAACGATTGTCGTGCATTCCAGTGAGGCGAAAATGCTTACAGAAGTGGTTCAGTTGGAGCGACCCTGTGCATAGTGCGCGGAGAATGTTCGCAGAGAGCGCAACATCGATTTTCCGAAGGCAGCGCAAGTGTGTGGCGTCCAGAAGAGAGCTATGCAAGGGGACATAAAGGACCGAATTGGTCGCGATGGACTCGTGCATAGTTTGCGGCGGATCGGGTCGTTCAGAACTCTCGAAATCTATGTCTGTTACTGCGGCCATGGGGAAAGCTTTCCAGAAGCTTGGTCGCGGTGAGACATAAGGATCGGCAGCCGAAAGGATTGCGTCCTCTGACTGAAAGTTGTGGAGCGGGTGATCAGGTGCTGACTGGTGCTCGTGCGAAGACATATGGTGGTCGCAGATGGGTCCATGCAACCTGCTGAGCAGTGTCATACAGCGCATCCGGCCGAGAAGGTGGATGGTGGGTGCAGCAGCGAGTGCCGGTGAGCGGCAGTGCGCGCCTGTCTTCGAGGAGCGGAGGCGGCGAGGCGGAACCAGCTTCGAAGTGATCGGGAGCTGTTGATCGAGAGATATCGATTAAGGCGGGGATGCCTTGTGAATCTGAGCTGATACCTGCAGGTGCGGTGAGTGGCTGCGAGTATGGTGACCATGGGACCGTTGACAGCGTGTCTTGTCCTTGTGGATACGGCATTGCTGGGGCATTGATGGTGCTTGGATCAGGCGGCTGATCTGGAATGGTCGATGAGACCATCTTCGAGACTAGTGAAGTGGGTCTTGCTTCTTCGCTGTATGCATCGTACCAGGGGGCTGAATCCGAGGGGTTGTTGTCAGTGGCCTGCGGCTCTTGTGCCTGGGGCATAGAATACGGCGGAGCCTTATCATACCAGGGGGCTGAATCCGAGGGGATGTTGTCAGTGGCCTGCGGCTCTTGTGCCTGGGGCATAGAATACGGCGTAGAATACGGCGGAGCCTTAGGTTCTTGGGTGTGGTTGCCATAGTCGATGTAGGCATAATACTCGGGAACGTCTCGAGGTGTCTTGTTCTTTGACTTGTCGAAAGTGGGATCGAGGTGGCTTGGTGTTTCTTCGACAAGATTGCTTCCTGGGCCGTTGTGCCCGAAGAGAGAAGAAGCCCTTGTGCATGTCTTGGCAGCATGATGGTGAGCATGACCGTCAGGAAAAGAGCTGTCTTTTGATAATTCGGAACTTGTCGACTCTTGATGTTGGTGGTCTTGTTTCTTGGTGGTACTTTGCACGTAGTGATCGTCGCTGGTGGTAGGGGTACGGTCGCCGGTGTTGAATGTGCGCCCTCGCAACTCGGACGCGGGGATGTGGTCGAGTTGGAATGAACCAGGTGGCTGATAAGGCGAGCGGGTGCAAAGGGGTTCCGGGGGTGCCAGAGAGGCGAAGAGTGATTTGGCAGAGGAGGAGGGGCCAGAGATGGCGGGGGGTTGAGAACAGATAGGCGGAGTGGGTGGTGAACCAGGAGAACCGGGTCCGGGGCATCCGTGGAGGTGGTGATGATACTCTGGGAGAATCGGGGGAGAGGCATTGGAAGTTGGTTCGGAAGGGGATAAAGGGTTGGTTGTGGATGGGGAAAGGAGGTGAAAGATGCGATGCAGCATCTTGGGTGGGGTGGGTGGCATCCAAGGAGGTGAGAATGGTTTGGAGGACGGCGTTGGTTTCAAGGTGGGAGTTGCGGATGTCAGCGTGGGCAGTTTCGAGTGCCTTGAGCTGGGTGTGGGTGAGATGGAGTTCAGCGTGGGTGGAGACCAGTTCGTCGGCTTGGATGGCGAGCTGGGCAGTGGCGAAAGCCAGGGCGGCGTCGGTGATGTTGAGTTTGGCGGGTGTGGAGGACAAAGCATTGTCCTTGCGAATGAGCGTGGCCTTGGTTGCGGCCAATTCAGCGGTTTGGGAGCGGAATGCAGCCTTAGTGGCGGCCAACTCGCGTTGGAGCGCAGACGGAGGTGCATTGGAACTTTGAGAAAGGAGGTGGGTTTTTGCTTGGGTGGAGACGGAGGAATGGTCGTAGTCGTGGAGTGCGTAGTCACGCGGGTGGAGATGAACATCGGGGGAACAGCGACTTTCGAAAGGTGATGAAGGTCTGTCAGGAGGGTCCGATGGTTGGGCGGCGGTAGCTTGAGCCGCAGAAGGAGCTGTGGTAGGAATGGAAGTGCCGGGGCCGTCGTGGCCGTAGGTGGAATGGTCTTGTGGATGGAGAGGAAAGTCCTGTGGAGAGTGACTTGCGGAAGATGATGGATATCGGACAAGGGAATCCGACAGTGGGGCGGCAGGAGCTTGAGCCGCGGTGGGGGCTTGGTCAGGGATGAAGGTGCCGGGGCCGTCATGGCCGTAGGTGGCATGATCATCAAGGAGATGAGTGGTGAGGCGAGGGGGTTGACCAGGATGTTGGGGAACTTGTATGGATGATGTAGCGGGAGTCGCCGATAGTGGGGAGTGAGGCTCCAGTGAAGGAGGTGGAGGCTCCGGTGGGGTTGGTGGAGTGAAGGGAGTAATGTTTATTGGTGGTGTTGTGTTCAACATTGCTGGTGCGATATTCGAACAAGGTGGAGTGTCCTCGTGAATGTGGGGTGTGCCAGGTTGTGGAGTAACCTTGTCGATGCCTGGGTCCGGAGGGAAGGCAGTGGGGTCTGAGACTTTGCCGTGGGGTGTTTGACATCCGGTGGGGTTGTCGGCAGGAGGGGGGGGGTGACCATCGAGATGATCGGGTCTTGGGTCGCGACTTCGTGAGAAGTTTGCTTGTGCTTGAGGGGAGTTGCCGTATGAACAGGTGGTTGGGGAGCTTGTTCAAGTTGCTCGTCTTGATCGAGTTGCATGTCTTGATCGAGTTGCTCGTCTCGAGCTTCGATTGCGGCAGCGAATTTTTCGGCGAGCGCAGCTCTTTCGGCAGCGTGTTTGGCTCTTAAGGCAGCGTGATCAGCGGCGATCCGATTTAATATATCATCTAGGCGCTGTTTGAGCGGTTGCCAGAAAGCTTGTGGGTCTTGTGGTGTAGCGAATGGCTTCGCTGATTCCAGACTCGGGACTTGTGGGTCGTGAGTCGCCATCGTTTTCCGGGTGTGTTTTGCGCGTTGTTGGTTGCCTTTCACACTTTGTTCACACTTGTTCATCAGTAGCAAGCGATGAAACTTGACTACTGTCTTTAAACTTTCAGGAACTTCAGGAGATTGCTCTTTTCTGGGAATCCTGAGTCTTTGTCCGAGACGTCGATCGAGATCGATGTCTTTCGGTGGACGTTTCTCTACCAGTACCGGACTGGGTCCAAACCTAGAGAACAGTAAAAATCACTGTGCCTCTGGTAGAGAATTTGGTGGCAGTGGTAGTGCTGCCTTTCGTCCTGTCCTCTAACGACACAAAGAGCAGCACGGTGTTCGACACAGCGATTTTGGGGGGAGTTTAGTGTGAGATGAGGTCAAGGGGGGGGGTCCTAATTCTAAATGGAATTTTCTATCTCTAGTTGTAGTAAAAAAAATATCAGATTCCTTTACTCTACCAATTTAATTTTACTTTATTATTACTTTACTGTTGCGCCAAAAAGCGATGGTATAGTACTATTTTTACACTGCGAAATCCGTCTGGTACGTCATCCAAGTCGACCAATCAATGGCTGGGCCAAGCCCGTAGACGATGTCTGCGTTACGGACCCCGCATGCGACGGCCAGGCCGGCCGACGCGGAGCAGTCGCCTCCGGTGGCGTGCCACACACAACGTGGAGGATGAGAGCGAGGGTGGTGCTGATTTGATGATGACGGTGAGGAGGAGGACGGCAACGCCTTTGTGCCTAATGACCAGTACGGCGACAACACGCCAAGAAAGGAGGGCAACGTTCAGCCGGGCCAGAAGAGCGGCGTCTGGGGCGTGGTGAAGCGCCTCAAGGGCGACCACCCCGAGTGCCTGAAGCCGCCTGCCAACAGGTCTAAAAAGACGCACGTGTGCTTGTACCAGGACGACACCGGCATGTGCTACGCATTGCTGAGGCTGCAGTACAACAAAAGAAGAGGTGCTGGAAGACGACCGAGGCGATCGGACACTTCGCCAAGAAGCACCCGCAGTCGGACATCGGCCGGAAAAAAAGTGCAAGCAGGTCTTCCACCAGAGGCAGACAGGGACCCAGGAGGCGCTCAACGTCGCGGCCGGTGAAGCGAGCGCGACTAGCAGAGCGACCGCGGCGGGGGCACGCCCGGGGACGCTCGACTCGTGCTGATAGAGAACAACGACATGATGTCGCTGGCGCTTGCTAACACTTCTACATATACGGCAAAAAACCGCGTCTCGAAGTCAAACTTCGAGGACGAGTTCTTCTGGGACATGCAAGTCGGGTACAACTCTGCATACGGCGGTGATCGAGAGTGGGACTTCCAGCGAGACGCAAGCCCTTCTGAAGCAGGCATCGAAGGAGCGCATGGGCATCGAGGAGTCGGCGGAAGGTGAGTTGGTGAGACGGAAGAACATCAAGATAGGAAAGCAGCGTCGAGTAGCCGTGACTTATTCCGTTCGCAGGGTGTGAGCCCCGGCTGGAATGAAGGTCATGAACTAAGCGCACGATGTCGCGAAGCATTCTCCTACTCCAACCGCGCAGACATACTCAAGGGATACTCGAAATCGAGGGTGGACGGGCCGCTCATCAAACCCAAGCTAGACCTCAACTGCACTCGCGTCACGGCCAAGGTCAAGCTGCTGGAGTCGCTGACTCGAATAAGTGGCTCAAGTTGTACCAGGTGGAAACGAGAGCAAAATGGACCATCACGGACTATGACTGGGAACAATTCGTCGAGTTTTGAGGCCATCATGAACATCGCGGACCGCGCCATCACGCTCGTCCAGTTCGAGACGCCCTTTCTCAGCGGCTACCAGGCACTCATCACAAAGGACATGATCAAGGAGCTGAGGGCTCAGTCGTGGATCTCGATCGAGTCACGCGAGAGCCGAAGCTCAAGCGGAAAAAGAAGCCCGTCTATGAGCTCAACCCTGTCGGGCAGAACCGCGCCAGGCTCGAAGCAGAACGGCGCTTCTGCGGAAACACGACGGATGACATCCAGCATTCGGACTACGAGCCCACTGACCGCGAGTCTGTCGTCACCAGAGTCAGATTCTGCTCTGGTGTTTGTTGTGCCTCGGCGTCCTGAGTGAGTGAAGAGATTTAGGCCGCCATGCTCTTGGACCTGCGGCTGGTTTGTAAAGCTTTCGACAATCAAGACGAATCGGACAAGGCCAGGGCCATCCTCGAGAAGATATACATGGAATATGCTTCGACAGCATTTTGGTACCACCGGGCAAAGGAAGCCAACGTAGCTGACTCTGCAACCACGGCAGTGACGATGGCGGCATCATTGGAGGCGCCGAAACGGGCTGCATCTGCGACGGCACCGGCGTCCGACTCAGATAACGATGACGACGTCGAGCCCGGCTCCTGGGCTGAAGCCATTCCTCAGCCCGAGGAGCAGCAGCAGCAGCAGCAGCAGCAAACTGGGGAATCGGAGGGGGTGATGCCGGATTTCAATGTGGAGTTCGAACACGTCTTCGTGAAGTGGGCCCAGTAAGCTCGCAGCACCAATTGGCTCAAGGTATTTACTGACGACCTCTCGGATTTCTCCAAAACCTCCAGGATCCCCAAGCTCTTGGACCTGATGATGCTCAACGTCGGCAAGCTCTACACGCGAATCGAAGGCAACCAGGAGCACGGCTATCTTCAGGACATGGCACGAGGTTCGAAGGGCAATATCGGCGCGCTGCCTGCTGAGAGCTTCTGCGAGCGCATCATCTCAGCTGCCAACATCGTGATGACCGAGGGCAGCACCTTCCTGGGCGACGAGGAGCTGGACATGCTGGTGACCCTGCGCATAAACAGGGAGTTTATTACGTGGGCTCGAAACAAGTACGGCCACATTCTCAAGAAGTTCAACTTCAAGTTCAAGTCAGAGATCATTCCCCTCGAAGAAAACAAACAAGACGACCATTAACAATCAAAACTAATCCCATCCGCTCATCACATCGTTGTGTAATGCATGAGGTTGGCACTGGAATATAAGTGTTGAGGCAAAACTGGTACCAGCCCGAGCAGCGACACCATTAAACACGCGGCACCGGCAGTATGCCCAATCTTACGGATTGCTTTCTCAGAAGCGTAACAAATAACGCTGCCCTTGACTCGAAGTCTTGGAGTAGGCGCAACTAACAAACATCTTCCGACCTCCCGAGGCACATGGGAGCCAGGCTGCGGGAGCCAGAGCATGGGAGCAGGCCGGACAGGCAGGAGCCGATCGGAATCACAGAGAAATGCACGCGGTTGGGGCAGAGGCGAGGGACGGGGCTCGGTGATGACGGACCGCCACTGCGCGCGGTCTTGTGCGAAGTCGTGCCAAAAGCGTAGCAGACCGCAGACGTGTTGGTCCACGAAAAAAATCAACCGCGTCCGTCGCGTTCTGCCCAACCGAGCGAACCCATCCCAGCGCGGACTTTTTCGGGTGCTAAC